>CM049602.1:0-41706 GCA_026979955.1 Megalurothrips usitatus
ATGCAGCTAATGTAAATGGAAAAAAAAATTAACACAGGTCAGACAGAAGCCAAAAAAAATTCATAACGATATACACAGAGAATAAGAAAACTGATCGAAACGTTCCACCGATTGGTTTGTCATCAAACATTTTCGAGGGGACGCAGGGGTTAGGGGGTTAGGAAACCCAATTCAGACGTAAACTTAGCCCGTACTACATCTCGAAAAATATAAAATATCGTACGTGGCTATTGTTAACGTTGTCGCCATCAGCGAAAATTGTCGAACACCTCTCTGAAATAAATTCCGCACTCTTAGCGAATAATACATATACTGCGTAGCCCTACGTAGCCAACAAACAGCCGTCAACGCGTCGTCTGTCGTCAACTGTCCGCTGCTCCGTGGCGCCCCCTGTGAAACGGGCAAGCAGCGAAGCGAGCCTGCCTATGGTTCCGCTTCTGTTCGCTACGCCAAATGTAACTTCTTTTTGTCTCCTTTCTCACATAACTCTGCGTGCATCGTGTTATCGGCTCATCAGGTGCCTTCAGGTTTAGGGGATTAGGGCAAAGGCGCAACAGAAAAGTTGACGATGGCTGCACTGGCTAAATTTTTGTTTTTGTTTTACTGTGATTTTGTACAAGGCGGTGGAGCGGTCTTCAAATAGCATTCTGGTCTCTGGTCTCTGAATAGAGTTGTTTCCTCACCAAATTACTACTACCATTATATTATAATATTTTTGTAACTTGCCATGTTGCCTGACGATACCTGTGTCACTGAAGACCGTTTTGGTTGCCCGATGATCCTAGTCAGAAAATCACATCTTCAGAATTTCCCTGCTCTCATTTCGTGGATAAGGGAAAAGGGTTATGGCAGGGACAGAGGGATCTTAAAGGTAAGAATATCGCATCCTGATTTTGCCGTGTTTTAACTGTTAATTTAACAGCGGTATAATTACATGGTTTGTCTAATTCTGAGAGTGATTTTTCATTTTGCTGTGCTGCATTTTGTCTTCAACTGTTATCAATTACTTCAACTGTTTGTTACAACTAACCATCCATGTATCCTTATATTTGAATGGAATATCTATCGTCATGCACACCACAATCTTTAATGTGGTAATTTTTCTCCAGCTACGTCTCAATGAAGAGGACAGAGATGATGATAGTTGTGTAAGATCCATTCTGAAAATAATGAAAGCAAAGTCTCGAGAAAAAACTCAAACTGAGGATGGCCATTCAGAGAATTTGTGGGTGCCATCAGCTCAAACTCTATTCAAGGCATCCGAAACAGATCATATCTATGAATACATTGATGCTGGTTGTACCAGATCTGAAAGGAAGGAATTCGTCAAAAAAGCCACAAGCATTAAAACTTATCAGAATGAGACACCCAGTTGTTGGTTTGTACAGTATTTACTCATATTTTTTCCTTCCGGTTTCTAAGTATATGTAATGTTTTCACAAGTTTTTTTTTCTTTTTCCTTTCCACAGTGCAGAGAACCTGGAAGGGACTTCCTTGAATACTCTACAACAGCATCTGTTCCATGTAACTGAGCAGTCTGCTCCATATTTAGACCATGTCAAAGACCGACTCATTCGGAGTGGTGTTGAAGATTTAGGGGTCAAGGATGTTTCCAGAATCATTTATGGTAGTGGAATCCCTCTTGATGGGGATAATCCTATCAATATTTGTGAAGGATTCTCCATGTCTTCTCTGAATACTATTCTTGATCTTCTGGAAGAAAAGTATGATGGCATTGCATATCCTTACATATATGCAGGTTCACCACATTCTTATTTCGCATGGCATATAGAAGATGGTGGCACGTACAGCATCAACTATGTGTTTAAGGGTGCTCCAAAATTCTGGCAAGTGGACCAATGCCATGCTTCAAATTCCAATTTGTGCCTTAAAGTCTTCTTTCTTAATTTAACAGTATGCTTTAATGCGTAACAGGTCCGCCTTCGCTCCTGAACAGTATGGCCTCATTGACAAGATTGCAGATTCGTTCCGGCTCAGGAGAACACATGGTTCCTGTAGGTCTTTACTCGGATACCATAAAGTTGTCATTGCTGATCCAGAATATTTTAAAGTACATCATGGAATACCCTACACAACTGTATGTCCATCTTCTTATATAATTGTTTTTTAACACCAATGGAACTCCCTTCATATTTTCACTGTATAATCTTAGGTCTCGTGTTTTCATTTTGTTGTCAGGTGCTGCAAGAACCAGGGGATTTTGTTATTACTTTCCCCTTTGCTCTTCATGCGGGGTTTAATCTAGGGTACAATCTTGCGATAGCCGCAAATTTCGCTGATGCCGAATGGATTGAGTGGGGAATCTATGCACCAGTCTGTGGTTGCTTGTGAGTACATCTGCACTTCACATTACCCTGTCATATTCAATTTAAATTTACTTACCAAAACTTACCTCTTACTTACCTCTTTGCTTCTTTTTCAGTTCAAACGCAATTGACTTTGACCTTACCAATATCTTGAGGACCCATAGACCAGATTTACTTGGTGATTACATACATAAAACAGCTTTGGTATTTCCTCCTGGCCATCCTAGAGAGATTAGGCCCACTTGTGTAGCTACTGGTAAAGTCACAATTTCTTCTGAAGCACTTAACAGTGACTCGCTTAACAAGCAAGAAGTTGCACATTGCAAGCAAGACATTGACCAAAATGAATCTGAAAGTTCCACAAACACTCAGGACTTCAGTGAAGCGGCGCCAACAAATGTTCGATCAAGAACACTTTACTGCCCAAAATGTGGCCAGTCTTTCAAGGAGAACAAGATGCCAAGATTAAAAACTCACATAAATTTAAAACACTCTGAAGAGGCTGAGAATCTCATACGCATTGCTAACAGGAAATACCCACCTTGGAAGCCGAAAACTACTCGGGGAGTCACTTGCCATCTCTGTGGAAAATTCTTGAGAGGTACGAAGGCCCATTTATTAAACCATCACAGAAAAATGCATTCCAACAATCCATCTCATAGCTGATGTGTTTTTGTGTTCACTTCCTGTGTACCTGATCTATCTTTGTCATTTCCACCTTGTTCCGTCCAGTATTATTTCTGCTTACTTTAGCTGTAACTTTCTTCTATAGCAAATTTGACTCAGCTGAAACCTGTTTGTTTACACTGTATTTTTTAAGATTGTATGTTTTACAGCGGAGCCGGCTTAACCCAGGGAACACAATGTTTAGTTACTGCTACAGTGTGTTTTCATCAATTTCATGAAAACAATGTCCTGTAGGTTTTCTTTTTTAGTTTTTGTTTGATCTTGTCCACTCTCTTTTCATGGTGCCCATGTTGAGTTAAACATTGAGTCTCTTTAATTCCTGTATTTTCTCATGTGTGTTCTACTCTGGTTTGAACATCACAAGGTGTGCAACTGTCTGGAAGATTGTACAATTTAAAAAAATCATTTTTGAAAATATGAATGAGTAATGTTTAAATCGTTTGCATTTTTCCTTTCTCTGCAATTAGAGAGACTCCCGGAACACTGGACTCGACCAGTGGTGGAGATGTGGACTGGGTGATGCTATATGGAGACCAACTGCTAGGGCCAGGAGTTGGAAATGGCATTTTTGATCTCTAAATTGAGTTCATATCATTTGTGAGGTGCACTCCCTTCCTCTTGACACAGACTGCTATATTGGAGAAAAGTGGGATTCAACAACACTCGCTCTTCGAAGGGGACTGAGATACAGGGTAGACTATATACAGACCGACTGCTCCAAAATTATATCGGCTGTAACATTTTAAATGCGACCGTTTTCAAAACCTCTCAAGTACGGTGTGAAGTGTACAAGGGATCTCACAAGAAAACCAAGTCTCAAAAGACATTGTTTATTACAATGCAACACTGTTACAGAAAGAAAACACCACAAATTATTAAGTGATAACGCCACAGGCACATTTCAATTTAACATCAATTCAAATGAAATACTAAACTATGGAGGTCAAAAACATGTCTACATGCTGAAGACATGCATTTAGAAATGTTAGAACATGCGGATTAAAAACAAACTCCTGAAGACAAAGAGACTTACACAAACCTTAGGTAACCATTCACATGAAGTAAAACATGAATTTTGCAAAGCACAAATGCAATAGAGGTGTTTGTACATCAGCTAATTATGTTTAAGGTACCATGTCGAAATATCATGTCTAAATGTTGATATGGTACATTTGTACCCACGACTATTATTTCAGAGCAGTCAGGATTACAGCACTTTCCAAATCACAAAAACATTACTGTAAAAAAATTATGGAATACAATGAAGTGCAGCAATGACAACAGAATAATAATAGCGAAATAAAACAGGTGCAGCAGCAATCTGTTCTGAGCGCAACCTTTCCAGATCACAAAAACATTTCTGCAAAGAAATACTGAAATACAATCCGGTCCTGCAGTGATAAAAGGATAATAATCGTGATTTGAAACAGGTGCTGCTACAATCTGTTCTGTGCGCGACCTTTCCAAATAGCAAATAATAAGTTTCACACACTGCTGGCTACACTCTTCCAGCTTCATTAATTTACTTATAGACCTTATTGAAGACATTCTGCATTCTTCTTGATGCTCTGTGAAGGAACTGCAACCTTGTGATATCACCATTTTGGTAGTCCATTGTCAGGCGTCCAATGCGGTTGTCATTTCTCAATGCAGAGATTTTCCTACCCCTTCCAGGAGCAAGGTTAGCAGCGAGGGTGTGAAGGTCGACAGTATACTTCTCATTTGTTGCCACGAATGCTCCTGCAATAAAGACGCATACTGTCAGCCCAATACTTTCATGAGATATGTATGCTACTGATGAAGAACAACACTTACTCAAAACATTGAAACAGCTTGGGTTTGAAACCTTGATTTCCTTATTCAGTGACCTATTCGCACTTTCAGATATGTTGTTGGTCCTATGAACAGAACCAGTAACACTCAACACTGGTATCTTCGGTACCCATTCCTTTTCCATGTATTTGAAAAAATATTTGAGCTGGGACATCCACCCCTTCTCAACAGTTTCCCAACCCAGGTCATACAAGCCCCCCAAAATGTCTTCTGTGGGCAGTAGGGGCAGAGCTCCAGCAGAGCGAATTATAGATGCTACCTCTTCCTCATCTTTCACTAACTGATAAAGACCAAGTTTGTTCTTGGGATAGGAGAAAACAGCCTGTAACAGAGACATATTTGCACAATTTTAACCCAAGACATGCTTCTAAGAAGTGACTCGAGAAACTGTTCAACAGAATAAATAGAGGGGTATCAGATGTAAAAAAAAAAACGAAAAAGAAAAAAATGTTATTGCAAGACCTACATGGGCCATTGTTATTGAGGTCTCCATCTCAGTGCCATTTACGTTATCTCAAACTGCATGCATAGGCACAAAACACAGAGGAAACAAAATTCATATTGACTGCTCTGTTAAATGAAATGTGTACATAGTACGCATAAATCTCAGCATACATAACATGTACGCTGAAATTTATGCGTACATCCTAGTGTACGCTAAAATTTATGCATACATACCAGTGTACGCAAAGATTAATGCATACATGCCAGTGTGCGCAGAGATTAATGCATACATCCCAATGTACGCTGAGATTAAAGCGCACATCCCTGTGTGCGCTAATATTAATGCCTACATCCTCATTGTCATCATAAGTTCCCAAATTAGACATTTAGACTTTCTAAATCTTCTATCTTTGCGAACTTGATGATGACAATGAGGATGTAGATTTATGCGTACTATGTACACATTTCATTTAACAGAGTGTCAGCTATTTAAATACGTATCAAAATTATCATTCATCTCTACGTCCATGATTCCCACATAAATGCGCCAATACATGTAATTTTCAGTGGCAAAAATGACAAACGGAACTTCCAATGGGCTTCATGTCTCACCCCTGAACAGTACAGACCAAATCATACTTCTCAATAGATACATCAGGATAAAACTGGACATACCACATCATAGTGCCACAGGCATCCCTCAATGGAAGCATTGGGGAACCGACTATGCCAAGCATTAATTTGGCCTTCTTCATAGTCACATTTGATGGTAGCAGGGGCAAAATTTGGCATTAGAGTGAGGATGAAGTCGAACAGTACCTCATAGGCTTGCTGTGTCCGACGTAACATAATTGCACGCATCATCACAATTGCCTGCACACAGTAATACAATTGTGAAACCGTACATTCAAAATCCATAAAGACAAACATGGTAACGTTTCAATGGAGTACATACATGAAATCTCCATGCCGCAGCAACAACAAAAATCTGAGATGCCTTGGGTTTTTGAAACAGTTTTCTCTCTGTACCATCCGCAAATACCTGCAAAGTAAAATGCACATCAGTAGTTGCAGCTTTTGAGTACCTAAATTTCTATCATGTGTCAGAACGTAGCCGCAAATTACAAACTAACATTCCTGCGAGTCTGCATGAATGACTGCATCTCTGCTGATATGAACACTAATGAGAGAGTTTGCTCGGCCATGGTGCCACACATTCCAGCAAACAAACTGTCCGGGACATGCAAGCATTTGGTCAGATACTCATACTCTGGGAGAAGAAGACATGCCCCTAAAACCCCCAGGGAACGAGGTACTGGTGGCCTAAGCCGAGACCTGACTGTATTTAAACGGCTTACAATGCTTCCCAAAGCCACCTTCGCTCTAACTTGTACAGAATACCTGCGAAGGAAAATAAAAACATTACTAAAAAGAGAAACGACCAGTAATTGAAATATTCGCGAGTGTTCAACTCACTTTTGTCCTTCTTGCTGAAGAATTTCATGAAATGGTGTCTGATCACCACTCTTAACCCTGGTTAAAACATCATTCTTCAGGGCGCGGACATAAGGAAGAAGAGCATCAGAGCCATGCGAGTGACCGTTCAGATGGATTAGTACCCCCTGTGCAAGGATAGCTTTGGCTGTGCCAGAACACTTCTCACTGCTGCTCCGATTGAAATAAATGCACCGCAAGTAGGCAAAGCGCCTGTTGGCGCGGGCATTGTTCAGGTGGTAATAGAATCCGTCCCCTCGATGGAAAATAACACTGCTCGCACTCTGGCCCGCGAGGCAATATAGGGGCATTGCTTATGACGCTAGATCTGCAAAAAGTAAAAACAAAGAGAATAAAAGGCGGCTAGGGTCCGCCTGTCCCATGGTCGTGATGCTCTAACCGTAACCATGAAGCAGCGGGTGGAACAGGGCGCGTACCTGTGACGTCACGAGATTCCCCCCTCCACTACAACTGCTGCGACACTTCCCTCCGATCGTCTTTACCCGGGCAGATTGAAGTAATTCACGACAGATACACAACAAACGTGAATAAAATGAAAAATTCGAGTTCCCAGCATACCATTAGACGCAGTTTTAAGCCGCCTTGTGTTCTTTAACAGCTTACAAAGTTAAAAACAAGTCGTCGTTGTGGGCCCTGGATCCACTCGGCACTCTGCACTCGTATTTGGGGGACCACGGTACGAGACATACTCTGTTTACATGCTCAATCATCTCCAGGCTAGTCTCTACCTCCTCCTGCCCACATTCACAACAGCATCACATTGTACTTACAAGTGAGAATAAATTAAAATTTGGCGTCTCCGTCTACAGCCCAGTCCCTGTCTCCAGCCTAGTCCCTGTCTACAAACAACCCAGTCCCTGTCTCCAGCCCAGTCCCTGTCTCTACAGTCTGATAAGAATGAGTGTAATTTTATCAAAATTGTGGGGAATAGTTTCCATTAGCAATCTGGAGCAGGTGTCTTCTTGGTTCAAAGGGAAAGTAAGAAACCATACACATGACTAGAACACAAAAGATATGATTTATTGTTAAGCGCTCCATACATTTTTATTTTGCCATTACGATTAGTACAAATCTAGAACACATTAAGTGCCACATTATGTGCAAGACCTTCACAATTGTAAATCTGGGGCACGTGTTCTCTTTGTTGCAAGTAAAAATTTGGATGCAGAAATGAACACTAAAAAAAAAAAATATGTATTTTGTAGATAGCATAATAGGAGGCGGACAGCAGGAATCAGAGAATTCTTCCCACAGGGAAACAGCTGCCACAAAAATGCCTGTACAAAATGCCTATACATCTGTAGATGTACAGAACGGATAAACAAAGGAAAAATAGAAAATGAACAGCAAGCAATCTGTCCTGTGCGCAACCTTTCCAAATCCCCAAAACATTACTCTAAACAAATACTGAATTACAATAGAGTGCAGCAATGATAGCAGAATAATAATAGTGCAATAAAACACATGCAACAACAATCTGTTTTGTGTGCGACCTTTCCAAATCACAAAAACATTACTGTAAAGATATATTGTAAAACAATATAGAATAGCAATGACAACGCAATAATAATTGTGAACTGAAACAGGTGCAGCAACAATCTGTTCTGTGCGCAACCTATCCACAGCAGTTCTAACTTCAAATGTGCACACTACACATCAAATTATACTTCAGGAACTTCTGGGTCTTTCATGCACGCTGTAAGGTCACGCCAAATTTCTCGAAGCCTCTTCATGATACTGCCGTACTGGAATGTACCACTAACTCCAGGGTTGAGCGGACTCTGTAATACAAAATTCATAGATAACAAGTCGCTATACATGCGAAAAACCTTCAAGGAAGAGTTGTGATGCATATGCTCTGACCTCCATGAGTTTGCCATCAAGATCCACCTTTGCCTGGCAAAGGTTTATGTAATAATCGTAGAATTCAATAAATTTCTGTTGCATTGTAAAAACAATCATGGGTGGAATTGGTAACCCTGTTTCACTACGTAACATGCCACACACTGCCACCCGGAGAGTCTCATGCATTACACGCTCGTTATACATCTGAGCATCACCAGGCTGCCTCTCCTGAAAATTAAAATAGGCATTTGGAAGTTATTGTTGTGAGCACTTTTTTACACTAATCGAAAAACGCCTTGTTGGAAACCGCTATTAGTACACATTATACCAGTAATACTGACCATTTCATACCCCGGCTCGTTATGATACGGTTTCTCATTGAGAAGAGACTGAATTGAGATGAGCACTGTGCCCAAGGTATGACCTGGGCTCCAGCTGGGACCGGACCATGTACTGCAACAAATTTCTATGATAGGACTACATGGAAGCATACGCAAACACATGCTCATTACAAGATAACACTGCTCACCCCAAAATGCTGAGGCAAACTTTTCCATTCTCGTACAAGTTGGGATTAAACCGAACATAACCACCATCCGTGGTCATGAACCTCACACGAGGAGGACTCATGGGATAGTCAGGAGGAATCCTCAGAAAAAAATAGAAGAATCCCTTCTCGTATGGCGTATCGGCAGGGCCAATGATGACAGCGTGGACATTGAACATATCTTCCTCGTCGGCGACAACACAGATGCCACACGGGGGATCATCACGAAGGGAAATGAAATCGCTGATAATAGGACAAGAAAACATTAGAACGTATCAAAACATTACTTGCACGACCCCACGACCAACCTCTTCAAGCGGCGCAAGCATTGCGGTGACGGCACCTCTTGAGCATCATTTTTTCTTGTCATTGGGTCCCAGTCATTGGCGAACATTGTTTAAATTCACCTGCAATCAAGGAAACACCTGATTGATATCGCCCGCCCTGACGACATTCCAAACAAAATCAATATTTCAGCACGCTGGCTCTCACGAGAAGGTGTCGATCGGAGACTGCGACGACAATGGCGACCGGTACACTACTGGAGTCATAACTTACTGTACGCGACAGTCTTTAATGCAGCAACAGCAGAGGCTTATAGTACAGTACCGTCGTTCTCTCTGATTTAAAAAAAAAATTAAATTTCACAAGGTAGTAATACCGTATGCCAACAGAAATTCAATCCGAAGTAATGCGATGAGACACGAATCCCGAAACAAGTCGATATTCACTTGTTGCTCCGCGAGAGCTGTCAACGTGAACATGTAACCGAGCGTCCAATGCATAAGTCTATAGAATATACACTCTAAGACAAAACGGTTTCTGATACTAGACATGAATTTTAATTCATGAATAAACTGCTAAACAACGTCTTCGCGTCGTAGGTGTGCATCTTGCGATGAGCTTTGAGCGCACGTATTGGTGGCAGCCCTGCTGACATGCGCCTACCCCTTCCCAATTCACAGAGCGCAGGCGGGTTGTCCTCTCTCGTCATTTCGTGAGTGGGGTCTGTGAGCGTCACCACCATCTTCGGCCGGAGCAATCGTCCTGGGCTTCTGTTCAGATATGTCGTCGAAGCAACCGGCAGGAGCTGGCAGTGGTAACAGACGGCACTCGCTCCCCAGCGCAATGGTAAGAAATGGCTTCCGTGTTTATAGTTCAGGCAAAACTTGGTACCGCATGATACATGTTGTCTGTAGCTGAAAAGATGAACGTGCTCTTGATAAGCTGCCTGTGCAAATGCTCGGCACTTGGAAGTACCCTAACCTTTGCCCCAGCGAAGGATTCGCGCGTAAACGTGGTCATGACGGTTATGTCGGTGCGAGACTGGGCTTAACTGTATGCGTCCGTTCTTCCTCCTTTCAGAGTCAGCCGTCACCGTCAGATATGAACAAGTTCTTGACTCCCATGATGTGGCCTATGAACGCAATGTTCAATCCGTACATGATGCCCGGCCCTTCTACTGCCTCCGGATCCCAAGAGCAGGGTGAGTTTTATCAGTGGTGGGAGCTGCAGTCTCCACTTTCAGTGATTTGCCTGTGGGACTCCCACTAATATTTTGTGTGTTTCGACCCCAGCAGGAAGCAAGGCAGCCGCCATAAAACCATGGGATGTGTCTTCTGATGATTCCGAAGATGACATCATCCTCCCCAAAAGTAAGCTCTGGAACTTAAGTTCTCTTCGTGTGCGTCTGCATTCCTCTGCATACAATAATTGTTGTCTGCCTCCATTGTCTGTGCAGAACGCAGAACGACTGCTGCGAAAACCAAGAAGTCTCAGACGGAAGATAAGGCAGATAAGAGTGAGTTCCATTTCCTTCAGACGGCGTTTAATGAAGGATGTCTGGATTCCATTTTGTTTTGCAATTCTGACGTCATTGGTTTGATTTCAGAGGGACCAGGGCGCCCAACTAAGGCTCAAGTAGCTGAAAGAACGATCAAGGACAGCTACTCCAAGATCCTCAGCAAGTACCCACCTGCGTTCCACACGTCAGATAGCGTCGCTTACTTGGAGAAAGACGAGTGCCCTGCATGCCGAATCTACAAGGGCAAGGTGGCATTCAAGCCGTGTGGACACTGTAAGTACTGCTACTCCTGCACCAACAAGCTGCGCACGGAGGCTCTTAAGCTGAAGCGCCCTTCTAAGTGTCCATCTGACAACTGCTTTGACTTAGTCGAGGGATGGGTGCAGTTGTTTAATGTCTGTGCATGATGCGCTAAGAGGCAGTGCCCAAGTAGAGTTCTGATTTCATATTTCAGTACATGTTCTCTTGATCGAACTTTTGTTGTTTCTGTACTTTAAAACCCAATTGACCACCTACTGTGGGATTGGCAGCAAGAGTTGCGCACAGAACAGATTGTCGCTGCACTCCATTGCTGTGTGCTGCGTTTAAGATCTCCTCCTTGACTGAAGTAGGGGTTCACTTGTTTACAGTTTTGATCATGATGCTTATTTCCTTCTCATGTTTCAAAGTAGGTCATGTATGTTCTCATCTTTTTTAAAGGTATTGTTTCAATTCACAATTATTATTCTTATATCATTGCTGTGCTGTATCGTATTCCGGTATTTGTTTAGAGTAATGTTTTTGTGATTTGGAATGGTCGCGCACAGACCAGATTGTTGCTGCACTCCATTTGTGCGTGCTGTGTTCAAGATCTCCTCTTTGACTGAAGTAAGGGTTCACTTGATAACAGTTTCAATCATGTTCTCATATTTTATTATTTTATAGTTTTGTATTATGTTTTCAATGTTTCTTACAAGCCTAGTGTGGCTGCCATCACTTCCTTAATAAGTTGTGTTAATGTCTTGTCAACGATAGTCTGCAGAGAATGTCTGTGTGGTTTCCAACCTTGTTATTGGATCATGTACTGTGGCGCAACAAAACAGGTTGTTGCTGCACTCTACTTTTCATGTTCATTACACTTGCGTAATTTAATATTACTTTTGATCAATGTTGGCTATCATTCCATTTCAATCCACCTCCTGTGATGGAAAGTGTGCCACTTGGGATTGCTTTTTCTTTCCAGGCAAGCCATTGCTTGATAAAGAGACTGTTGTGCTTTCTTACTAGTTGTCATTAGAACCTTTGAGACGTGGTCTGAGTTTTCTTGTAATTAGCTGCTTTGCATTAATTATTGTTTTAATTAAAGACTTAAACAACTATTGATTGTGCATGTTTCACCTCCAGCCTGCTTCATATTTATTACCAGAAATATTGACTTACACTCACACCACACATTTGAAAGTCCATCTGATATGGTGGTTTACAATGAGACGTTCAAGAGTGACAGAAAACAAAGTTGTAATTATGATGGGACAAGGAAATACCTCGGGTGAAACTTTCTATCTATTCCTTTCTGTTATGCTATACTGGCTCCCTCACACTGCCCTTGGGTTCTTTTCAGTTCAGCTACGGGTATCCTCATGTATATTGCATACATTCTACAAACTCTGTTTACATGCTCAATCATCTCCAGGCTAGTCTCTACCTCCTCCTGCCCACATTCACAACAGCATCACATTGTACTTACAAGTGAGAATAAATTAAAATTTGGCGTCTCCGTCTACAGCCCAGTCCCTGTCTACAAACAACCCAGTCCCTGTCTCCAGCCCAGTCCCTGTCTCTACAGTCTGATAAGAATGAGTGTAATTTTATCAAAATTGTGGGGAATACTGTTTCCATTAGCAATCTGGAGCAGGTGTCTTCTTGGTTCAAAGGGAAAGTAAAATACCATACACATGACTAGAACACAAAAGATATGATTTATTGTTATGCGTTTGATACAGAGTGGATTGCAGGAAAGTGCACATCAGCGATTCACGATAAAAATACGGAGATGAACCGTGTGCAGCAGTGAAGTCTTCTATGCGCAGCGTTTTCAGTTCCAAACAAAAAAAAAAAAAAAAAGGGAAGGGAAGGGAAGGGCTGGTCTCCCTCAACAGTGTGCTCTGCTTTAACCTGGAACCAAAACATAACCATCAACTTCGATCTCCCACTGAAAACGTTGCATAAGGCTTCAACACATCCAATCATTTCAAAGATAGTAACAAAATTGAATTGCCATGCTTCAGCAGATGAAATACGGAACGACACTTATTATTCGGTTGAGCAAGGAGTGCAAGCAAACATAGGTTACGGGACCTCATGCGATTTAAGTTGCACCATTACCTGATCGGTTCGTGGAGTCTTCGACCCGAAACCACATCACGGACAGGAATTGACTTTCCGCTTGATTTATGGGATACGGCGATAACGCAGATAATAGGATATGCACGGATATACTTTGAGATGGGGGCGTCTGCTGGCGTCGTCCGTCACTTCGTTGTTCGGATGCTTCTCACGACTTCGGACGTGCACGACGGACCTTGCAGTAGACTACGCTATCAGTTATCGCACACGTGACGAACATTTTTGGCCCATGTCTTGAACAGTCGACAGCAAACGTGTAAAATATGCACGAGTATTAAGTCAGACGGTCTCTGTTGTTGTCATCACACTCTTAACTACTAATCTCTCTCTCTCCTGCCGGGAGTGGGGTGGACGACGCTATGAGAAATATTGCAGCACTCGTCGATAGCCTCTCAGCAGGCCACTGCGTGAAGTGAATCGAATAATAACCTGTGCGCGGCGTCGCGATCACATTCAGAAAAGAATGACCGTCGTTTCGGGCAAAATTATCGCCGCATGCAGTACCTGCACTTTTTGAAATTATTTGCGGAATTTCATTTTTGGTCAGGAATAATTTTAAGAACAACCGCAGAATACTTGCGAAATTATTGTTTCGTAGGCTTTCATTTCTAATATGAATTACAAAAATAATTCTGTTGGTAGACGGTTAAAGCGGTTAACGTGACTTCTTGGCGACGCCGGGTTACGACAATATTTTTTGGGGGCGAGTGCGCAATTTCTTTCTCCACCAAAAAACCGATAATATTATAAAATTGGTAGGACTAATAAAACCAACATTCTGACAACAACTATTATTTCGCGTTGCAGCGACTGTTCTGTGCAATGACGGTTTTCAGCTATAAGGATTCTGTCTGTCTGTCTGTCCGCGCGATTTCTCGAGAACGGTAAGTCGTAGAAGGCTGCAATTTGGACCATATCTTCCTGCTAGCATACCGGAGTCAACTTCACATTAGGGGTACCATAGCTTTAGTAGTTGCTTAGATAATTTTTACAATTGTTATAAATTTCAAAAAAATAATTAAAATGTGGACTGCGGAGGCGCGGCCCTGTACTTTCCCCTCTCACGGCCAAACGGTGGCCCCTATCAAAATTTTGTACAGGACCGACCCCCCCTGAAACGGAACAAGGAATACATACACGTGCATGGTACCCCCCCCCCCCCCCCCGCACCCCGGGCTCGAGATCCAAGATGGCGGCCATATGGAGCAAACTTTTGGGAATATCTGGAGAACGGAGCCACTTAGAGAGTTGCGGTTCGCGGCGCTGGCCATCGTAGCGGTAGGGTATTGCGATCGATTGACAATGGCACCGGGCTCGAGACCACGCACCCCGTCCTCGAGAGCCACTCTCCATCTCTTAAGCGGTACGGCCCAGCGACCTGCGGTTTTCGACATTGGCCTTTGCGGGCCGCGGCAAAGGGAAACAAGGGCGCCTCACCAGGACAATCGCTCTCCAGACCACGCACCCCGTGCTCGAGAGCCGACTTTTATCTTTCGAACGGTATGAGCTGCGGACTTGCGGTTTTCGACGTTGGCCTTTGCGGATCGCGCCAATGGGAAACAAGGGTACCTCACCACCCCTACCGCTCTCGAGACCTTGCACCCCGTCCTCGAGGGCCACACATTAACCGCCCGCTGAAACTGGAGAACTAAGTGACATAGAAAGATGCTGTTTGCGGCACTGCACAAGGCATCGTAGGGGTATGGCGAATGAATAAAGCCACCGGTCTCGAGACCAGGGACGCCGTCCTCGAGAATCGTCGAGCAGCGGATCAGTGACTTTAATGGGTTACGCTCGGTTAGGTTAGGTTAGTGGAGGCCTGGGTAGCTTAGGCTTAGACAGGTAAGGGTAGGTTAGGATTGGTTGAGCAGCTTTGACGACGAAAAGGTGAAGTACGATACGTCCGTCTGACAGAACATGAGCGTAGCTGCGACCGGGCGGAAACAGCGACGCCCGCAGGGCATCCTACTGACTGATTGGCCCCGCAGGGTCTTACTCGTCTCAAGACAGCCGCCGGCAGGCCAAGGTAGGCGTGCGCCAGGCGTGGAGTGGCGGAACAGTTCTCGATTCAAGAACAGAGCGGCTCTCAATTCCCGTGTTCTCAACCGTGTTCTCGACGATGTTCTCGACACACCATATGATGCAGCATTGGCAGCCTTGCAGAGATGTGCTCGTGGGCTAGTGGTCTGAGTGCCGGCCTGCCGGTGCGGGGGTTACAGGTTCGAATCCCGGTCAGGGCGCCTAGGTTTTTTTTTCGGCAATTAAGTGCAAACTGTGAGGTTTACGACACTTATTGAGTGCAATGGTCTCGAAACTTCAAGAACAACGAGCCATCAAAAACGTCGAGAGCACGGTCTCAATTTTCGGCGCATCAAATTTTGTTCTCAAAATGAAAACTATGGTTTTGAGTAGAGAGAAAATGCACTTGGTGTAAGAGAAAATTCTCAGTTTGAGCGCAAAGTGGGATTGACGCATTTGAGAGCAAAATGCTCTTGGACGAAGAGCAATGCTCTCGTTCCGAGAATTGATTTTTCTGGGTGCGATGAGCGAAGCCTGTTACGCCACGACGCGGTCTGGCGTACGCCTACCTTGTTTTTGGCTGAGCGATAGCGAAGCCCTGGTTCAAAAGATTTCTGTCTCTGTCTGTGTGTCTGTCTGTCCCCGCTATTCCTCGAGAACGGTTAGTCGTAGAAGGCTGAAATTTGGACCATATCTTCCTACTAGCATACCTGAGTCAACCTCACATTTGGGGTACCGTAGCTTTAGTAGTTTCTTAGATAATTTTCACAATTGTTATAAATTTCAAAACAAAACAGATTTAAAATTTGGTCTGCGGAGGCGCAGCTCTCTACTTTTCCCTCTCACGGCCCAACGGTGGTCCCTATCAAAACTTTCTATAGGACCGACCAAACACGTGCATGGTACCCCCCCCCCCCCCTTCCGGGGACTCGAGATCCAAGATGGCGGCCATTGGCAGCAAACTTTTGGGAATATCGAGAGAACGGAGCCACTTAGAGAGTTGCGGTTTGCGGCGCTGGCCATCGTAGCGGTGGGGTATTGCGATCGATTGGCAATGACACCGGGCTCGAGACCACGCACCCCGTCCTCGAGAGCCACTCTCCATCTCTTAAACGGTACGGCCCAGCGACCTGCGGTTTTCGACATTGGCCTTTGCGGGCCGCGGCAAAGGGAAACAAGGGCGCCACACCAGGACAACCGCTCTCCAGACCACGCACCCCGTGCTCGAGAGCCACATGGAAAAACCACCGCAACTCGAGAACCAAGTCATTTAAAGATATGCGTTTTGCGGCACTGCGGAAGGCATAGAGGGGGGGGGGGAGCTGTGAACGAGTTCAGCCACCGGTCTCGAGACCAGGGACCCCATCCTCGAGGGCCACATGAAACGACCGCTGAAACTCGAGAACTAAGTGACAGAGAAATGCGGTTTGCGGCACTGCACGAGGCATCGTACGGGTATGGCGAATGATAACACACTAAATGTTTATGGACTTTTTTCTGTACATAATTTTTGCAGGGCCCATTTGTGCGTAAGCGTTACGCACGCGATTTTGGCCATAACTACGCACAATTTTGTGCGTAATTCCGTATAAATTTGCCTTACGGACAATTTTATACGTAGTTACGTATGAATCTGTACCTAGTCTATGGAAGTGTATGTGCATGTGGATGCGTAGACCGAACACCGATGGATGTGTACCTGGCCTAGTCCCCTCGACGAGGACACAATAATTTCCGGCCCCGCCACGTCATGTGCGGGGCAAAAAGTGGCCTGAAATCGGTCACGTAGTTTCTGACCGGCCGAACCGTGATCCGCGAGGCAGAGCGAGAGTAGGCGAGGCCCTGATGTAGCTGGTAGAAGCGCGTGGCATATGACTGCCAGTCAGGGCTCCGGAACTTGCCCGGAACGAGGAGTGAAAGCGTCAGGTTCCGAGTAGGCTACGGCGGAACCTGGGTGACCACTCGATGGTTTGTCCTGGATCACCGAATAAATCCGCATCACACCGTGATGGTTCAGCATGATTCCGTTCAAATTTGGTGTGTGTTCATTCTGGACGTAGTGGCCTTAAACGATCCCTGTCCCTGTGTGAGGATTCTTTTTTTGAACACCCGGGGGGGGGGGGAGTTTAAATCTCGCACGGGAAAGTGATAAAAGTGTTTTAATTAAGAATTAGAAATATATGATATGGGCAGTTTACAATTTCTGAAAGGAGCCGATAACAGCTCGGCAGAAAGGACATGTTTTCGGTACATTTCGACCACCAGCATCAATATCTATGCTTCTCAGCGTCCTCTGTATGTCGTCTTCGCAGATACAAGTTGGCTCTCGAGGACGGGGAGCGGTGTCTCGAGAGCGGTGGGTGTGGTTTCCTTGTTATCGGTTGCCGTGGCCCGCAAAAGGCAATGTCGTAAACCGTATGTCGCTGGGCCTCTCCGTTCATCAGGTACAAGATGGCACTCGAGGACGGGGTGCGGGGTATCGAGAGCGGTTGTCGTGGTACCTTTGTTTTACTTTGACGCCCCCGCAAAGGACAATGGCGAAAACCGCATGTCGCTGGGTCATGCCGTTTGGAAGATACAAGTAGAGTCTCGAGAGCGGGGTACCGTGTTTCGACACCGGTCGTCGTTGTACCCATGTTCCTCTTTACCGCCGGCCGCTAGAAAAAATGTCGAAAGCCGAATGTCGGTGCGCCTGACCGTTCGGCACATAGCAGTTGGCATTCGAGGATGGGGATCGGTGTCTCGAGAGCGGTTGTCGTGGTACCTTTGTTTTACTTTGACGCCCCCGCAAAGGACAATGGCGAAAACCGCATGTCGCTAGGTCATGTCGTTTAGAAGATACATGTAGGCTCTCGAGGACGGGATGCGGGGTCTCGACACCGGTGGTCGTAGCACCCATGTTCTCCTTTGACGCCGGCCGCTAGAAACAATGTCGAAAACCGCATGTGTGTGCGCCTGACCATTCAGTACATAGCAGTTGGCTCTCGAGGACGAGAGCGGTGTCTCGAGAGCGGTGGGTGTGGTTTCCTTGTTATCGGTTGCCGTGGCCCGCAAAAGGCAATGTCGTAAACCGTATGTCGCTGGGCCTCTCCGTTCATCAGATACAAGTTGGCTCTCGAGGACGGGGAGCGGTGTCTCGAGAGCGGTGGGTGTAGTTTTCTTGTTACCGTTTGCCGTGGCCCGCAAAAGGCAATGTCGTAAACCGTATGTCGCTCAGGGTTGTTAACGTTGATTTAACGATTAACGGCGTTTATAAACGGCGTTGACGTTAATTTATCGTTATCGTCAACGCGTTGAGAAGGTCTTTAAACGACAACTTTAACGTGGAGCGTTACTACCAGTCATTAACGATTAACGCCGTTAACGTTAAGGTACATTCTCTTTGGGAAGGCCAAATCGCGCTTTCGTATCGCAGCCGGTTCCCGGTAGACAGAAGCTGGACGGTGGAGCGGTGCTATGCACGGGTAGAAGGCAGTAGGGAGTTCCCGCGGCTTGCCCAACTATTTCTGCGCCTCAACACCGCCCTACCATCCAGCGCCAAGGTCGATCGTTTTTTCTCCCTTGTCGGCATCACATTTACACCGCTTAAGAACAATTTGGGCGACCCAACTCTAAAAAAGCAGACTCTGATGTCTTTAAACCGTAAATGTTGGTAGGTTCTAACAATTGTAGTAATTTAAATTTTACAGCCCTGACAAGTGATGTACACTGCAAAAAAATTAGCACGGTATCACCCTTACGGAACGGAACTTCCGTAGTCTGATTTCAGCATACGGAACGGCAAACCGTAGGGTACGGAGGGAAAATACATGGAGACGCCTATATGGTACGGAAGCTACGATACGGAAAACCGCGGTTTAAATTAAACGGAATCGTCCGTACCGCCTTCCGTCCAGTACGGGAGATTCCCCTTGTAATCTGGCTCCGTAGCTTTTAATGTTCCGCACCTCCTTCCGTACCAGCCCTGCATTTTATTCAGTGTACATACAATAAACATTGTTCAAACATTTCTTATAAATATTTTACTCACCCCCCAGCGTCACGCGCTGCATTTAGGGCCTTTTTCCTTTTTTTTAACGTTAACGGCGTTAATCGTTACTTTATCGTTAACGCGTTACTTTTCCAGATTAACGTCAACTTTAACGTAGTGCGTTGACGACTTCGCTTAACGAGTTAACGTTAACGCGTTTACGAAAAATATTAACGTTAACAACCCTGATGTCGCTAGGCCTCTCCGTTCATCAGATACAAGATGGCACTCGAGGACGGGGAGCGGTGTCTCGAGAGCAGTTGTCGTGGTACATTTGTTTTACTTTGACGCCCCCGCAAAGGACAATGGCGAAAACCGCACGTCGGTGGGTCATGTGGTTTAGAAGATGCAAGTAGGCTCTCGAGGACGGGGTATCGGGTCTCGACACCGGTGGCTGTACCGCTTAATCACAATCACCATGCCATGCCCTGTCCAGCGGTTTGCGGCAACCGCATCTCCCCGTGAAATAATTGTTTTGGGATATGAACATTCCTGCAATTAAATGTTCTTCGTTACGACCGTTCTGTGTAATAAGGAGTCTGAGATATGAATATACTGGCAAATGTATATATATTATATATATATTATTTTTGTAATGACCGTTCTGTGTAACGACCGTTCCGAGTAAGTAATCTGCGAAATAAATTTTCTGTATTATAATTTTCCGTGAAATATATATTTTAGGATATGAACATTCTTGCAATTAAATGTTCTTTGTAACGACCGTTCTGCGTAATAAGGAATCTGAGATATGAATATACTGGCTAATATATTTTTTTGTAGTGACCGTTCTGTGTAACGACCGTTCCAAGATATAAGGGTTCCGCCCAACGTATAATTTTTTACATATTTTTCTGAGTTGCGAGGATTCTCTGCAATAACATTCTCGCACACGAGGATTCTGTCAATCAATTTTCGGTGTAACGACCGCTCTGAGATATAAGGAATCCTCCAAACAATTAATATTTTATATATTTTTCTGTGTGGCAAGGATTCTGTGAAACAATTTTCTGGCACACGAGGATTCGGTCAAACGATTTTCTGTGTAACGACCGTTCCAAAATGTAAGCATTACGCCAAACGAATATTATTTTACATATTTTTCTGAGTTGCGAGGATTCTGTGCAATAATTTTCTCGCGCACGAGGATTCTGTCAAACGAGTTTCGGTGTTACGACCGCTCTGAGTTATAAGGGTTCCGCCAAACGAATATTATTTTGTATATTTTTCTGCGTGGCGAGGATCCTGTGCAATAATTTTCTCGCGCACGAGGTTTATGACATATGATTTTCGGAGTATCGAACGTTTGATGATACGACGGTTCTGGCAAATGATTTTCCCGTGTAATGATTTTTCTGAGAAATGCACGTTCATTTCAGTGACCAGTTTATGTTATGATAATTTTGAGTAGTGATTTTCTGACCCACGTCAGTTCCTTCCAATAAATTTCTTTTTAACGACCATTCTGTCTCGTATTTTTCTTAGTGGCAACGGTTCCCGCTTATGATTTTCTGGGCTGTGACGATTCTGTCAAATAACTTTCTGAGATATGACTGTTCTGAGAAATAAGTTTCGTAGTAGTGATCATTCTTCCTTCTGAGTTTCGGTGTAGTGAACGATTTTTTCGACTTATCCGGCACATAACGATTCTTCGTTGCGAGGATTCTGTTATACAACAGTTCTGCCTTAAAATTTTCTGTGCATTGAGGTCCCACGCTGAGAACCAGCAAGTAAGTTGTTATGACATCATTATTTTTTAATAAGGGGAAGATATTTGAAGTACCTTTGAACTGATTGATTAACTTGGTTCCTTCTTTTAACTTTAGCATTAGTAAGTGTACTCATCACAGTGTGAGACAGAATAATTTATGCTCCCTACGGAAATAATTACAAGGATTATAGGAGTCCATCAGACTGTATTTAGACCTGTGAATACCACAGTTCACATTAAGGTAAGCTGTATTAAAAAAAAAGAAAATTATCTGAATTAGCAAATGTTAAAATGGCTGCCTATCTCTGCTTTTAGACTTCACTTGGTTAAAACCAAATTTAAAAATGACCATTAATTATCCCACTCAAGTGAACTCGCAGCTCTATATCCACAAATTTCTCCAGGTAAGTGTCTACTCTACTAATTTCTGACCAGTAGTAGTCTGCACCACTGTTATATAAAAAAAATTATGTTTTCAGTGCCATTATATTTACTTTTCTGTCTTTGCCATGTCTGACCTGTTTCTCAGTCCATTTGACACTCCCATTGTGGTGAGGAAGTACACACTAGAATTCATTTACAACTTTACCACAGCAATGAAACTATGGAATAAATGTAAGTTAATTTTTCTTCAGAGTTCAAGTTAAATTTAAAATACATTCTCATATCTGAATTACAGCTTATACAGCAAATATTGGCTCATTTAACCTTGCCATCATAATACCAGTCCTTGCCTTTTACCAGTGAGAAGGGTAAAAGGGAACAAAGTTCACTCAACAAATTAAAATTCATCATGTTTTGAAGTCAACCAGATTGCATTCAACTCTGTGCAGCTGCTCCTTACTATCAAGGTAAATTTCTTATATGAGTCTCCGTTTTTTTAAATTTATTTTTTTAGAAATGTTAACATTTCCATTGCGCTCTTATTCCAGACCTCGACTCTCATACCAACTGGCTCCTCATGACACATTGTTTGCTGTTGATAACTCTTTGAGGAATTTCTCATCTTATTACGATGATATAAGAGTTTGTAAGTCAACAAAGGAGTGGTTCCAGGAATTTAAAAAATACAACAGCCACCCATCATATTTATCTAAAGGTATGTTTGATATTGTGTTTGCATCACATGTTTTATCTGTCTTAATATATTGGTCTGTTGGTTCAATGAATTTTTCCCCCTCCCCAGTGTCAACAGAGTTTTAGCATGAGTGATCTGGTTATTCATCTGTTAAAATTTGAGTAAATTTTTCCACATGGAAGTAAGGACACAGCTCAACATGATGTATAGTTTCTACAGGTAAGTGTCTACCTTTCTAATTTTTGTCTTTAAACAGAGAATCTAGAGGAATGGGACTGAAGAAAATTTGTGTAGGTCCAGTTTTGTGTTGCTCTGTCACTAAATCAGACTTGGTGTTGGTTATGTGTTATGAAATTTTTTTGTCTATCAGGTTGCACACCAAGTATTGTCTCCACTTGATAATTAAGTTAACTTTCCTCATAACATCTGGTGTGAGAGACTGACATGAAAAAATGGATTATATTTATTTGGTGGAATGCATACTTAGATAATTTTTTGGAATCCATATTGTTGTATTTAAGCGTTTACCAACACTTAGTATTATGGTAAGCTGGATTATTTATTTATTCATTGTTCCAGACTGCAACTTTCTAAATTTTTTTCTGGAGTGTTGTCAGCGTATTTGGTTTGATTTTAGGTAAGTCATTCCTTGACTTGTTAATTCTGAGGAGCAAATTATGAAATGCAAAATGTATCAGAGACCTGTAGGGCCCTCCTGCAGGTAAAATGTTAGCATTTAGAAAAAAAAAAGTTGTATCAGGTTTTTGCAATATATGTTGAAACTCACTGCTGTGGCTAGGCTGTGATGTGGAGACCCTTTTGCTTTGTTCTCCCTTCTCCGCTTTTCTCCCAGCCTATCATCCGTAGAGGCTCTCTGGGGGTGACATAGTCCTGCCTTTTTTCTCTGGCAGTGATCTTTTTGCCTAGATCTTTGGTAGAGGAAGGTAGTCTGTCCTTACCCAGCAACTGATCGGTTTCTAGGAAAATTGGATTAATCTTTTACTATAAAATTTCTACAGACCACTTTATTTGCAAATTCTATCTTTGTTCCCTACTTTTAAGTGAGTTTTTAATAAACTGAATTTTGTATTTTGGATAGGTTTTTTAGCAGCCAGCCAGCATCGATTTGGATTGTAATGCTAATCATACCAAGGACCAATAAAGGGCAGAGAAAGCTAAACTCTGAAGTTTCATTTGAAGAAAGGAGAGGCAGTGACTCCCATCTGAAATTAAGGACCTGGAACTCCACACAAGTTGATTAGTGGTTAACTTTTCACCCACTCGTGAAAAATTAATGTTATTTTAAGCAAGTAGTATTGGAAAAAAAAATTTTATGCTAAAATTACCAAAATGGTTGCAAGGTATTTATTTTTCCCAATTCTATGGTTGCTTAAAGCAATTTTTATTTTTCCTTGAGGTTCTGTAAAATTCTCTGTGGAGATTTTCACTGAAATTTTGCTGTAGGATTCCTGCAGCTGGTTTCCTACTGGAAGTTTACGACACATTTTGTAAATTGACGACTTGTTTCATCAAAAATTTTCACGACGAGTTTGTTCTACAAAATTACCCAACCTTTAGTCGTAAGTTTACGACCAATTTTGTAACAGTGTAACAAAAATCTTGTCGAGTAAAATTTCGACTTTTCTCACCGTTTCCCGTCAGTTCAGCGGTCTGACTACCTGGGGTGCGGGTACTGACACTGTCAACCTCCGGGAACATTTATATCACCTACCCCTGAAGTTGGGGGTGTACGCGAATGACGAGACCGTTCCGCTCAGTGCGGCACGTTCAGGCGGGGTGACAAAAATCTTGTCGAGTAAAATTTCGACTTCTCTCACCGTTTCCCGTCAGTTCAGCGGTCTGACTACCTGGGGTGCGGGTACTGACACTGTCAACCTCCGGGAACATTTATGTCACCTACCCCTGAAGTTGCAGATGTACGCGAATTACCAGACCGCTACGCTCAGTGCGGCACATTCAGGCGAGGTAACAAAAATCTTGCCGAGTGAATTTTTGACTTTTCTCACCGTTTTCTGTTGGTTCGGTGGTCCGACTACGTGCTGTGCGAGTACTGACACTGTCAACCTCCGGGAATATTTATGTCACCTACCCCTGAAGTTGCAGAAGTACGCGAATTACGGAACCGTTTCGCTCAGTGCGGCACATTCAGGCGAGGTGACAAAAATCTTGCTGAGTAAATTTTCGACTTTTCGCACCGTTTTCTGTTGGTTCGGTGGTCCAACTACGTGATGTGCGAGAACTGACACTTTCAACCTCCGCGAACATTTATGTCGCCTACCCATGAAGTTGCAGGTGTACGCGAATAACGAGACCGTTACGCTCAGTGCGGCACATTCAGGCGAGGTGAAAAAATCTTGTCGACTGAAACTTCGACTTTTCTCTACGTTTCCGGTCAGTTCAGTGGTCTGACTAACTAGGGTGCGAGTACTGCCACTGTCAACCTCCGGGAACATTTATGTCACCTACCCCTGAAGTTGCAGATGTACGCGAATTACAATACCATTCCGCTCAAGGCGGCACTTTCAGGCAAGGTGACAAAAATCTTGCCGATTGAATTTTTGACTTTTCGCACCGTTTTCTGTCGGTTCAGTTATCCGACTACGTGCTGTGCGAGAACTGACACTGTCAACCTCCGGGAACATTTATGTCATCTACCCCTGAAGTTGCAGATGTACGCGAATTACAATACCGTTCCGCTCAAGGCGGCACTTTCAGGCAAGGTGACAAAAATCTTGCCGATTGAATTTTTGACTTTTCGCACCGTTTTCTGTCGGTTCAGTTATCCGACTACGTGCTGTGCGAGAACTGACACTGTCAACCTCTGGGACCATTTATGTCGCCTACCCATGAAGTTGCAGGTGTACGCGAATTACGAGACCGCTACGCTCAGTGCGGCACATTCAGGCGAGGTGACAAAAATCTTGCCGAGTGAATTTTTGACTTTTCTCACCGTTTCCCGTCAGTTCAGTTATCCGACTACGTGCTGTGCAAGTACCGACACTGTCAACCTCCGGGAACATTTATGTCACCTACTCCTGAAGTTGCAGATGTACGCGAATTACGAGACCGCTACGCTCAGTGCGGCACATTCAGGCGAGGTGACAAAAATCTTGCTGAGTGAATTTTTGACTTTTCTTACCGTTTTCTGTTGGTTCGGTGGTCCGACTACGTGCTGTGCAAGTACCGACACTGTCAACCTCCGGGAACATTTATGTCACCTACTCCTGAAGTTGCAGAAGTACGGGAATTACGAGACCGTTTCGCTGAGTGCGGCACTTGCAGGCGAGGTGACAAAAATCCTTCAGGGTGAAATTTCGTTCAGTGCGGCGCTTTCGCGTTCATAAAATAGTTTCTGGTTGTTGACTGTTTGTACTGCCTTATTGTGCGAGGGATGTGGTTGGTGGGAAGGGGGGGGGGGGGGGGGGGGGCTGTATATAAGTCTTTCAGGAATGAATCCTGTACTTTGTCTTTATTGAATGCATTTGAGCGGTAGTAGAGGGCACGAGGCGCCTACGCCCCAAGCGTGGTTCTTGCCCTACGGTGATTTTAGGTCGCCATATGTCACGAACGAGCTGTGAACAGAAATTTTCCCTTTTTACGTTAACGAAATTACTTCGTTTCTTGTTGACATTGTAAGCATATCGACAGGGGCATGCGAGAAGGCGCTAACTCTTGGCGTTGACAAGAGCCGCAACATGCTGGAATGCCGGACTTATCTCCCCGTGCGGCAAGGACGCAACTCCGTTTTTTCAAAAGTCGCTTGAAAAAGAGTTATTAACTATACTACAGCTCATATTATGTTCCCAGAGGTTGACAGTGTCAGTTCTCGCACAGCACGTAGTCGGACCACCAAACCAACAGAAAACGGTGCGAAAAGTTGAAATTTCACTCGGCAAGATTTTTGTCACCTCGCCTTAATGTGCCGCACTAAGCGGAACGGTCTCGTAATTTGGGTACTTCTGCAACTTCAGGGGTAGGTGACATAAATGTTCCCGGAGGTTGACAGTGTCAGTTCTCGCACAGCACGTAGTCACATAACTGAACCGACAGAAAATAGTGGGAAAGTCGAAATTTCACACGGCAAGATTTTTGTCACCTTGCCTGAAAGTGCCGCCTTGAGCGGATCGGTATCGTCATTCGCGTACATCTGAAACTTCAGGGGTAGGTGACATAAATATTCCCAGAGGTTGACAGTATCAATTATTGTACAGCACGTAGTCGGACAACTGAACAGACAGAAAACTGTTAGAAAAGTCGAAATTTCACTCGGCAAGATTTTTGTTACCTCGGCTGAATGTGCCGCACTGAGCGGAACGGTCTCGTAATTCGCGTACATCTGCAACTTCAGGGGTAGGTGACATTAATGTTCCCGGAGGTTGACAGTGTCGGTACTCAAACTACTCCTCGAAGGTAGGCAAACGTGCCGGACATCGGTCCGCATCGACGGGGACCTGTGGAGAGCCATGGGGGCCCGGTATAAGCGGTTCTTGCGATTCTGCCCCTAGAAGGTAGGCAGACATTCCGGACATTGGTCCGCATCGACGGGGACCTGTCGGGAGGCCGTTGGGGCCCGATAAGCGCCGTTCTTGTGCTAGTGCCCCTGGAAGGGAGGCAACCCCGCTGGACCGGTGTAATTCTGGCCAGAAAAATTTTCTGGCCAGATATTTTTTTTTTTTCGCCAACCGCTCTATTTTCATCTGAAACGTCCACAAATAACCCAATACCAATTTTAACACGTCAACTACCCGTTCTGGCGACGTCCGAAGTGCTCACAATGCCGAAAGCCACCGTAAAGCCGCTGCAGCTCAGCTCCTCCAAATGGCGTGATAAAATTCCGGAGACGGGCCCATGTGATAGAACTGATCCTAACGAACTCGAAAACACCCAGGTTTAAATTTTAACACGTCAACTACCCGTTCTGGCGACGTCCGAAGTGCTCACAATGCCGAAAGCCACCGTATAGCCGCTGCAGCTCAGCTCCTCCAAATGGCGTGTTAAAATTCCGGAGACGGGCCCATATGATAGAACTGATCCTGGCGAACTCGAAAATACCCATCTTTAAATTTTAACACGTCAACTACCTTTTCTGGCGACGTCCGAAGTGCTCACAATGCCAAAAGCCACCGTATAGCCGCTGCAGCTGACTTCCTCCAAATGGCGTGTTAAAATTCCGGAGACGGGCCCATATGATAGAACTGATCCTCACGAACTCGAAAACACCCAGGTTTGAATTTTAACACGTCAACAACCCGTTCTGGCGACGTCCGAAGTGCTCACGATTTTATAATCTACTGTATAGCCGCTGCACCTTAGCCGCTACAAATGGCGTGTTACAATTCCAGAGACGGGCCCATATGATAGAACTGATCCTGGCGAACTCGAAAACACCCAGGTTTGAATTTTAACACGTCAACTACCCGTTCTGGCGACGTCCGAAGTGCTCACAATGCCGAAAGCCACCGTATAGCCGCTGCAGCTGACCTCCTCCAAATGGCGTGTTAAAATTCCGGAGACGGGCCCATATGATAGAACTGATCCTCACGAACTCGAAAACACCCAGGTTTGAATTTTAACACGTCAACTACCCGTTCTGGCGACGTCCGAAGTGCTCACAATGCCGAAAGCCACCGTATAGCCGCTGCAGCTCAGCTCCTCCAAATGGCGTGATAAAATTCCGGAGACGGGCCCATGTGATAGAACTGATCCTAACGAACTCGAAAACACCCAGGTTTGAATTTTAACACGTCAACTACCCGTTCTGGCGACGTCCGAAGTGCTCACAATGCCGAAAGCCACTGTATAGCCGCTGCAGCTCAGCTCCTCCAAATGGCGTGTTAAAATTCCGGAGACGGGCCCATATGATAGAACTGATCCTGGCGAACTCGAAAATACCCATCTTTAAATTTTAACACGTCAACTACCTTTTCTGGCGACGTCCGAAGTGCTCACAATGCCAAGAGCCACCGTATAGCCGCTGCAGCTGACCTCCTCCAAATGGCGTGTTAAAATTCCGGAGACGGGCCCATATGATAGAACTGATCCTCACGAACTCGAAAACACCCAGGTTTGAATTTTAACACGTCAACAACCCGTTCTGGCGACGTCCGAAGTGCTCACGATTTTATAATCTACTGTATAGCCGCTGCACCTTAGCCGCTACAAATGGCGTGTTCCAATTCTGCAGATGGTCCTATGTGATAGAACTGATCCTGGCGAACTCGAAAACACCCAGGTTTCAATTTTAACACGTCAACTACCCGTTCTGGCGACGTCCAATGTGCCCACAATGCCGAAAGCCACCGTATAGCCGCTGCAGCTGACCTCCTCCAAATGGCGTACACTGCGATTAATGCGAAACGGTGAAACACGTTGTTTAGTGAGACACTTGGTCCCAAACACGTGTGTCGGTCTCACCCTTCCCGAAACGCTCACAATGAAGGTGATTCCGCTATCACTAACACAGGGCATCGATAGACATTTCCGACGTAACTGAGAACGGCACCGGTAACATGTGAAAGTCTGGCCCGCCACTGATGAGATATGCCACCGTTAAGTCCCATTTCGGCATCGTTTGCCAATTTGGACGGTGACGCTGTTCATCTCAAAAGGGCGTCAGTTTCTCATGCCATTGCGGCGTCTTCGGGAGGAGACCCTTTTAATAACGTCCCATCACCGCTGCTGTTGAGAGTTACGTCAGAAAGGTCCATTGTAACCTGACGCATAAAACATACGCCAGACATGTACACGCGCTTTTACAATCCAAACGTTAGAATACAACATTCCTGGTAACTCGTAAACGTATAGATCTGTCGGACCGGCTGAAAAGAGACGACCTCACCACGACCGACATGAACTTACTTATAATACAGCCACGCAGCCTTTGCACACGCACGCAGCAGTTGCACTCCTACGAAGCGGAGGTACTCGCGCTCAGCAGGTGGACTACCAGCAAATAGCACACTCTTGCTCCCAAACTCGTGTATCGGTCTCACTCTTCCTAATACGCTCGCAATGAAGGTGTTTCCGCTGCCACTCCGTATAAAGGTTTTCCTACGAGGCCGATAGGTGGAACAGGAAGACAGGAATGCATTGGAACGAAAACGGGCAGTGAATGAAATCGCATGGCAATCCACGGCTAAACCGTGCGATCCGTTTCCGCTCTAAATGTTTATCTGTTCATCCGTTATCGACCCCCGTCGAAATAACTATGAACTACTGATACTATAAGAAATAAAAATAATCTCTTGTAATCAATACGTAAATTAAAAGCAAGGTAACCAATTAATTTTAGATAGAAATTATTCTCCTGGACGCTTTGAGGATGCTTGCTCTAGGCTTGAATATAAGTTTCGAACTGACTATATGTTGCAGGTGACATGATTCTGCGAAGACTACAGCAGAACCGGCTGTTTTTTTAGCAACTTACAAGCATTAATAAGGTGCTTCAAACCAGGGTTGATCTATAAGGTAAAGCTCCTATCAACCACCAATGTTCTTACTTATGCACCCATAAGAATGGCGTTAAGGTTTTCTAAGGTTTTCACATTCTGAGATAGCTAGATAGCGGTACATATGATATTATGGAATTCATCTGTCATGTTATCCAGTCATTTACTTACAATGTCCAGGATATATTTTAAGCAGTTAAGAGACCACTACTTACGTTTTTATTTAATGCACCCGTTGCAAATCGTGTAGCAGTGCCCTCGTGGGAAAGATGTCGGAAAGCGCTGCATCAGCCCACCAGAAAACTAGAAAAACATTCTGACAGCCCAGCAGCGATGATGATCGGTGTCACAGTACACTAATAGACTCGTGACTAAACTCGAATGCATGAAATACAGAGTGCGGCCACAAATTTCCTTACAGTCCTCATAATTCATTCATAGACGCAACTATCCATGCAACGTGTTCCCTTTTCATAATAGCTGAATTCAAAACTAGCGCGTTTTATAACCCAAATAAAACGTTTCCATATGCTAAAAAAATCATTCAATCAAATTTAGAGAACACCAAATTGTATGACGACATGCCAATTGTAAATTCTTCCAACTTCTTCCAACTGAAGAAGAAAGCCACCGTATAGCCGCTGCAGCTGACCTCCTCCAAATGGCGTACACTGCGATTAATGCGAAACGGTGAAACACGTTGTTTAGTGAGACACTTGGTCCCAAACACGTGTGTCGGTCTCACCCTTCCCGAAACGCTCACAATGAAGGTGATTCCGCTATCACTAACACAGGGCATCGATAGACATTTCCGACGTAACTGAGAACGGCACCGGTAACATGTGAAAGTCTGGCCCGCCACTGATGAGATATGCCACCGTTAAGTCCCATTTCGGCATCGTTTGCCAATTTGGACGGTGACGCTGTTCATCTCAAAAGGGCGTCAGTTTCTCATGCCATTGCGGCGTCTTCGGGAGGAGACCCTTTTAATAACGTCCCATCACCGCTGCTGTTGAGAGTTACGTCAGAAAGGTCCATTGTAACCTGACGCATAAAACATACGCCAGACATGTACACGCGCTTTTACAATCCAAACGTTAGAATACAACATTCCTGGTAACTCGTAAACGTATAGATCTGTCGGACCGGCTGAAAAGAGACGACCTCACCACGACCGACATGAACTTACTTATAATACAGCCACGCAGCCTTTGCACACGCACGCAGCAGTTGCACTCCTACGAAGCGGAGGTACTCGCGCTCAGCAGGTGGACTACCAGCAAATAGCACACTCTTGCTCCCAAACTCGTGTATCGGTCTCACTCTTCCTAATACGCTCGCAATGAAGGTGTTTCCGCTGCCACTCCGTATAAAGGTTTTCCTACGAGGCCGATAGGTGGAACAGGAAGACAGGAATGCATTGGAACGAAAACGGGCAGTGAATGAAATCGCATGGCAATCCACGGCTAAACCGTGCGATCCGTTTCCGCTCTAAATGTTTATCTGTTCATCCGTTATCGACCCCCGTCGAAATAACTATGAACTACTGATACTATAAGAAATAAAAATAATCTCTTGTAATCAATACGTAAATTAAAAGCAAGGTAACCAATTAATTTTAGATAGAAATTATTCTCCTGGACGCTTTGAGGATGCTTGCTCTAGGCTTGAATATAAGTTTCGAACTGACTATATGTTGCAGGTGACATGATTCTGCGAAGACTACAGCAGAACCGGCTGTTTTTTTAGCAACTTACAAGCATTAATAAGGTGCTTCAAACCAGGGTTGATCTATAAGGTAAAGCTCCTATCAACCACCAATGTTCTTACTTATGCACCCATAAGAATGGCGTTAAGGTTTTCTAAGGTTTTCACATTCTGAGATAGCTAGATAGCGGTACATATGATATTATGGAATTCATCTGTCATGTTATCCAGTCATTTACTTACAATGTCCAGGATATATTTTAAGCAGTTAAGAGACCACTACTTACGTTTTTATTTAATGCACCCGTTGCAAATCGTGTAGCAGTGCCCTCGTGGGAAAGATGTCGGAAAGCGCTGCATCAGCCCACCAGAAAACTAGAAAAACATTCTGACAGCCCAGCAGCGATGATGATCGGTGTCACAGTACACTAATAGACTCGTGACTAAACTCGAATGCATGAAATACAGAGTGCGGCCACAAATTTCCTTACAGTCCTCATAATTCATTCATAGACGCAACTATCCATGCAACGTGTTCCCTTTTCATAATAGCTGAATTCAAAACTAGCGCGTTTTATAACCCAAATAAAACGTTTCCATATGCTAAAAAAATCATTCAATCAAATTTAGAGAAAACCAAATTGTATGACGACATGCCAATTGTAAATTCTTCCAACTTCTTCCAACTGAAGAAGAAAGTGCCCGCAGCGTTAAAACGCGTCAACGAAAGCAGTTAGCACCTTCAAAGAAACTAGTAACATCAAACGTCACTAGAACTAAGATTATACGTACTAAAATAAAACATTGGTAATTTTGAGCTCTCTCGGATCAGTTCCATTACATGGGGACGTCTCCGGAATTTTAACACGCCATTTGAAGGAGCTGAGCTGCAGCGGCTATACGGTGGCTTTCGGCATTGTGAGCACTTCGGACGTCGCCAGAACGGGTAGAAGACGTGATAAAATTCGAACCTGGGTGTTTTCGAGTTTGACAGGATCAGTTCTATTACATAGGACCATCTGCGGAATTTTAACACGCCATTTGTAGCGGCTAAGGTGCAGCGGCTATACAGTAGATTATAAGAAAGGGAATTTACGTGTTAAAATTTAAACCTGGGTATTTTTGAGTTCGCCAGGATCAGCTCTATCATATGGGCCCGTCTCCGGAATTTTAACACGCCATCTGGAGGAGCTGAGCTGCAGCGGCTATACGGTGGCTTTCGGCATTGTGAGCACTTCGGACGTCGCCAGAACGGGTAGTTGACGTGTTAAAATTCAAACCTGGGTGTTTTCGAGTTCGCCAGGATCAGTTCTATCACATAGGACCATCTGCGGAATTTTAATACGCCATTTGTAGCGGCTAAGGTGCAGCGGCTATACAGTAGATTATAAAATCGTGAGCACTTCGGACGTCGCCAGAACGGGTAGATGACGTGTTAAAATTCCAAGCTGGGTGTTTTCGAGTTCGCCAGGATCAGTTCTATCACATAGGACCACCTGCGGAATTTTAACACGCCATTTGTAGCGGCTAAGGTGCAGCTGCTATACAGTAGGTTATACAATCGTGAGCACTTCGGACGTCGCCAGAACGGGTAGTTGACGTGTTAAAATTAAAACCTGGGTGTTTTCGAGTTCGCCAGAATCAGTTCTATCACATGGGCTCGTCTCCGGAATTTCAACGCGCCATTTGGAGGAAGTCAGCTGCAGCGGCTATACGGTGGCTTTTGGCATTGTGAGCACTTCAGACGTCGCCAGAAAAGGTAGTTGACGTGTTAAAATTAAAACCTGTGTGTTTTCGAGTTCGTAAGGATCAGTCCTATCATATGGGCCCGTCTTCGGAATTTTAACACGCCATTTGGAGGAGGTCAGCTGCAGCGGCTATACGGTGGCTTTCGGCTTTGTGAGCACTTCGGACGTCGCCAGAACGGGTAGATGATGTGTTAAAATTCGAACCTGGGTGTTTTCGAGTTTGCCAGGATCAGTTCTATCGCATAGGACCATCTGCGGAATTTTACCACGCCATTTGTAGCGGCTAAGGTGCAGCGGCTATACAGTAGATTATAAAATCGTGAGCACTTCGGACGTCGCCAGAACGGGTAGTTGACGTGTTAAAATTCAAACCTGGGTGTTTTCGAGTTCGTGAGGATCAGTTCTATCATATGGGCCCGTCTCCGGAATTTTAACACGCCATTTGGAGGAGGTCAGCTGCAGCGGCTATACGGTGGCTTTCGGCTTTGTGAGCACTTCGGACGTCGCCAGAACGGGTAGTTGACGTGTTAAAATTCAAACCTGGGTATTTTCGAGTTCGTTAGGATCAGTTCTATTATATGGGCCCGTCTCCGGAATTTTAACACGCCATTTGGAGGAGCTGAGCTGCAGCGGCTATACGGTGGCTTTCGGCATTGTGAGCACTTCGGACGTCGCCAGAACGGGTAGTTGACGTGTTAAAATTGTTTTTGAGTTATTTGTGGACGTTTCAGATGAAAATAGAGCGGTTGGCGAAAAAAAATTTTCTGGCCACAAAATTTTTTGGCCAGAATTACACCGGTCCCCGCTGGACACTGGTTCGCATCGACGGGGACCCATGGAGGCCCTGTGTGCGCGGTGTTTGTGATTCTGCCCCTGGAAGGTAGGCAAACTCGCCGGACATCGGTCGGCATTGACAGGGACCCATGGGGACCCATGGGGGCTCGGTATGAGCGATATTTGTGATTCTGCCCCTGGAAGGTAGGCAAACCCGCCGGACATCGGTCGGTATCGACGGGGACCTATGGGGGCCCATGGGGGCCTAGTATTTGCTATTTTCGTGCCCCTGCCCCTGGAAGGTAGGCAGACCCGCCGGACATAGGCTTGGACCAGTACATCCCCACCGGGGGCCTCGGAGGCTTGTTGCACGCTTGCCCGCGCTTCTGCATGCCGCTGTCGACCCGTGTGGCGAACGAACTGTACCTATACATTGTCCGGTTTAGGCTGACCCGGTTGTGGCCACAAAGTTGTGGCCACATTCACACTCGTCTTCTCGCTTCCCCGCCGGACTGCAGCCACCCTCTGTGAGTGCCCGTCCGCCCTCCCCACTCTTCCGGCCCTCTTTTCGACGTCTATAACGCATCTGCCGCTTGACATCTACTAGATGTTGACCGATAGACGTCTACTGTAAATTGCAAAATCGGACACGGTAGAGATTAAATAGATGGTCTAGCACAAGACGTCTATTAGATGAGGGGAAGACGTCTACTCGACGTCTAGTAAACGTCTATTTTTTGCGTGGGCTACTCGTCGGCCGACAGCCGCCGGCAGGCTAAGGTAGGCGTGCGCCGGGCATGGAGTGGCAGAACAGTGATTCGCAGTGAGCGAATCCTGTTACGCAACGACGCGGTCTGGCGTACGCCTACCTTCGTTTTTATTGGGTCCGAGCGGAGCGAGGAGCCCTTTGCAGCGACTTTCACGCTTCTCTCCTCCCAACCATTGCTGCCGCTCATAGCCCATGAGTTCGCTTCCCATTCTAACTATCCCTAGGTTTCATTTTTTTTCATTCACCGTTAATATCTTTTGCATAAGTTTTAAAGTAATATATTTTCATCAAATGAATTACAAACTCTCATTCAAAAAATACTTTTAGCTCAGATCCTAAAATTCAAAGTTGACATTAAAAGGGGTTGCCACTCTCAAGCCTCTCTAGCTTCTACATCCCTCCCCTCTGCACATTTTTACTTCTCCGTATCCACATTACCATCACTGTATCTGTATGAACCAAAAACTATCAAATGCATATTTTTATCATATGCCACCTTATAATTACATCAGGTACAAGTATTCAAATCATAATAAAAATAACATCAGTTTCTCCCCTCTGCGTTCCCTTCTGAAACCATTGTTGGCAAGTTAGAAGGCCCCGCGGGCCCCGCGCGCCGCGGCTGGCCGCGGCCATGCGGCCGTCATTGTCTTGTGAAAACCAAATGTGGTGTCGTCGGTTAAAATATCAGAAGTTTCACGACTCCTAAAAAATTGCAAATTTGTGATTTGTCTCAATGCATTACCAAGGTTGTATCGCGTTTAAATATCGGTTCAATAAATTTTCATATTCTGTTATTGCTGCCTCGGCTTCCCAGTTCGGCGTCCCGTGGCCCGCAGGCCGGCGCCGAAGCTTGTGACAGTCACACGGACGGCCTTTTCCCACAATGTCGTTGTAGCCGCGCTCTGTAAAGCGTCGAATCGCCGGAAAGATAGACCCGGTTCCCACCGAATACTTTCTTAATTTTACGTTCACAAAATCGTTAACCTGCTTTTAACATTGGAAATCCTGGCCCCCGAGAACCACTCAGCGGTTTTGGCGCCGGAATTTTTAACATCGCAGAGGTTCCGAAAACGACCGCGGTGACCCGGGACGATGACTTTAAATGCACGGATAATTTGGAATAACTTGAAAGTTAAGCGCTGTTCGCTTCCTTATACCGTCGTTTCTGATAGGGGCAGAATCTAGTGCGTGCCGGGTTTTAGAGGGTCTACCGTGTCACAATTAAGCCCCGAACGGAAAACTCGATATCTCATGAACTTCCGCTCTTAAACTGGTTTGGCAAGTATCGGCTCAGAGCATCGTTAGGCACCGAGATTTTAAAAATTCATTTTTTTCTGCACCCAAACACCTGGTATCGTCGGCGGGTGCCGTATTCTGATGTGTTCAACGGCTGCGGTGTGTCAAACCATTTTGGTCCTCAAAATTCCTTTGTTTTTTTTTAATAGCTATTCACGAAATCCGCTTGGAGGGGTTTTTCCGAACTCAGTTTAAGGCCGGAAGTTGTTGAGATTTCGAGTTTTCCGTTTTGGGGCTCAAATGTTGTGGGGTAAAGCCTCTTGAAACCGGCACCCGTAGGATTCTACCCCTATCCGGCCGGTACGACGATGTGAGGGAGCGAACAGAACGTTACAATGCTCGTAACTTTCCAGTTTTTTTCAAATTTTCAGCGCATTGAAGTTATCGTCCTAGGTCGCGTCACTTTTGGAACCCCTAAGGCCACCGCTGCCCACCCCAGCAATTACGAAACGATTTGATCCATATTTTGGAATTTGCCCCCACCCCTATAAAAGTAACGATTGGTCCGGGACGGTTGAAATTTGCTATGCCGCAGGCTTGATGACCCAGAAAGCCACGCAGACTTCTACGTGCCCAATTTCCTTCCTCAAAGCGGGCTTTTAGGGACATTTTGTCCGATGTGCGACGGTTTCGGCAAAACGTTTTTGGGCTAGTGGGGCTTTGCTTAGCTAATAATCCTTCAGGCACCATGGTAAGTTTACCCTGGGTGCGATGATTAAATAAAATTCGGGTCAGGTGGAAGGACCAACGTACTTATCTGAGCGGCAACATGTTCACGTGAAACTAACGTGTGTTATCGTCGTCATGTACACATTTCTGGGACAGGGAATAAATACTTTCGGCGGGTCAAGACCCACATCAGTCCGCAAAATGAAGTCCACGGTACTCGTTATAGTGGCGAGCGTCATCACGCAGTGTTACAGCCTCAACATTTCGAGAATTGTAAATGGATTCGAATCAGAAGGAGATGTAGATTATCCTTATATGGTATGTTTCCAATCCAACTCTTAGATTACACAGATTTTGGGTCAACTTGACCGACTGTTCGGCCACATGAACCGAAGCTTAGTGAAACATGATTTAAGTCGAAAGATAACACGACTAATTCTTCGTAACGTCTCATACGCACCGTTGCTCATAGCCGTTAGACAGGACACTGGGGTTGTCGTTTTATACGACTTTATATAACGAAACAGAATTAATCAAGAAAACTTCGTAAAATAACGACACTTTCTTAAGTACGATATCTGGTCGTCTGGTGTGGTAAGCTTAATTTACTTCGTCATAGCTCAGATGAAATAAAGGAAACATATCGTGGCGTTATCTTCTAAAATTAAGGTCATTTGCCTCTGCCCTATGGAAGGGACCTGCAAATTTCTCATGTTTTTCGTTCAAAAACAAAGAAATCATCGTAAAAATATTCGTCTAAAAACGAGGGCCTAATTAATCAAACAATCTTAGTATTTAAACGACTTAATTGGCTGAGCGATAGCGAAGCCCTGGACCGACTGGGTCAAAAATGTTTTGTCTGTCTGTCTGTTTGTTTGGCCGCGCGATTTCTCGAGAAGGGTAGAAAGCTCAAATTTGGACCACATCTTTCTTGCATCATACCAGAGTCAACCTCCCCTCAGGGGCACCGCAGCCCAAGCGGTTTCTTAGATAATTTTCACATGTGGACCAAAATTATAAATCTGCCGGTTGGGTAAAGTCAGTATGCGCCATGCGCCTGTCGTGGAGGGGCGGATCAGTGACGCGAGTGGGTTACGCTCGGTTAGGTTAGGTTAGTAGGGGCCTGGGTAGGCTTGGCTCGGGCAGGTAAGGGTAGGTTAGGACTGGTTGAGCGGCATTGATAAGAAAAGGCTGATGTAAGATACGTTCGGAAGGCAGAACATGAGCGTGGTTGCGACCGAGCGGAGAGAGTGACGCCCGCAGGGCGTCCTACTGACTTGCCCCGCAGGATCCTACTCGTCAAGGGACAGCCGCCGGCAGGCCAAGGTAGGCGTGCGCCAGGCGTGGAGTGGCGGAACAGTGATTCGCGTCGAGCGAAGCCTGTTACGCCACGACGCGGTCTGGCGTACGCCTACCTTGTTTTTACAGTGGACATTTACATGCTGGCCGGGTTGTCTGACACGCCCTGGAACTGGCCACTGGCAATCATAGAATGTGACACAACACTCCACCGAATGCAAAACAATGTTCAAGGGAATGCGGCATTTCTCGCATTCACTGAAGCGCGGTGTCACGCAATTCCCAGTGTGCGTGAGGCAGAAAGTTGCAGCGATACAAGACGTTATAGGGCAGAATGTGAAACGGCTATATTGATCCTTTGCAGGTCGCTGTTCTGTACCGAAACATACCAGTATGTGGTGGAACCATCGTTTCAACTACCTATGTACTAACCGCAGCACACTGCATAGCACGGTACGTATCGCACCCGTTCCACACCCGGGGAAAGCCCTGGACCTTATCCTTCCAGAATCAGACCGGAGTCAACCTTACCTCAGGGGCATCGTAGTTTAAACGGTATGATGAAAGAGGATGTGGTCCAAGTTTACTACTAACCATTCGCAAGAAAGGACGCATTCCTAGGTGCATTGGGGGTTTAGCGGCGAGACAAACAAGGGAGTGCTGGGTGTAAATCCCCAAGTAAAATATAAGGCATCGGTCAGACAGTAAGGTAACTCCGTTTCACTCCGTGCCCCAAAAAACGAGGAAGGCGTGCGCCAGAACGCGTCGTGGCATAACAGGCTTCGCTCATCGCACCTGACGAGTACCCTGCGGGGCCAGTCAGAAAGCCGCCCTGTGGGCGTCACTCTCGTCGCACGGTCGCACCCACGCTCATGTTGTGGCCTTCGAACGTTCTTGCATCATCCTTGTGTTGTCAATGCCGCTCAACCAGTCCTTACCTACCCTAACCTGATTCGGCCTGACCTAACCGGGCCTCCTCTAACCTAACCTAACGAAGCGTAACCCTCTCGAATCACTGATCACGTCGTGGCGCATCGCGAATCACTGCTCCGCCACTCCACGCCTGGCGCACACCTACCTTCGCCTGCCGGTGGCAGTCACCTGGCGAGTAGGACCCTGCGGGCGTCACTTTCTCCGCACGGCCGCAACCTGTTCTGGCATCCGAACGTATCTTACATCGCCCTCTCGTTATATCCTCTCAACCAGTCCTAACCTACCCTTACAAGGTAGGCGTACGCCAGACCGCATCGTGGCGTAACAGACCTCGCTCAACGCGAATCACTGTTCCGTCACTCCACGCCTGGCGCACGCTTACCTTGGCCTGACGGCGGCTGTCACCTGACTAGTAGGACCCTGCGGGGCCAATCCGTCAGTAGGACTCCCCGCGGGCGTCACTCTTTCCGCAAGGTCGCAACCACGCTCATGTTCTGCCTTCCGAACGTATCTTACATCATTCTTTCGTTATTAGTTCTGCTCAACCAGTCCTAACCTACCCTTACCTGCCTGCACCTAACCTACCCAGGCCCCCACTAACCTAACCTTACCGAGAGTAACCCACTCGAGTCACTGATCTGCCCCTCCACGACAGGCGCATGGCGCGTACTGACCTCACCTAACCGGCGGATATTAAATTTTAGACCACTTCTGAAAATTATCTAAGAAGCCGCTTGGGCTGCGGTGCCCTTGAGGGGAGGTCGACTCTGGTATGATGCAAGAAAGATGTGGTCCAAATTTGAGCTGTTTACGTCTAACCGTTCTGGAGAAATCGCGCGGACAAACAGACAGACAAACAGACAAAAGATTTTTGGCCTATCTGGGTAAGGGCTTCGCTATCGTTAGACAAAAACCGCTTCGTGCACGCCGTAGAGTAGTGTTGAGAATGTTATTGCTTTACCAAGAGCAAGGGGTGGTCGAGGTGTCTCTTACTTAAGACGATTCGTATATGTATGTTACATATGATATGTGCACTTTTTGATGTACATGCGGAACGAGTAGCAGAGGACGCCGATATAAACCGCTTTCTCGCAGCGGACCGCGCGGCGCACGGCTCTTAACTCCGAAGCTCTAGGCTCCGATGGCGTGGTACAGCCATGCAAGAGATCCTACCCCAGCATTGAAGGCTGGTTGTCTCTACTGGACTCTTTCTTGTTTCAGAGACCTTTTGAGCCCCGGAAGCTTCGCAGTGCTGTCAGGGAGACGGACGCTCTCGGCAGGACAACGGCACGCTGTCGTCAGAGTGTGTGCAAGTCCACGCTATTCCGACGACCCTTATCGTTTGTACCCGCACGACGTGGGCATGATCTTGCTTCGGAATGCCATCAGGACGGGGCCGACCCAGAGTCCAATCAATTTGCCGACTGTCGATTATGCTATCATGTGCGTGCCATCTTGCCAAATCGGCACCGTTTGCGGCTGGGGGACTAAGGTGAGTTGACCGATGTCGATGTCATTTTGACAGACGCCCTGATGTGGCTATCGCTATCGCTCGGTGGCTGTGGCTCACAAGGAAACTACGCCAGATGGAAGTCATCAATTTTGATGAAACTTTTTTTCTTTTTGCTCAATCTACTACATATGAATAGTCCGCAAACCAAATTTTAGGTGCCCAAAACTATTGGTTCCTGAGATATAAATTGTTTACACATTAGAACAGGCACAGATGATCACCACTGCGCGGCGGGAAGGAGTGTCCCTTTCCGCCGCGCGGAATGGCTCCGCGGTGGTCCGACCCCATTAAAAAGTCGTGACACATCATCAGCGAGGGCTAAGCCTTGCAAATTTTTTGGTCGGCTCACGCCTGCGGCGCAGATATTCTCTGCTACGGTACCCCACACGATTCCGCTTAATGCTACCAACTGAAGACCGCGGTGTCCCGTAGGGTGTTTCACTGTCGGTCTGTACCCTGCGAGGCTGGGTGTAGTCGTTGATAGAGGAAAGGGGGAAAAGACAAGAGGGTAGATTTACACTTTTTGCCGTCCGAGTACTCACCGGTGCTGCCGCTCCGAGGGTGCACACACGTCTGCCGTCGTGTCTTCGGGCTGGCACAGGCGGGGCCTATGCCAGCCCGGGGGTGCTGAGTCCAGCACATCGCGGGTTCCTCTTTGCGTAGCGCGCTAGGCCCCGGCTCTCTCTCTCTCTCTTTCTCTCTCTCTCACACCGAGCCCGGGGCTTTCGCTCTCTCCCGTGACATCCTCCCTCTTTTGAAGGAAAGATGTCCTCATCTTTTACGCAAAGGCGAAACCGCGATTTTCCGTTTCATCTGGCAGAAGATTCTAATAAAGGGTTTAAAAATCATAAGTATTTAAATTTGGAATAATTAATTTAGTTGCATTCCCGGCTCATACTCGAACGAATTCTATTTCGACATATTTTTTTTTCTTTTTTTTTTTCCTTTCTCGCCGCTCTCTCTCGCCGCTCTCTCTCTCTCTCGCCGCTCCCTCTCTCGCCGCTCTCTCTCTCGCCGCTCTCTCTCGTCCCCCCCTTTCGGGAAGAACCGTCCTCGGGTCGTCGTCCCTTGGCGTCGTCTGGGTGTCGCCCTGACGTCGTCCTTCGGCGTCGTCCTCCGGCGTCGTCCTCCGGCGTCGGCTGGGCGTCGCCTGGGCGTCGCCTGGGCGTCGCCTGGGCGTCGCCTGGGCGTCGTCGGGCGTCATCTCAGCGTCGCAGAGCGCTGAGCCCTCCGGCAGGACAAGCTCCTTGCCCCACCAGGCCCCTCCTTGCGGGAACGGGCAAAGGCGACTGCGGGCACTG
>CM049602.1:42206-78506 GCA_026979955.1 Megalurothrips usitatus
CGGCTGCTAGTGGTGCTTGCTGCAGCTCGGCGTGGCCGACGGTCTTTGTTATATTACTTGCGGTTACGTGTTGTATTACGTTCCCGCGTAATGTGAAGTTATTCGGCTTACGTGTTAGGCGTGTAGTAATTCTTATTTTTGTGTACGTATGCAGTCTTTTGTTCATGTATGTTTGTGTCTATGTGTGAGTGTATACGAGTGGAGAGGGTCTTGTGGAAACGTGCTATATTTATTACTCAGTGTGTTCTTGTATTGCTTTACTGTTCGTTTTACCCCCCCCCCCCCCACCCGCATTACTAAGCCACTGTTCTTAGTAAATGGTTTTTTATTTGTGTTCGATGATTTCTTTGTTGATGGTTGTAAGAACTGCACAGTTGTGTTTATTCCCTTTAATAAACATGCAAACATTATTGAACTCTCTCTTTTTCTTCTTGTATACAAAACAAGAAAAATATCCTTGCCATCTGGTACTCTCACGTCGAGTTGACCCACACCCATTACTTCATTTCACTCTCTTGTGTATTCTCAAGACACCAAGATTGGTCTGCTACATTTTAACTCGTCGCACTGAGTGCTCGGTTGCACCTTGTGGAGGTGATCGCCGCATCCACTCATCTTAGGGAATATGGATCGCACCCGTATCTTTCAACTGTTGAATCCTTTGATGAAAAGTGACTATGTTTTAGATGAAAAAGAGCTTTAGTAACTGGTTCTATTAGATGAATAATGACTCTTCGAAGAATCAGATTTTAGAAGAAAAGGTCCAGGAGTAGATGAAGCGACGGGGGTTTCGAAGAGAATTGTGTAGATGAAACGGACCTTTCCCGGTTTTTGTGATTTGGAATGGTCGCGCACAGAACAGATTGTTGCTGCACTCCATTTGTGCGTGCTGTGTTCAAGATCTCCTCTTTGACTGAAGTAAGGGTTCACTTGATAACAGTTTCAATCATGTTCTCATATTTTATTATTTTATAGTTTTGTATTATGTTTTCAATGTTTCTTACAAGCCTAGTGTGGCTGCCATCACTTCCTTAATAAGTTGTGTTAATGTCTTGTCAACGATAGCCTGCAGAGAATGTCTGTGTGGTTTCCAACCTTGTTATTGGATCATGTACTGTGGCGCAACAAAACAGGTTGTTGCTGCACTCTACTTTTCATGTTCACTACACTTGCGTAATTTAATATTACTTTTGATCAATGTTGGCTATCATTCCATTTCAATCCACCTCCTGTGATGGAAAGTGTGCCACTTGGGATTGCTTTTTCTTTCCAGGCAAGCCATTGCTTGATAAAGAGACTGTTGTGCTTTCTTACTAGTTGTCATTAGAACCTTTGAGACGTGGTCTGAGTTTTCTTGTAATTAGCTGCTTTGCATTAATTATTGTTTTAATTAAAGACTTAAACAACTATTGATTGTGCATGTTTCACCTCCAGCCTGCTTCATATTTATTACCAGAAATATTGACTTACACTCACACCACACATTTGAAAGTCCATCTGATATGGTGGTTTACAATGAGACGTTCAAGAGTGACAGAAAACAAAGTTGTAATTATGATGGGACAAGGAAATACCTCGGGTGAAACTTTCTATCTATTCCTTTCTGTTATGCTATACTGGCTCCCTCACACTGCCCTTGGGTTCTTTTCAGTTCAGTTACGGGTATCCTCATGTATATTGCATACATTCTACAAACTCTGTTTACATGCTCAATCATCTCCAGGCTAGTCTCTACCTCCTCCTGCCCACATTCACAACAGCATCACATTGTACTTACAAGTGAGAATAAATTAAAATTTGGCGTCTCCGTCTACAGCCCAGTCCCTGTCTCCAGCCTAGTCCCTGTCTACAAACAACCCAGTCCCTGTCTCCAGCCCAGTCCCTGTCTCTACAGTCTGATAAGAATGAGTGTAATTTTATCAAAATTGTGGGGAATACTGTTTCCATTAGCAATCTGGAGCAGGTGTCTTCTTGGTTCAAAGGGAAAGTAAGAAACCATACACATGACTAGAACACAAAAGATATGATTTATTGTTAAGCGCTCCATACATTTTTATTTTGCCATTACGATTAGTACAAATCTAGAACACATTAAGTGCCACATTATGTGCAAGACCTTCACAATTGTAAATCTGGGGCACGTGTTCTCTTTGTTGCAAGTAAAAATTTGGATGCAGAAATGAACACTAAAAAAAAAAAAATATGTATTTTGTAGATAGCATAATAGGAGGCGGACAGCAGGAATCAGAGAATTCTTCCCACAGGGAAACAGCTGCCACAAAAATGCCTGTAAAATCCTATACATGTACAGAACGGATAAACAAAGGAAAAATAGAAAATGAACCAAGTACAGCAAGCAATCTGTTCTGTGCGTGACCTTCCCAAATCACAAAAACATTATTCTAAACAAATACTGAATTACAACATAGGATAGCAATGACAAGACAATAATGATTGTGAACTGAAACAGGTGCAGCAACAATCTGTACTGTGCGCGACTATCCAACTCACAAATACATTACTCTAAGCAAATACTGAAATACAATGAGCTCCAACAGTGATGAAAGTGATATAAACAAGAATCAAAAACGAAGAGAAGCAATATAAACTAAGTTTTGTATTTCTTCTCAGGCAAGGCACCCCATTTGTATTTCTCCATTCCAAGGTGTACCCAATGCTCCTGCTGTTTTTCCCAACACATCGTTATAGCTAGAACACACTTTTTGTCTTGTAGAAAATATTTTTCACGTGCTTCATGTCTAAGATTGCAATCCCTCAGCACCTGCCATATCTTCTCTCTTCTTCTTAAGTGCATTTCAAGTTCCTTTTCAATGGTCTTCATAAGTTTCTCAGATTTATTTAAGTGAGACAGATGCCTGTCATTTGGGGGTTTGGCATGCTCTTCGTCATTTACATCTTTGAAATGTGGCCCTCCAGGTGGTACGAGTACTTGCATTCCATGTACAGATTCAAAGGGAATTCTGCTTCTATGAACCTCCCTGGCTAGGTCTCTCCAAAGAAGGCATACAGAACCAACATGGAGCAGCAATTCACTCTGACTGCAGTACGACAGTATTACTCTAATGATTTCCTCAGGCAAGCTGTTGATGTCAAATGCATGTCCTTGGCCATGCCTGAAAGGGCACATTGCTACCTTGCACCTGCAAATGAGTAGAAAAAAGAGATGAATTACACAAGTGACAGTGATGATCAGTTGTATTATAATATTAGCTCACAGCAACTCACCGGTTCCCGAATTTACACAAGGCACCTCTCACTACTCGACTTTTTAAGTACGCATACTCTTTCACAAATGTGGGGTGGATGGGCCCCCTGCTTTTGAATCCACTGCCAAATGGAATTCGCGACTCCTTGGCACATGGGACACACAATGGAGAGTCGAGTTGGGGTGCATAAAACATTCGGTTGTCAACTACAGTGTTTCTTGCTCTGGCCTCTCCTTTCCCACCTCTGCATCCTCTCTTGGTTTTCCGCTCTGAACATCAATAATGCACATTAAATCAATGACCATTGTGAAAGGAAGCATTGGGCACATTAAAACAAAGGCTTACTTCGTGGAGCTGCAGCAGCCGTCTCCAGGTTAGCTCCACCAGAGGGTACCGCCACAGGCATGTCGCCTCCTTCCAGGACAACTGGAATAAACAACACGTTCTCAGTTACATGGGAACTTTGTACGGCGAGGAGGGAATGAGGGAATACAGCGTAGAATTATCAACTATAGTACATCAGAGCTCAAAAGACTAACATGAAATATGTAATCCTTGGAGGAAATGGACTTACTATCTGATGTCGTCTGATGGTCCACAGGGTCGATTTCAAGGCATACCAGGTGTGCTGCAACATGCGAAACAAATGTAGACTGAAGGCAGGACAAGACTTCACAGATTGAGCAAGCGAGGTTGGTTAGGTCCGCCCGGACAGGGAGATGCTATGACAAGTGGGCAACGCTGCAGAACTGACACCAGCAACGGTCGCAACGGTACATGGAGAATTAAGACGAATGTTGTGAACTACTTACCATTTACGCAACTTTCCTCGCACCGATGCAGAATTGCCTGGCACCGCTGGCAGATGACCACCTGCCCCTCCAAATGGGAGTGGTTCTCTATACTCCTCATTCATAGGGCCACCTCCCACTGGGGGATATAACGAGTCATGATGAATGCGGAAGGAAGGTCTTCTCAGTGCCTCTCAGTGTCTTCTCACGCCCTGGCCCGGTTTCACTCGGAGCGAAGTCAAGGGTGGAACACGGCTTGACGGCATTCAACATGGATTCGACTAGGGACGACGGGAAGAACAAAAGGCGCTCTGCGCATGCGCACCAGGTGGTGGGGGTACCCCCATTCTCGCACCCGGCCAGAGCCCGCTGTGTTCTTCCCGTCATCTTCTCCCAAACCAGCTCCGATATGCCCTATGGAGATGGTGTTTCAAACAACATCTTACTGTTCATAATGTTTGATGATTAAAAAATCAAGTGGCACAACATTTCGTGAATTGCTGTTTACAAATTTTTACCTGTCTGCAGCTCTGACTGCAGCCCAGTCCCTGTCTACTGCCCATTCCCTAGCTCTGCCGTCTCCTAAGAATGAGTGTAATTTAATCTGAATTGTGGGGAATACTCTTCTAACAGGCTTTTGAGAAGTCTCATGGTCCCTCACTTTTCCTTTTATTTGCCTGACCTGTTCTTTGTAATCCTCCATTAGATCTGAGCACTGACTGTTGGGTTCTTTTCAGTTCAGCTACGGGTATCCTCATGTATATTGCATACATTCTACAAACTCTGTTTACATGCTCAATCATCTCCAGGCTAGTCTCTACCTCCTCCTGCCCACATTCACAACAGCATCACATTGTACTTACAAGTGAGAATAAATTAAAATTTGGCGTCTCCGTCTACAGCCCAGTCCCTGTCTACAAACAACCCAGTCCCTGTCTCCAGCCCAGTCCCTGTCTCTACAGTCTGATAAGAATGAGTGTAATTTTATCAAAATTGTGGGGAATACTGTTTCCATTAGCAATCTGGAGCAGGTGTCTTCTTGGTTCAAAGGGAAAGTAAAATACCATACACATGACTAGAACACAAAAGATATGATTTATTGTTATGCGTTTGATACAGAGTGGATTGCAGGAAAGTGCACATCAGCGATTCACGATAAAAATACGGAGATGAACCGTGTGCAGCAGTGAAGTCTTCTATGCGCAGCGTTTTCAGTTCCAAACAAAAAAAAAAAAAAGGGAAGGGAAGGGCTGGTCTCCCTCAACAGTGTGCTCTGCTTTAACCTGGAACCAAAACATAACCATCAACTTCGATCTCCCACTGAAAACGTTGCATAAGGCTTCAACACATCCAATCATTTCAAAGATAGTAACAAAATTGAATTGCCATGCTTCAGCAGATGAAATACGGAACGACACTTATTATTCGGTTGAGCAAGGAGTGCAAGCAAACATAGGTTACGGGACCTCATGCGATTTAAGTTGCACCATTACCTGATCGGTTCGTGGAGTCTTCGACCCGAAACCACATCACGGACAGGAATTGACTTTCCGCTTGATTTATGGGATACGGCGATAACGCAGATAATAGGATATGCACGGATATACTTTGAGATGGGGGCGTCTGCTGGCGTCGTCCGTCACTTCGTTGTTCGGATGCTTCTCACGACTTCGGACGTGCACGACGGACCTTGCAGTAGACTACGCTATCAGTTATCGCACACGTGACGAACATTTTTGGCCCATGTCTTGAACAGTCGACAGCAAACGTGTAAAATATGCACGAGTATTAAGTCAGACGGTCTCTGTTGTTGTCATCACACTCTTAACTACTAATCTCTCTCTCTCCTGCCGGGAGTGGGGTGGACGACGCTATGAGAAATATTGCAGCACTCGTCGATAGCCTCTCAGCAGGCCACTGCGTGAAGTGAATCGAATAATAACCTGTGCGCGGCGTCGCGATCACATTCAGAAAAGAATGACCGTCGTTTCGGGCAAAATTATCGCCGCATGCAGTACCTGCACTTTTTGAAATTATTTGCGGAATTTCATTTTTGGTCAGGAATAATTTTAAGAACGCCCGCAGAATACTTGCGAAATTATTGTTTCGTAGGCTTTCATTTCTAATATGAATTACAAAAATAATTCTGTTGGTAGACGGTTAAAGCGGTTAACGTGACTTCTTGGCGACGCCGGGTTACGACAATATTTTTTGGGGGCGAGTGCGCAATTTCTTTCTCCACCAAAAAACCGATAATATTATAAAATTGGTAGGACTAATAAAACCAACATTCTAACAACTATTATTTCGCGTCATTAAATGCGGCTGGTAGAATGAAATCTGGTAGGAGCAAAAGTGTTCCCCGGCTGCAAGCAATATTATTTGCGGGAGTATTTATGTCGGAGACTGCTCGCTGCTCAAAACGTTCATTACACAGCACATTTATTTGACAGAACCCTTATATATCAGAACGGTCGTAACACAGAAAATCAAATAACCAAATCCTCGTATGCCAGAAAATTATTGCACAAAACCCTCGCAACTCAGAAAATATTATAAAAAATATTCGTGCGGCGGAACCCTTGTATCTCAGAACGGTCGTTACACAGAAAATTACTTGACAGAATCCTCGTACGCCAGAAAATTATTGCACAGAATTCTCGCATCTCAAGAAAAATATTGCACAGAATATTTATTTCGCGGAAACGTCGTGTCACAGAACGGTCATTACAAAGAAAATCGTATGACAAAATCCTCGTTTGCCCGAACATTGGTTGCACAGAATCCTCGCAACCCAGAAAATTATGTAACATAATATTCGTTTGGCGGAACCCTTATATCTCAGAGCGGTCGTAACACCGAAACTCGTTTGACAGAATCCTCGTGCGCGAGAAAATTATTGCACAGAATCCTGGTAGCTCAGAAAATTATTTAAAAAAACATTCGTTTGGGGGAATCACTATATCTCAGAACAGTTGTGTCTTATATCTCAGAACGGTTGTTACACAGAACATTGTTTGCCGCATTCCTCGCTACTCAGAAAATCATTACACAGAACAGTTGCAAGTCAGAAAATCATTTGACAGAACCGTCGCTGGACAGAAAATCATTTGAAAGAATCGTCATAACAGAGAAAATTATTTGACAGAACAGTCGACACGCCAAATTTCATAACACAGAACTGTCATAACACAGAAAATCATTTCACAGAACGGTCGTAGCGCGGACAATTCTGAGTTATGACTGTTCTGAGATATGATGGTTCAGTCTTATAAATTTCTGAGTACTGACAGCACTTCGTTCTCAGAAGCAAAAACATGTTTCAAGCTGCTACAGTCTTCCTCCATAAACTCATAAACTGCATGGGGTCTGGGATATACAAGGCTGCGGAAACGCAGCATAACCACTTCTTTGCTGGACTTCACAATCTTGTGAATCCCATAGTGCTCCCAGAAGTTTGCATTGTGTCTAGTCACAATTACGGAATAATCCTGATCATCGTGGACAATGGCCTCGATCTTTCCGACAAACACACCACTCTCAGCTGGACCGAGAAGAAGGAACTGCTTTGGCTTGAGAGTAATATCTTTGTACATGAGTTTCTTGACAACTAATGCTTCTGGAGAGAAGTTGGCATTTTGAATGCAAGCTCTAACAGAGTTCTTCCTGAAACTCTCAGGAACCAACTGAAAGCCATCCACATGTGAAACACTGGAGTCAAAGAGAACACCAGTTGATTGGTATGCCTGCATCAACTGGTGTTTGTTGGCAAGCATGAACAGCAGATTGATGAAATTGTTGCAAACTCTTCCCACCCTCTTGAAAAATTGATGGAATTGTTCAAAGCCCATGCCCCACAGATGGATCAGTGGCCCAAACATTTTCCACAATTTGGCTGCATGACTGAAGCAGTGGTGTTTGGGCTTGTATTTATTTGGAAGAATTTTCCTCTTCATCATGTACTCATCGATCATCATCTGCAATTCATCGATTTGAGAAGTGAACAGAGCAGGGGCGCACTGGGTTTCCACAATAGATTTTAAAAGGAGATACAATTGCCAAACAGGGTCGGAGGTATCAACAACCTTTTCTCCAATCAAAAATGGAAGGATACGAAGAAGGCACCAATTCTGCACAGCATGACCACGAAGCTTATTCCCTCCTTTCTTGATTTCAGCAGGTTTGTTTCCGCAATCATTAGCTTTACATTTGAAGTCCTTGATGCGCTTTTGCAGATACTTGTAAGAGAACCAGTTTTTGTTCTCCACAAAATATTTAATCATGGAGGCCAAATCACAATCAACAACGCCACCAATAAACAGGTCATGCCCGATGCAGCTTGGCAGGCTTGGGTCACAAGCATTGAGGGTTTTCAGCTTGTGAAAAACAAAGTTCCTCTTGATTCCTTTGTAAGATGGTGCTAAACGTATTTTCACAAGGGCTTTCTGAAAATGCCTTGGTGACCTCCACCTGGCCTCCCTAAAAACAGGACTTTCTTGATCCCTCTCAAGGTGGTATTGAGTTCTGGTTTTTACACAGAATCTGCAGAAGTATTCTGCCGTGAAGCTCTCAAGGAAGCCACCAATAGTATGCTGACCTAGAATTTAATAACATAAGAGCATGTAAGTGGGACAATTACATTGATTTAAAATAAATTATAAAAAAAAGTTGAATAAACTGACCTAAATTATCCCCAAGAATAAACTGTACATACACAGGGATGGTTTCACCTTTATATTCTATTCCAGTCTCTTCAAGTTTTTTTAAATCTTTAACCAATTTCTTGAAGCATTTGTCAAGACCATCCTTCAAATTCTCCTCCCTTGTTAACTCTTCATACACTAATTCCACTAGGCGCTTAGATACAAGGCGAGATCTATCTTCCGCTGTCAGATTGCCTACGGTCAAGTAAACCCCTAAGGTTTTGTACTTGTTTTTAGCAGAACCCAGGGGGTTTGCAGCTCCAAGAAATGCGTCTTGAAACAAAAATATATCAATTCTCTTTTGAGGAACATTTCTTTTCTTAAACACAGATCCATCTGTATAATTCTTAATAAGATTCGGATTGTTGTTTACTTCCACAAATGATCTGTCCACTTGTTCCTGAACAGATGGATCTTGCAACATTACCTCCAAGGTTTCTTTTACCGGCACATATTGCACAACTGCAGATCTGTCATGCGGGTCTCTGCTGTTTAGGTTTATTTCTTCAGGCTCCACATACATGAAGTGTTTCTTGAAGTATGTCCTGCGGAGGTGTTCAGTTGAAAGAGACTCACAAAGTGACGTCTTGTGATGAGCATTATACAAGACATCATCCAGCAGAACAGATTCAACAATAGCTTCAATTTGGTCCTCATCTAAACCTGCCTTTCTTATATTACGCTTTAAATTCTTTTTCAATTTTACTTGAGCTATTTCGGACAAAAAGGCTAGAGAGTTGCAAACTTTTTGAACAGTTGCAGCAGGTACTAATAACTTTCCTTCAAGCTTAGCGTAAAATTTGGCGAGATAATCCAGTACCATATCATTACTATATGGTGAGGCAGGGGCATGGGAAACATCAGACTCACTATCTGAATCAGAATCATAGTCTTCCTGGTTGTCGCTCTCAGTAACCCAACCATCATCATTATCATCATTAGAGCCAGGTATGAATGAAGTATCGTCGATGCCTCCTCCAAGATCCTCATTGAAAGAGGCAGTATCACCAGTGGGTGGAATGACATATCCAACACTGTAAGGATGTGAAATTAAGGCAAGATAATAAGGCTCAAGAATATGAAAAGAACAAAACACACATTATGCTAAAGTTATTTTATCAAGAGATTATCATTTTGATCATACCTGCTGTAATCTTTGGTACAACCAGGATGGTACACACTGAGGTGTGGGCGAAGCTGGGTTTCAGATTTAAACAGCCGAGTAACTGAGCACCTTGATGCGAGAGGGCACTTCACATTTTCCTTCCTTTTCAAATGATCTATGTAATGATCACACAAATTCCGAACACATCCTAGCACATCAACACAATGTCCACATCTTAGTCCGCCACCCCTATCTCCTTCGACAGAAACCACTTCTGTGCGTGAAACAGCATGAGATGACACATGAGATTTAAATGTCTTGAAAGATTTGAAGCTGCAGTGACAAGGAGCCACTGGGCACCAGAATCTGAAATTGGCAGTAGTTTCATGCACCCTTAGGTGTTGAATATGGTCTCCAATCGAATGTGCTGCATAATTACACACTTTGCAATTTTCAAGGTAACTCATATTTGTTTGTCATTAACCTAAAAGGCGATAAAAAGAAACAGGAGAAGAAATATGTAATTGAATCAGCTAAACAACAAATCAAGCAAAGAAAACTAAAAAAAAATACAACAACTTAATTATAAGGGAACATACCAATGTGAAACAGGTTGTTTTCTCAACAACTGAGTTCAGTGGCCCCAGGAGGGGCAGAATTCTCACGTAAAATGCACTATGCGGTCCTTAGCAAACGACAGACTGCAACAAGAAACAGCTATGAAAATATGAAGTGGGAAAGAGAATTAGGGACGCAAAAGAGGGTTAGTAACATCGAAAAGAGGGACACAGACACTTGCCAACAACGCTCCGAGAGCTCAAGACAAAAATGAAAACAACTGTGATTATGAACGCCAAAGCATTTAAACATAGATTCGGAAACTGCTCCATCGAACTTAATTTCGAAATGTAACAACAGGCTACGACACAGTGATGCGGCCTAAGTGACCCAGAGCAAATCAAAAGCGAATAACGGAGCCTGAAACTCAGTCTAACCAAACCGAAACAACCACACAGAGTTGCCAGGTCCATTCCAGTCAGACGTTTCTCCCATGCAGGCTGCCAAAATTTCCCATTTTTTCCCACATCTCGTATTTTTCCCGATATGCATAAATATGCTACTAAAACCGACTAAAATGCATATTACACGCTATTTCCGACCTGAAGTACACAATACACATAATTTAAACACTATTTCTTGTCAACCTTATCAAAACAATTAGGTTATTTCAAAATCTGGCGCGGATGGTAGGTTGGCAGCATGGCTCCCTCCAAACTGCCTGCGCCGTGGTTGAACCATGATGGTGCCATCTGCAGGCCAACGTCTGAACTAACTACGGTTTTCAAGTCAAAATAAAATTCCGCGGCGAAAGTGTTTTTATCTCAAAACACGAAAAATCAGTCACAATTAGCACAAAATTAAACAATTTCATTTTCTTTCTCAGTCTTATTTGTTTACTGAGTCGCCAATAACCCGAGAAAAGGGTAATGGGAGGGAATTCCATCAAATCACCTTGATACTTTCGTGGGCTCTTCTCAGTCTGACCAGTCTGACCGCGACCAGTGCAGGGCTGCAAGGTACACTAAAACGCACCTCCACATTTTGGCGGCATTTGACAGCGGGAAATCGTTTCAATCTTGAACCAAGAGTTTAGGGCAATTAATTATCAGGATCGATCAGAACAGGTATTTAAAAGCAGTGATTGAATGAGATTACCGATGTTTCAATTGATTTCGCATATTTGAACCCTGCGTACTGCGCGTGAAGATGGGTGTCGTTAAAGGCACTAGGTTTTGTAGCTGAGTGCCCAGGACACCTCGGCCTCAGCTCCTTAAGATTTTAGTTGCAGTTCAGAATCAGTTTGAAGCCATCACACCTCGCATCACACGGTCTGTAACACCCTTTCCCCTTTTCTTCACTTTTTAGCTCGTTTCTCATCAGCTATGGAGGAAAAGTTGGCAAGTCTTGTTCAGGAGGCCCTACCAGAGCTTGCGTTTGGGAAACCAGAAGAGGTTGCTGCCCACCTGGTTAATGAAGTGGGGATCACAAATGAAGAAAGGATACGGTACATTCGAGAAACAGACCTGTTATCTCTCTTACTTCCAGTACAGGCTCGTATCTTCATGGCTGCTATCACCCCTTGTAAGTTGTTCACTGGCCACTAAGTAATCTTTGCTCGCTGTTCTTTGTTTACTTTGAAAGTTGGCCTTTATTTCAGTCATTCTAATTTTGACATTCACTTTGCCTCTTTATTTGTTAGCAACAGGAACACAGAATCCAACACAGCAGGCGTCAGCATCAGGTGGTAATGATGCAGGAGCAAGCAGGCGTCCACTCTCAGATGTACCCTCCAGAGAAAACAGAAGGAGAAACTTAACGTGGGATTTTGAGGTAGATTGGACTGATATAAAGAACGGCAACAAGGAAATAATGAAGAAGTTAAAGCGTGGAAGAAAATTGAAGTTGAAGCATCGAAAAATATTTGTTGCCAGAGTTGTAGAACAAGTAAGGCAAAGAGTCCCTGCAGCTGAGAGAAAGGTCTTCATACAAGTTATGACAGATGTCAAGAAAAAATATCCAGAATCATTTCGACATGAGCTGGCCGGAGGGAAAGTTGGAAGAACATCAATTACATTCAAGATGATGACCAAATTTGATAATGAGAAGAGGCCAGACCGAAAGACTAGGGTTGAGAAAGAGGCACCAACCCTGAAGGCTGCGTATGGGTGTGTACAGTGGAGGGCTCCTCTACCTGCAGGCCAGACCCCGAGGAGTCAGGAGGAAGTGAGAGAGTCCCTTCACACATACTTCCATGCCACACGACCTACAGCATGGGACTGGACCGACATTGAAAATAAAATGCTACTCACCTACTCCTCTCAGAGGAGGGATCTGAACGCCCAGGCAGAGGCCATTGAAAGAATTCGGAAGGCGACCATCAAGGCGAAAAGGACTGGGCAAGCAGTCGAAGATGAGGCTGAAGTGGATGAACCAGAGGCTGCCACTATTCGGATTGTTGATAGGTGGCCCTTTTTGTTTCAAGCCAGAGGGATAAGAATGCATTTCACTCAGCTCACACAGGTTGAATTCTCTGCTTCAATCCAGAAATTTCTTGCTGAAAATCATTTAAAGCAGTTATTAGATTTCCTGTCAGGCCTGCTCGCTAATAACGAAAAAGCGAAGAGAACTTTGAAAAAAATGAAGAAAAGAGTTAAAAGAGAGGAAAATGAGGAGATAAATATCTCCTTGCAATTTTGCGTCCTTCTATTACTTCTCTGCTTGTACTGGAAAGAAAGCATGGATCATATACTGATGTGTGTTGAGGTAAGCAGTACTGGTATATTCTGATTACCTAAACATAAAAATGTAGTGAAATTTCTTTCTCATCTTACCGCTCAATGTACTTCTATTTTCCAGCCTACTACATCGGCCGAGGAGGTGGACGTGACAAAGCTCCCTAAAACACCAGTCCTCGTTGTTGCTGGTAAGCTGTTAAAAATACTGAGCTAATCCATAGTTTATTACATAGATGTAGTGTGTGTACTGATCAATATGTCTCATCATCCCCATTTGAAAGGCACAATCTTCAAGCCCAGCAAGATTTATTTTGCTGCTGATAGCATCGTGCTTGGCACAGCTGCAACTCTTCTCGAGGGCATTGAGCTGATGTTCTCGTGTTACTTTGTGATGAACCTTGTCTATGTTCCCCATGCTCAAATAACCCTTGAATTCCTGCAAAGGTAATTATGATCTTTATTCCCTTTACATGTCACCAAAGTGTTATCATTACTTATTTTATTTTGCATGACAGTCAAATGTTGTTTATTGTTACTCATTTACATGTTTTGATATCCTTTAGGGTTGTTGCTGGAATTAATCCAGCAAGGGGGCACAAAAGACCCACCACCAAGAATGCTGGAGGTATTTTTAGTTCCTTTAGAGAACACAAACATTTGACAACCTTTTCTCAGAAGTATGAAGAATACTTAGCAGAAAAAGAAGAGTCCCCCAAGGATGAAGAAGATGAGGATGACATCTAGTCATTATATTTCAAGATTGGTTCTAATACTTCTCTTAATTTTATTTTTTAATAATGATATTTCTTTGAATTAGAACAAAGTATTTATTGATGTAAATGAATTGGCATTCAAAACCAATTACACCACTTCTTTTATTTATATGATTTTTAATACTCATAAGTTCCTAATGTTTTGTAGTCATGCTGGTCTTATATTACAGCTTTATCATTTAATGAGTCTCCAATGAAATCAGAATATTCAGCACTTGTAAGATTCAGGGGCATTTTTTTCACTCTGGTAAACCAAAAATACTTCTAGTTTGTTTAGAAAATATCAGATCTTTTGTAAATTATTGTGATTATTTTAATGAGACTGACTGTCTTAGATGTAGATAATTATCTGATGATTAGGGGTCCTAGTCAATGTTATTTCTGTTTTTGTTTCCTTATTTCTTGTTTAAGTTTTCCACAGTGTATTTTTAAAAACTTTATCTCACACACATTTATTCTCTTAAAAGAGAAGAAAAATAAATGAATTTTTTGGATGTTTCTTTAATTTATTTCAATGACAAAATACAGAAAAGCCGAAAGAAAACTCCAATCAGATCAACCATTACCCAGCAACAAACCTTCAGGAGCACATTCTTGTTAAATGCAAGGCTGAAGACAAGAAATCTCATCACACAGAGTCATCACAACGTAATTGAGCAGTTGGTGTAGGATTGCACTACGCATGCTCAATGTTCTTGAAGTCTTGCCTTCATAAAACTGAATACAGAAGGCAACCTCAAAGAGCGGTCTGACCCGAACACTGGAATGAAGAAACAAAAATGGGCAATTGACATGCCTGTTGAGCCATAGCAGAGTAGTATCAGAAATAAGTCTCCTGCATTGCCACACAGAATGAACTGGGATACACAAAAATAATATTACCTTTTAAAAGGATGCAAATCTCTCCGAACTTAGCAGGGACATCACCTAAATTTATGGGCATGCTCCCACGAGTCAAACAAAGAGCTTTGACAGAGCAGCGATGAAAGAGGCCTTGAACAACAAACAATACACATTAGCTTACCGGCTTTCCTTTTGTTCTCTAATTGGTCACCTATGGGCATAATTACTGCTTACCCACTTTGGATTGTGTGACAGTAAGTATATCTTCATATGAGGATCAACACACAGTGCATCCATATTTGATTCCAAAACTTCCTGTAACAAAGGAAAACACAAAAATAAAATTTATTTGAAAAAGAAATAATATGAAAAACTTGCGAGAAAATCACAGAATTACAATGTAACTAACAGGCAACAGGCGAACAGGCTAGCAGTCACAACAGGTGATCCAGTGATCCAGACTCTCTCAGTTGCCCTGCATAGTTGTTGGAAGTTGTCAGCCACCTGTTCAAACAATTCAATACTACTTTAGGTTAAGAAAAAAAAAAGGAACACCAGGCCACAGCATAATCGAAGTCAAGTTGAGTAAGGAGAGGCAGGAGGAATACTAACATCATTTGCAGCCTGCTCGCGTAGCCCTGAGCAGCGGACAGCAGCTTCCACATCTAACAAAACAAAACACCTTCCGGGGTGTTACAACAGAAGGTAGCCCGCGATAATTCAGAAGATATTTCAGACGACCCCAAAACTTGGTCTCCTACGAAGTCGCTGGAAACTAAAATCAAGAGAATTGTAAACAAGTATCGCGGTAGATGACCAAAACGACGCGATAAAATGGAAGGTCTTGCGAAAAGAACACACCTGACAGCAGAAATTCTTCCATCGAACGGCTTTCAGATTTCTCTTTGTCAACCTGGGGTAAATTATTAGGGAAAAAAGTGAGGAGAGCATCCTACACTAGCGAAGTAAACAAACCTTAACCTAGCGAAGGGACGTAGCAGACGTCAGGTGGCTCTCGTTATTCGCAGGACAGGCTTCTTATTCGCAGTGCTCATTTCTGATTCGATTTTGTTTTCGCCAGCAGAAGCTTGTGTTTATTTTCACTTTCAAGTGTGTTCGAGTGGTTCGAGTTCCGAGTTCGAAAGACTTCAGAATGTGCGAGGAGAAATATGTTCAAATTGATCGAAGTGCAATGTCGATGAATTCACTGACCGAAATGTTCGAGTCCATCCTCATAGCCTGTGTTCGAATCCAGGACTGACAAACTTCAGCTTCAGTGGCTGGCCTCAGGCTCAGAGATCAGAGATTTTGTCATCACCACTGCTGTTACTATCAAGTTCAGGGCAAGTCTGCCGCCAGCTTCCTTCATTAAAACGTTTCTGTTTTTTTTTCTCAGAGTAAGTGCAGGGATCATTTACACACGACTAGGGTCATGACGTCAGAATTGATATTGAAACTTTTCATGTAAAACTTAGTGCAGCAAATCATTGTTATGTTTTTCTCATCCACCAACTGGGAGACGAGGCCATTTAAATCATTGCCAGGTATTTCATGCTTCAAAATCTGTCCGATGAAACAAAAAAATGGGATTGGAAATGCACATATTTGAGTGGAAGGTGTGTGTGTGATATATTTCATTCAATCAGTGTGATGTCAAGTGTATTAACATATCGTAAAAAAAAAATTCTCATAAAGTTATAGTGTACGACAAGTTACAAACTGTTTTGTCAAATTGACGTCACAGTTTGTCAAATTCACAAACTGTGTCGTCAAAAATCTTTTACGACAAGTTGCTACTCAAAACTTGTCGTAATTTGACGACTATTTTTAACAATGTATCTCGCTTGAATGTGCCGCACTGAGCGTAGCGGTCTCGTAATTCGCGTACATCTGCAACTTCAGGGGTAGGTGACATAAATGTTCCCGGAGGTTGACAGTGTCAGTTCTCGCACAGCACGAAGTCGGATAACTAAACCGACAGGAAACGGTGCGAAAAGTCAAAAATTCAATCGGCAAGATTTTTGTCACCTTGCCTGAAAGTGCCGCCTTGAGCGGAACGGTATCGTAATTCGCGTACATCTGCAACTTCAGGGGTAAGTGACATAAATGTTCCCGGAGGTTGACAGTGTCAGTACCCGCACCCCAGGTAGTCAGACCGCTGAACTGACGGGAAACGGTGAGAAAAGTCGAAATTTTACTCGACAAGATTTTTGTCACCTCGCCTGAACGTGCCGCACTGAGCGGAACGGTCTCGTCATTCGCGTACACCCCCAACTTCAGGGGTAGGTGACATAAATGTTCCCGGAGGTTGACAGTGTCAGTTCTCGCAGAGCACGTAGTTGGACCACCGAACCAACAGAAAACGGTGTGAAAAGTCAAAAATTCAATCGGCAAGATTTTTGTCACGTCGCCTAAATGTGCCGCCTTGAGCGGAACGGTCTCGTAATTCGCGTACTTCTGCAACATCAGGGGTAGGTGACATAAATGTTCCCGGCGTTTGACACTGTCGGTACTCGCACACCAGGAAGTCGGACCACCGAACCGAGGGAAATCGGTGAGAAAAGTCGAAATTTTACTCGGCAAGATTTTTGTCACCTCGCCCGAAAGTGGCGCACTTAGGAAAACGATCTCGTCACTTGCGTACTTCTGCAACTTCAGGGGTAGGTCACATAAATGTTTCCGGAGGCTGACAGTGTCAGTACTCGCACACCAGGTAATCGGACCACTGAACCGACGGAAAACGGTGCCTTAATGGGCCTAGTTTTTACTGCTCCTCTCTATCCTGGAGGGAATACAAATCCAACTAGCTTAGCTGCTCATCGTTTGACTCATGCTGGCCTGCGATACACGTGATAATTTTGAAACTGCTTCGTAAGGTAGGCAGACCCACAGATCCAAGGGGGCTCGTATGTCAAATATTCTGGGGACTTTCTCTGGAACGTAGACAAACCCGCCGGACATTGGTCGGCATCGACGGTGACCCGTGGGGTGCTATGGGAGCCCGGTATGCGCGATATTTGTGATTCTGCCCCTGGAAGGTAGGCAAACCCGCCGGACATCGGTCGGCTTCGACGGGGACCCATGGGTGCCCCGTGTCCGCGAGATATGATAATCCGCGGCCTTTGGGTGCGTGCAGCATGCGCATGGAGCGAACAGGTGGCTTCGTGACTAACGCACTATACCTACAGTCGGTCCGAAAATGCTAACCGTTTTGTGGCCACAACTTTGTGGCCACATTCCCACTCGTGCGAAAAGCCGATAAGTCACGAGAAAGATAAAGTATGATCTCCAAATTTTAGCTCCGGTTTGCAGTAGCCGGGATACGTATTTGCCGAAGGCCGTGTTTAGCAACAGTAAGTAACTCGTGCCTATGTGACAGAGCGCCGACCGATGAAGCGACATCACTCGTAGCACTTAGATAGAAGCGGCTGGCGGTACCCCCACCACGCGCGCGCTGGATCCCCGCCCGCCCGCTCATCTCCACCCCGCTCGGCGTTGCCTAGCAACCCGAGGTCCACGCCGCTCCGCCAACACGGGACACCGCTAACCTTGCGACAACGTGCTTTTACTCTCTTTCGCGGACACATTTTAACGCTTGACAACGTTTGACGACAACCATGGGTATGTGCTTTGTAAGCGGCTGCAGACATCGCTCGGAAAGGGGCACCTGCAAGTTTTTTAAATTTCCAACATCTCCCTCAGTGAGGAAAAAGTGGGCCCGAAATGTGCAGTAAGTTTTGTCCAAATGTATGCTGTCACTCCTAACCTTTTCATACTAAAACATTTCGCTTATTTAACACATGTTATCGTATTGTATAGGCGTGTTGACGGGAGAAGCCCGAAAGCTAGAGTCCATTCGATTTGCAGCTGTCATTTCCCTAACGCGGACAGGTCCAGAACGCCGAAAACGAAATGGACCCCAGTCAAGAGGTAAACACATTTGGAATTGTTTTGGCTTTCATGTCACTGAAGCAAGAACATAGACACTAAAAGAGAAACTCAGTTTCAAATTTACATTTACTTGTTTTTTGCAGATCTGGTGCCTCCCCAGAATTATTGTCTTCGCCCTGGAAGGTTGGAAGTCTGGATGAGTCTGGTGTAGGGACGCTATGTTCACCTTCCCCACAGAGCAGCCAGCATAAGCAGCTTGGCTCCAAGTCAGGGAATATCAGGTAAAAACTAATGGCAATGTGATGAATTATTAGCATTGTATAAGTTGACACATTGTTTCTTTCACACTGATTACTTGTTTTCCAGGAGTACTCGAAGAGGTCTCTTTCAGAATTATGAAACGGGAGAAAATCTATCAGAAAATCAAGCATTGCAGACTGGTGTTGGTGTAGAAATTTCTGAGTATGTATCATGAAGTTTTGAGGTAAGCGTCAACTGTGTTGCTGCATGTGACAGGAAAATAAAATAACATTTTTTTTCTTCATTTCCATCAGACATGATTTCCTGACACCCAAGGTGGATGAGACACACTTGTGTGAGATGGAAGTAGAAGTTGCAGAGGCCAAGAAATGCAACGAAGCTTTGGAGAAAAGACTTAGTGACTTGGAGGAAGAAATGAAAACAATATCCAGCAATGCTCAACGCAGCCAATTGGACTATGAGTCGAGCTTCGAGATGCACTTGAAAAGAACAAAAACATTGAGAGTGAATACTTTGAGGAAAAAAGAGACAAACAGAGATTGAGTGCAAATTTGAAAGACGTAGAAGAAAAAATGAAAAAGTGTGAAATGGACTTGAAAACTCTCCTGCAAGTAAGTTCTGTTCTGAAAATGGAGAAAGAATCATTGAAGAAAAAACTCGTAGCTGAAGAGGAACGGTTCCTTTTCAAGAACTTCATAAATGACTCGAACATTGGTCATTACACAGGTGTAGCGAATGTTGGTACTTTTTACTGGCTTTTGAGCTTGATTCCTGAAAAACTCAATTATTACTTTGGATGTTCTGTCACCTGTCTGTCTAGAGAAGATCAACTTTATGTCACTTTGTTCAAGTTGAGAAGAAACCACAGCCATCAGAGTCTCGCTGATAGGTTCAGAGTAAGCAAATTCACTATATCCAACATTATCATTACATGAATCAGTGCACTTCACACAGTTTTAGTTGATGGGATCATCGACAAGTGTTTCCCCTCTTTGAAAAAAGTTCAGCAGTCAATGCCTGAGTCATTCAACAAGTACCCAAATTGCCGCTTGATTCTGGACTGTACCGAAGTGACCGTGCAAATCCCAAGCAAAATGAGTGACCACAATGAAGTTTTCAGCCATTACAAGCATCGAACCACATTCAAGGGATTGGCAGTTGTAGCTCCTAATGGAAAGGTGACTTTTGTGAGCAAATTGTACCCTGGTTCCACATCAGACCCGGTTCTGGTGCAAGAATGTGGTATCCTCCCTCTTCTGGAATCTGGTGATGCAGTCATGGCAGACAAAGGGTTCCTAATTAAAGACCTCTTACCTGATGGTGTAAGCCTAAACCTGCCACCTTTCAGCTCAACCCCTCAATTTACAAGAGGTCAAATTTTTGAAACTCTGGAAATTGCCAGAAGTAGGATCCACATTGAAAGAGCCATAAGAAGAGGAAAGTACTTCAAAATATTAGATCTGATTCCTCACTCATTGTTTCAATTTTCAAGTGAGGTTTTCCAAGTGTGTTTTGCCCTTACAAATGTAATTTATCCATTGATCCGAGAAGTGGAGGAAGCAATGCGAGATCTTTAAAATATTCTCTGTGTCTGAAGAGTGGGAAAAATTACTAGAATGTGATCTTGAAATTATATATGCTGAATCAATGTTGTCAAAGTTTAATTCAAACCAATTCCCATGCATTCACAACAAAGTGCACTATTGAACAACTTTAACACTTTACATAGGTAATTAATAATTAACAAAGTACAGATTAAAATATTATGGCACTTATATGATCACACAATTAACAGTAACAGTATGATACTCTAATGTGATTTTAAAGCATTAAAACAATACTAAAGCATTAAAAAATATTCATTCTAACAGTACAAATTATTGAACCTGAAGTGCACTATTGAACATTTTTAACACTTTACATAGGTAATTAATAATTAACAAAGTACAGATGAAAATATTATGGCACTTATATGATCACACAATTAACAGTAACAGTATGATACTCTAATGTGATTTTAAAGCATTAAAACAATACTAAAGCATTAAAAAAATATTCATTCTAACAGTAGTACAAATTATTGAACCTGCAGTAATTGAGGTAATACGTGCGTGTCAAAGAATGAATTCAACTTGGATGGATTAGGTGCCCATGAATCTTGCCTTGGAATTGCAAGGATCTCGCAGTCAGCAGGGAGCCACAGAATTAGGTAGCACACACTTCTCTCGGTCAGGTAGAGCTGGCCCTGAATCTGATGGAAGTATTTGTGGTCTTGATTCAAAACCCACTCGTCACTGTATTCATCATAACTGACGATGTAGTCTTTAATTTTGTTTACTCCCTCCTTAACTGTCATCTGGTCTCTGATGGAAAAGGGGCACTTCACTTCAACTATGGCATCAGAACCAACTAGTCCATCTGGACTGGCACCTAACTTGCCGTTAGGATCCAGCCAAAGGCCAGTAGCTTCCACCTGCAACAGTAAAGAAGCAAGAGAAATTAACAATGAAAAATACAAAAACAGCTATCATAAAAAAAATAATTATAATAATTTGTCAATATACAAAGGCTGAAGTAAAAATGAACAAACAGCTCCAAATTTACTCCAGTCTTGCCTTTTCAGATCTCTTCAAACGGGAGGAAATTTAGCAAATACTTCACCTTCATGCCAGTTTTTTCCTCGAATTTTGAAATTGCTTCGGACTCGTTGTCATGGCCCCACTGACGAGCATGTAGTCCCTCTCCTGGCTTCGCCTTCCGTTTGGTGACACGCTTGGCAGGCTTGAAGAATTTTTCCATCAGAGACTTACATGGCTTTCTCCTATTGTCTATGCATTTCAATACATCACCAAAAACACTGGCTGTGATCCGATACAACCGCCCTAGAAGCCACAAGTCATTTCCACCCTGTCCACAAGTAACAGATGCAATATGCACTATCTCCTCTGAAGACAGAGCCATGAACTCTAACAGCATGCTAATTTTATCAATAGCACTTTTGAATTCAGCACTTTCTATTAAAGTCTTGATGCAAAAGTGGACTTCCAAGTCATTCTCAGGGGAAGGTCCTAACAGCCACAATGCTCCGGCAGCCCCTTCTCCGCACATGCCACTAATTCTATATGCAAAATGTAGGTCTTGCTCCGTTAGGGGTGTAGGAATAGCCCTGTAGCCTGGTTTGGTGCGAGGGTAAAACTCATCAACACTTCTGCCAGTGTTTCTATCTTGCCTCTGGTTCGGCTGACTCCACTGACACGTCACATCCGTTGGTCCTAAATTACACTGGCGACCAAAATTAGCGGTCCACTTTTTCCGAAGTCCGCCATTTCGTTGCTAGTCGACCTAGAGAGCTGAAACTCCGTGTAAGCACGTGCCAAAGGTTCATCTTCGAGGTCCCTGGACGCCAATTTTATTGGTTCACTCTAAGGGGTGGAACCACCCCCTTAACTCCGACAATGTCGAAAATCGCCGCGAAGGGCGCCGATAAAACCCATGTGGCGGGCAAAAATTGTCAATTTTTCAGTCGGCGTGAACTCATGGACCATTGAAGCTGCTGATTCCTGAATTTCGACCCCCTACGACTATCCCTTAATTTTGGAGGGGGTGGGGGTAGTTTTTGAGTTAGGGGTCGTAGAGTTTCGAAATTGATCGCAAAGGGTAGCAGAGGGCTCAGGGGTGTCAAAAATACCCGGCGCGACTCAAATCGACACCATAAAAGTGTAATAAACTCGAAAAAACTGAAAAATTAGGCTGGTTTTTACAGTCATTTTGCGTCCCTCTACCGCCGCTCTCAGTCGAGTTAGGGTGTTGCACGAGACGGTTTTTTACAGTTCGAACCTTTACAAACTAGGCCCCAAACGGACAACACAAAATCTCGACGGCTTCAACCCTTAAATTGCGGTAGCATAGACTCTTACACCCCATTGTTAAAGCGTGACATCCAAACAATCACTCTTACAGGCCACAAAATCCATGGAAACGAACGCGCCTGGCACTTTTTCGATGATTACAGTGGCTGTGGTCAATATTCGCGCAATTTGCGTGCCATAAAATTCGATTCAAAAATTGCCTTTTCTTGAAAATCGCTTGCAGGGGTATGCGCCCCTGTAGTTTCAAGGTTGAAGCCCTCGAGATTTTGAGTTCTCCGTTTGGGGCCTAGTTTGTAAAGGTTCGAACTGTAAAAAACCGTCTCCCGCACTACCCTAACTCGACTGAGAGCGGCGGTAGAGGGACGCAAAGTGACTGTAAAAACAAGCCTAATTTTTCAGTTTTTTCGAGTTTATTACACTTTTATGGTGTCGATTTAAGTCGCGCCGGGTATTTTTGACGCCCCTGAGCCCTCTGCTACCCTTTGCGATCAATTTCGAAACTCTACGACCCCTAATTCAAAAACTACCCCCACCCCCTCCAAAATTAAGGGATGGTCGTAGGGCGTCGAAATTCAGGAATCAGCAGCTTCAATGGTCCATGAGTTCACGCCGACTGAAAAATTGACAATTTTTGCCCGCCACATGGGTTTTATCGGCGCCCTTCGCGGCGATTTTCGACATTGTCGGAGTTAAGGGGGTGGTTCCACCCCTTAGAGTGAACCAATAAAATTGGCGTCCAGGGACCTGGAAGATGAACCTTTGGTACGTGCTTACACGGAGTTTCAGCTCTCTAGGTCGACTAGCAACGAAATGGCGGACTTCGGAAAAAGTGGACCGCTAATTTTGGTCGCCAGTGTATAATGAGCATGAAGGAGCAGTGCCATCATGTGATGGCAAACTGCGTTGCCCTTTTTGCAGGTGCAGTGGCCATCTGATATTTTAATCACAGCACCCGAATTGGACAGCTTCATAGAAATCTGGACAAATCATGCCAAATTAGCTAACAATAACAATACATTGTTGTCTTCTCAAGCAGTTCAATCAGACATGCACACAATGCAAATACAAAAAAGTGTACGACAGATAAATGAAGACATTTAGAACATCAGCCCTCCCAGAAAAGATTGCCAAAGCAGGACAACACTCTCTCAACCCATGATCCACAAAATGCCACGAATCTTCCAACACATTTACAACTCACCAAACAGGGCACATCCAGGCATGTATGAATGAGACACAGTTAAAAGATAATGACAGGATTCAGTGCCTGTGCACTACAAATTAAATAATAAATAATGATACAAAATAGTGTTTATGTCTCATTCATACATAACAGCAAACTATAAGTGAAAAAAAAATTAAAATTATAACAAAACCGAAGACAATAGAAATAATTAAAGAAATGATCCCAGATACTCACTTTGCACTTATAAAAGACACTTGTCATACTAGCTTGTACTGTCCCGATGACAGTCCCAAGCTTCCCATCAAATGTGACAGATTTTACATGGTTGCTGCGGTATGAGTTCTCTCCTCTGGTCAGCAGCTTTGGTTGATGAGCGCAAAATGCACTTATCACGCCAAGTCTAATCGGCGACCTAGCCATGACGCCTGGCGTTGTCAAACGTTAAAATGTGTCCGCGAAAGAGAGTAAAAGCACGTTGTCGCAAGGTTAGCGGTGTCCCGTGTTGGCGCAGCGGCGTGGACCTCGGGTTGCTAGGCAACGCCGAGCGGGGTGGAGGGGAGCGGGCGGGCGGGGATCCAGCGCGCGCGTGGTGGGGGTACCGCCAGCCGCTTCTATGACCCTCGGATGCACGTCATGGGGCTCTCAGGGTCATTGTGTGCGCCCGGGGGTATATATTCAAGAGTCGTCAGAACACGCCAGCGCGAGCTCACCATGTTTTCCATTATTTTACGCTGACGAAGAGGTATCACCGACTTATTGTGGGCTGACGTTGTTTGTGACATGTTTCTGTACTCGTACCAAAAGATTGCGTGAACCAAAGGTCGTACAGAGAGCCGTGAGTACGAGAAAACCGTTTAACGCGCCGTAACAGCGACACTGGCGCCATCTTGTGGACATAACCAATTTTTCGTTCTGTACGTCGAGAGGGCGGCGCATTCGGCAAAGGAACAACTTTTTAGCCTAGGAAATAATGCGAAAAGTATGTAACGGCGCTTACTCATCCATTTTGCACAAAGAAGCCGTGGAATTGAAAATTTTATTTTAAAGACGTATACAGGGTGTAAATGTTCATATCTGCATTACTTCGGGAGCGTATAGGGGGCACCTAGACGAGTATTTTGATATAGGACACTTGGGGTCGCAAATCAGAATTACGACCGCTACAGCGAAATACAATTTGTGGACTGAGCGCCGGAAAGGAGGCAACCCATCTGGCAAGGCGGTCACCGCGTGGCGTGGCGGAGCGTAGCACAGCGTGCCGAGAGCCACGGGCCAGAGACAGAGACCGTCAGTGGGCGGGTCTATCGGGTCGCCGCGCTGAGTGTGCGAGAGAGCGCGCATGCTGTCGGGTCGAGCGCCGTGCCGTGCCGTTGCGCTGGCTGTGCGCTGCCCGGCTGGTGGGCGAGCGAAGACCCGGCCGGGCCGCAGCGACACAGAGCACACTTCGCTATGATTTCTGTTTACAATTTAAAGTTGAAGGCACATTGCGTCGCACTTTTACCCTCAGCGCCGTACTGATAGGCAACTCTTCTTGCATCTCCCGCCCGCCACTCACAGGCCCGGCCCACGGGTCTGTCGACGTTAGCTTCTCGCTCGGCCCGACCCGACCCGACCCGTACGGTGGCAACGGGTCGGGTGAGCCGGCGGGGCCGGCCGGGTCCGGGTCGCCGGTCGGCTCGCCAGACCCGCCCTGCTCTCGGCACGCTGCGCTACGCTCCGCCACGCCACGCGGTGACCGCCTTGCCAGATGGGTTGCCTCCTTTCCGGCGCTCAGTCCACAAATTGTATTTCGCTGTAGCGGTCGTAATTTTGATTTGCGACCCCAAGTGTCCTTTATCAAAATACTCGTCTAGGTGCCCCCTATACGCTCCCGAAGTAATGCAGATATGAACATTTACACCCTGTAGGTTAGAGCGTGATAGATATTTAGTCGACGTTCAGTGTCAAAGGGCACATAGACTGTAAAGACGGACCGTGTCTACCGTTTGCTGGTGCTCAGCACAACTTTTTTCTGCCAGAGGAAGCGGAGGTCGGCAGATATTATGGGAGGTCTTGACGTAGACATCTAGTAGACATCTATTAGATGTCTATCTTTAGACGTAGGTGAATGTTACAGACGTCCATATAAAACATACGATTTAGATGGTAAAACGACCGTTTCAAGACCTTTACGCAGGGAGAGGAGGTACGTACGTACGCTTGAGTAATGGTCGATGGTGGTGATGCACGGTCGATTGTAAGTAGACGTCTGCTTAACGTTTACCAGACATCTATAGATGCAGTAGACTATGGCTAGATCATCTAATAAGATCTGTAGACGTCTATAGATGAAGTAGATTATGTGTAGACCGTCCACCAAGATCTATAGACGTCTATAGATTGAGTAGATTATAAATAGACCGTCTACCGAGATCTATAGACGTCTATTTTTTGTGTGGGAGGACCCTGCGGGGCTGGATGGTAGGACGCCCTCAGTGTTGCCAGAAACCTGCTACTTCGAGCCGCCGCCAGAGGGCGCTCCGTTAGCCCAAAAGGCGCGAGCGTTTGAATAGCCCAAAAGCGCCGTGGAATCGGCGTTTATAGCCCAATTTCGCGCCCGGAAAGCAAAAGAACGGGTGTAATACAAGGCAGCAGCTGAATATTACATTCATTTTCAAAAAATTCAATAAATAGCGTTTATAAACTAGCCGAAGTCTGGGACTTCCAAAGCTGAGTGTGGCGATTTTAATTGTGATTCCCGCGCACCGCGGGGAAAAAAAAGGAATGGAAGAAATGTATTAAGTCATGTATGAAAAGTTAATTGTGGGTATAGGAGGGGGAACGTTATTTGCAGTACTGATAAGTGGTGTATGGAATGTAAATGTTCGGTTTGAGTTATTAGATGATAGAGTGTAAGAAATAACGTGAAGTTGTATTCATTCGAAAGTAAGTTGGTATATTATTGATGTGCGTGTAAGTTTGTGTGTATCGTATTGTGTGGTCAATGTGGTAGAATGAGTCAAATGGTGGTGCGTATGAATATACCTGTGTTGTCATGGTGAATGGTATAGTTGTGGTTACGGTTAACATCAAGCCGGGTGGACTGATTTAGAAGTTGTATTGGTGTGGAGATTGTGTATTTAGAGAATAGTTGTTTTGGAAAGTGAGTAATAGATGGTGCATGTGCATGTGTGGTGGTTGTGATGAAGGGGTGTGTACGTGAATGGTAATGTGGTGGTGGTAATGTATAATAAGTGTGCCGGGGATGTGGGTGTTGATTTCAGATGGCTGCTGAGAAGTCAATTGATGAATTATTGAATGAGGTGCAGGAAGTGGACTGCAAAATAGGATACGGGCAATTGAAGTTGAATGTCCCTTATGTTGTTCGATCAGTGGAGCGTTCTTCTGCGATTATTGGTGGTCGGACTGTGCTAGGAGTTCTGGCCCGGATATTGTCCCCTGAGGGTATGGCACTAATCACGTATCTGCCCTCGAGCTTTAAGAAGTTGGACGATCGTGTGCTGCACAAAGTAAACAGCGACTTTTTAGCGGGGCAGTCATAGTCCGTGGTGAACTATGGCATGATTGGGACCACTGGGATTGAAAAGCTGCACAGACCTGGTGAAGGTAGGTTGATGGTGTCTGTAGTGTATAAAATGGTTTTGTTAATTTTATATAATGATACATCTGTGTATGTTCTATTTCAGGGATTGATAGCCAACTTGCTAATAGGATGAAAGCGTTTGAAGGAGGCAAGGAGGCGGGACAGGTTATGTCGAACCAGAGAAAACGTCCGAGATTAGAAGATGATGCTGCTTGAGTTCATGGCAGTGATGTGCGTGTTGCATGTTAAATAAATGTGTTTTATGGTGTTTTCCATTTTCCCTTTTTCTGATCCAGTGATTCCATTTGTCTGGTATCTGCTGCAAATTATGCATGCTAATAGTTTTAAAATGCACGTGCACGTAGAAGGGGAGGTTTTTCAAGGATAGTAACAATATGGTCGTGTGTCTCGGTATTGTTCTTATTTCAAGTGAGTGTACGCAGTGGTCTGCAGTTAGGTGGAAGAGCATGAGGGATATGAGATAAGTGGAGGGGGTAGCTTATTGGCATATATAGAGATTAGTGAAAATAATGAGATTTCAGGACGGTTGACAAATTATCATTGGTGGATTTTGCCATGATGGTATCTGGAAGTATATTATATAGACTCGCGCCTGCGGCGCTCGCTGGGGGGCTGCGCCCCCCAGACCCCCCGCTGCGTTGTAGAATCTGTTGGGCACGGATGGGGCGGCCTTCGGCCGCCCGTTAGGCGGGGGACGGAGTGGGCGCTTCGCGCCCACCTGAGATTATTTCGTTTCGGCCGATAAAAATTGGGAAGGGGCGACATGGCATGCGGGAATCGAACCGACGATCTTTGGTTTGTGGGAGGGGAGGCCGAGTGCGCACGACCGGCTGGCTGTTGGCATGTGGACCGTCCGCTCCCTTTCCTTTCCGAGTGTGGAGTGGCCGCGTCGTGCTGGGAGGCAACAGGTGGTCAGGCTGGGTGGTGGGGTCCGCCGGGGCGGGAGGAACGGCGCGTCGGGGGAGGCGGAGGGAGGGCATTGTTGAGGTGTGGCGTTGTCGCCTTGGATCCGCTGATCTGCTCTGTGTTGTTTGGTGTGCGGTCTGGTCTTGTATCTCGTGTGTGGTTTCTGTTCGAATCGAATTTTGTTCGGTAGGTTTGTTTCGGTGTTTAGTCACTGAAATTTTGGTGTTCGTTTGTACTTTTCTTCGTTTTTCTTCTTCGGTTTTATTTTTTCCTATTTTCTGGTTTTGATTTAGTGCGGCCATTTATTCACGGTTTGTGAATATTGTTTTTTGTTTGGTTGCGTTTTGAGTGTTTGTTGAGCGTCATGGCTAGCAAGAGGTGTGCGTCGGAGGATGCGGAGTGGTGTAAGCGTGTAAAGGTGGAGGTCAGTGGGGTTGAGGAGATGGCAGGGTCACCTGGTGACAGTTGTCCCGTTGAGGACTGTGATGACGATGTTGGGCCTGGCGGCGTGTCTTCCGTTGATCCTGGGAATAATGAAAGAGCTGTGGAGTTTGATTTTGAAGTCGATGAAGAGCTGCAGGCGTCTTTAGTTGGCATCAATTTGAGTGATGACCCTTCTGGTGATGCGCAGGCTGTCGTTGATGGATGTCGTGGTGCGTGTAGCTCCATGGCAGATCTTCAGAATGTCCTGGAAAATAACATACAAAAATTAGAGAAAATGCGCGTGAATCTGCTGAAAAAGATTAATAAAATTAGGACAGCTATTGACGCAGTGGACAACATTCTGGACTCTGTCGTTAAGTCCGAGGAATCGTTCAAGGAATTGGCAGATGTCAATCATATTTGTGGCGGGCATGATGTGGAAATGTTGCCAATGTCCTACGATTTGCGAAAGCAATCTGGCGTTGTGGGGCACTCATTTGGTTCTGTTGTGTCAGGTGCCGTCAGGAAGATGGAAAAAATCTTCAAAGAGAGTAGTTTTGAGAACGTGAACGTTGGCAACGTGGTAAAATCGCAGAAAAGTTCTGTTGGTTTTTACAAATTTAAGAAGTCAACTCTCAATAAATGTCTTCGTGCTGTGGTTCTCAAGAAGAAAGCCATCGAGGATTTATTAAAGGAGTTGAAGTTAGTTTTAAGTGATCTGGTTTAATTAAGTGTAGGTTTGCTTTATGTGTAAATAGTTAGTAAAGTAGGGTAAGATATTACTTTTTTTGTAAATTAAAAAAAAACAGAAAAAAAAGGAGTTGAGGTTAGTTTTAAGTTATTTGGTTTAATTAAGTATACTGTTGATGTGTACGTAAGTAGTTAGTAGATTAGGATAAGACGTAAATTTATACAGTATATTGAAAGCTGAAAAAAAAGGAAAAGAAATAGATGTTAGTTTTAAGTGATTTGGTTTAATCAGTGTAGTGTCGATGTATACGTAAGTAGTTAGTAAATTAGGATAAGATATAAATATAAAAAAAAAACTGAAAATAGCGGAAAAAAGGGAAAACAAAGGGGTTAGTTGTAGTTAGTTGTAAGTGATTTCGTTTAAGTAAGTGTAAGTAAATGTAAGTGTGGAGTAAGATGTAAGCAGTTAGTATAATAGTATAAGATAAAAATTTATACATGAAAATGAAAAATAAAAAAAAAATAAAAAACAAAAAACAAAAAAAAACGAGGGTTTCCATTTCTATCGGCCTCCTCGCGGCGGAACCCGGGCAACGCAAAATTGTTTTGCGGCTAACGGATAGGATAAAATTATATTTAGATGTTTTGATCAGACTTGTGGTCGACATAATGTGGAGATGGTGTCGCTGTTTTATGATTTGTGATAAGCATATGGTGTTTTAGGGTGTAATTTTGTGTGTGTAGAGCTGTTAGGAGGAAAATAGAGAAGGTTTCAAAACAAAAAAAGATTGTAAATATTTGGTAGATCAAGTTTAACTTACCATAACTGGCGGTGGTGTGTTTCGTTTTTAGTCCGTAGGTTTGTAGCGCCAATGGGTTGAATTCTGCAACAGAAAATTAAAGACATGGATTAAGTTAAAATTTATTCGTATGGAGATTTCAAGTGTGTACGCCTAACGTACGTAAGCCTCGAATAACCTAACCTAATCGAGTGTAAGCCACTCAGTATGGCACTGTGGGGGTGTCGTTTTTAGCGCGTCCCGACACGTTTCGGTAGAAACGTTTCATGTTTACAGTTGTGCGTATTTTGTATTTTAAATGAACGTTTGGCCGTTGTGCACAAATGGTGATAGAGAGGGACACACGGAAAACATTTATGGCCTAGGTGGGTAAGAAAATCGGTATCGCTGAGTTAATAGATTAGTAACTTGCCATTTTGCCGCAATTCAAATATTGCGTTGCCCGGGTTTCGCCACGTGGAGGCAGGCATTCTTGAAACCCTTTTTTTTTGTTTTTTTTTCATAGAAATAAATTAAAGCTAAAGTTAAAAATAAAAAGGGCAAATAAAAGTATGTACAAGTTAAAAATAGTTTGTAAAGCAGAAGTTGTGCAATATATACAGGTGCAATTGAAATTTTAGAACGTATTTACAATTGAGGAAGTAATACTAAATATTTAATAGGCGTAAAACAAGTGCTGATATTTACAAGGGGAGGGTGCGTAGAATATAAGCTGAAATGGATTAGATATTATTTACATGTGCCCGTAGATTTTGTTTTCATTTTCTTTTTCTATAAAATTTTAATTTTGTCTATCCGGAGGTGCGGCGAATAAGGTGTTTGTAGACAATGTTTCTGGCATGGACTTGTCCATCCCTGGCTCTTCTCTCTGGTGTCAGAATGAGAAGACTTTCGGGGCTGGGCACGCGGCTCAATGCAACGTATAACTGTCCGTGTGCAAAACAACCAGATCGCAGATCCAGCGCGCATCTCCGTATAGTTTGGCCCTGTGATTTATGGATCGACATTGCGTACGCGATTTGCAGGGGGAATTGGCGACGAATCATCTGTACGTGGCTGTTGTCGAAAATGGGGAATTTAAAAGTGATGCGGGGGAGTGCCATTATTTCTGGGCTACCGGGGCGTCGTATTAGAATTACGTTTGCCCCGATTTGAACTATGATTACTTTGGCTCCGTTCACCAAACCGTCATCAGAATTTAGATTCCTCATTATCATGCAAAGCGCTCCTGTTTTCAGCTTGAGGACGTGGGGAGGGACACCTTTTGCAGTGCTTTGGTGTAGTAATTCGATGTCGTAGAGGTCGGCTTGATCGCCGGCCTCTAGCGCTAGTGAGTCTGCGCTGAGCAGCTCCCTCTCCTCCGTGTCCAGGTGTCCGAGGATGAGTTCGTTCGTGGCGGCGACGTTAATATTGTGCGTGCACAGAATGGCCCGATCCGCACACTGGTCGGGGTTCTGCAGCACTTCGTCGGGGAAGACGTGGGCGATGAGCTGTTCCACGTTGTACGTGTGGCTCACCCGCCTGTCTATCGCGATCAGCGGCTCCGTGCGTTCGTCGCCTTCCACGTTACTGAGTCTGAATGTGTGTTCCGGCGCTCTGCCCTCGCCGATCTCAAGCAGATGCTTGGAGTATTCGGGGTCGGTGCAGCGCTGGCTCACAGTGAGTTTCATTTTTTTCATGAAGCCCCAGTGTTAGCACCGCCCCACATACAGGGCGTGTTGCGACACCCCCCGTTTCTGGAGGCAGGCATCCCACGCACCATCATCTGCGACGCGGACCCCGCCTTCACGTCTCACGATTTCAAATCCTTCACGGACTCCACCGGCTGCGACCTCCACGTCATCCCTCCAAATGCGCACCAGGCCAACGGCCTCGCCGAGGCCTTCTGCAAGATAGCCGGCGAGCGCCTCGCCCTGGCCTGCCAGGACCTGAAGAAGTGGGACGACGATCTGCTGAAGTTGCAACTCCACATCAACGACAGCAGATCCAAATCACTGGACCAGACCCCCTTTTACCTGCTACACGGGTACCACCCGAAGACGGCAAAGTTCCAGCTCCTCGCGAACCACCCGGCAAGTGAAGACATCGCCTTGGTACGACAAGCGGCCCAAGACGCCTTGGAGACGTCCCAGGCTCGTCTGCAGAGCCGCTACAACGAATCAAGAACACTGCCGGAGTACGTTCCGGGGCAAGAAGTGTGGATCTTCGTCCAGAAAAAATCGACCTCATCCACCCCCAGCAAGTACGCTCACAAGTGGCGCGAGGGCAGGGTCACCAAGATCATCAACCCTGTCACCCTCGAAGTCAGCGTGCAGCAGAGGGGTATGGAGGTCATAAAGAAGGTGCACATAAACTTCGTTAAGCCTAGGGTTAAAAGGTTCAATCACCTTCAATAAAATTAAGTAAATAATAGTAACTTTTAATCAATTAGTCAGTTAAACTTAAACCCAGAGTAAGATTAATCGTAGATTAACGGCAAATACGTAAACAAACCAAACGACCCTTGAACTGCTAGTCGTTTCCAAAAACAACGGGACCCCGTCCCCCGTCGAGTGGCAGCAACGACGGTTCTAGAACGCGGTAAACCCCCCCAAGAAATTTTTTTTTTTCTAAGTTAAGCCACGATTGCACCGACCACCGCAACGCGGTCCCGGCTCGCTGCTCTAGCTAAAAAAAAAAAAATAATAATAATAATTAAATACCGGTATATAATAAGTTAGCTAACTATAGATTAAGTTCGCGAACATAAAAATTAAGATAGCAATAACGTAGAATACCAACATAACATTATATCTTTCCCTTCTTTTCCTTCTATTGGCTAGTCTACGTCTTTCTTTTCCTCTCTCGCGCCGCCGTGCCCCATGCCATTCCTCAGTTCACAGGTCCCTCAGGATGCAGTCCGTCGTGCTCGTGCTCACGCTCGCGCTGTGCCTTCCGGCGTGGCCAACGTTCGCACTCGAACTCCTGGGATACGACTGCACCAAGGCGACCTCCTACCGCAAGATCGCTCTGACGGAGGTGGCCCCCTGCCCGGCGCCGTCCTCCACACCGCCGCCGGCATCCTACCACGGCGCCCTGATCCAGAGGAAGGACTTCAAGACCGTCGAGATCTTCAGTTGCAGCCTCCGATATGTCCAGACCATCACCCGGTGCGGCATGCATTCTCACATTGCGGCCCCGGCGCAGTTCGTCGCAACGGGAAGCCACCGCCTGTCACGCGAGGACTGCATCCACGTCATCAACACAGGATTCCTGACGCTCCACGGCAAGACCATCTCCGGCATCAAGGAAGACGTCCCCCACCCCACCCACATCTTCGTGAAGGGGAAATCTTCCAACACCGGCAGCTGCAAGGGCGACGACTTCGAGTTCCGCGGCGTGTCGTACGAATCCTCCACCATGGAACGGGAGTATACCATCAAGGTCGGAAGGTCATCGGCCCCGTGCGACATCGCCTCCGGTAAAGTCAACATCCTGAATTCGGTCGCATGCCGCCTGACGGACTACAGCTGCTTCGACGACGCCCTCGGCGCCTTTTACTGGTCGCCGACGCAGAAGAGCAGCTGCGAGAAGGACGGCTACTCGACCCTCTACACCGGCCCCATCGAAGTGGTACAACGCCCCACGTCGACGAGAGACGACCAGCGCTTCGCCGTCGTCACCGGCCCCACCCACATCTTCGCAATGAAGCTCCTCGGCAACGAGACAGCGTGCGGGCAGCCGATGACGCTGACGGAACACCCGAAGCTGTCCATCGTCTTCCTCCCGGCCAGCGCAGTTTCACCTTTCCCTCCCTCCGGAACCGAAATCGACACCATGACTTACGTAAATTCAAAATTCCTGTACACCGAACTACGCCTGCACGACCGCTCCGTCAACATCTCCGCCCACGCAATGGAACGCCGCTGTCAGCTGCAGCGCCAACAACTTCTTCAGAAGCTGCAGCTGGCGCGCGACCAGCCGGAACTAATCAGCCACATTTTCGACCAGCCCGGGATCATTGGTCGGGCTGTCGGAGAACTCCTGTACGTCGCCGACTGCCCCAGGACATCAGTGACTCTGCGGCGGACCGACCGATGTTACGATGCCGTCCCGGTCCTCAACGATCGGAACGAGTCGTTATTCCTCACACCGATCACAAGAATCATCACCTGCACCGCAGAGCCCGTCCCGTGCGACGGCCCAGCGGGCCCCGCCTTCAACTTCGGCGACGGCTGGGTCCAGCTCACACCGTCACCGAGACGCCTCACAAACCCGACCACACTGCAACCAGACGACGACCGGGTCCACTTCCAAGCCCTCGACGCCATCAGCACGGCCGGCCTCTACTCGCGGGAAGAAATGGAGGAATTCGGCCGACTCCTCACCTTCCCCGCGTACCGCGCCGCCGTCTCAAACACTATCGCACGAGCGGCCAGCGGGGACCCAGTGGACCACCAGTTAACGGCATACAACATCTTCGGCGTCGACGAGGCCACCCGACTCGTCAAGTCAGCCTTCCGCAGAATGTGGGGATGGGCGTCGGCCGTCGGCGAGGTGGCGTCGGCCCTCTTCGGCGTCTACGTCATCTTCAAGATCATCGGCCACGCCCTCACCGTCATCGTCAACGGGCTGGCGCTGCGGGACGCCACCGGGTGCAGCCTGTACCTGGTAGCGGCCCTCTGGTCCGCCGCCACGACGTGGGTTCTTCAGCGTCGACGCCCGGCACCCCCGGCGGAGGACGTCGAGGCCGCACAGCCGCTGGCCTGCCCACCATCCGCGCCGCCGGCTCCGGCGGAGACGTGGCCCACATCGCTGACGACTTCGCCGCCCCAGGACGTCATAAAACACAGCATCACCCCGAGCTCATGCCCCGTGCAATAAACCATCCGAGAAACATGTCATTACCTACCCCCCCCCCCCCTCCCTCCACCTCACAGCCACACCAGAACAGCTCAAACAAAAACAAAAAAAAAAAAACTCTCTTTTTCGGCCACACATAACCTCAAAATTTAGAGTCAACAGAACACACAAGACCACTCATGTCTGTGGGACTTCGCCCAAGTTAAAACCATGTTAGCATGGACGGTGCGAGGACGCATCCTTTCTAAGTTAAGCCATGTTAGCACCGCCCCACATACAGGGCGTGTTGCGACACCCTGTATGCGGGAGCATTTCTGCGGAGTCGCACAGACATGACCCAGAGGCCGCGTGCGGCCCGCCCGCAGCGAGCGAGCCCACCGAGTGTCGCAATGCTGATGCGTGCACGGCTAGTCCGTTCACCCGCGCACTCAGGGGGGCCCGCGACGGCTCGGGCGCACTGGACGCGGCAGACAGAGACAAGACGCAGAACAGGACGGACCGAGACGAGCGAGGTGAGCTGAGGCTGGCTGTCAGGTGCTGGAGGCGCGGTGATCTTTTAACTCTTTTCTCCTAACCATATCTGTACATCCTCTAAATTTAAATATAAAATAAGTCCTAATCGTAAACGTGTAGATAAATATAGATAGGGACCCTTTACCCTAACACCAGAGTGTAGAAGAGATGAGAGAGGCGTTGACGACGTCGCCCTCGTTGTGGTAGCCCTTAACGATAGGGAGTCACTCATTCGTCCCCTGCAGTTTTCGTCCCGAACGAGGTCTAAGCAAATCGTCCCGGCGGGCTCGACACGGACCGGGTAGCTTCCCCCAACACCTAGGCAGCACATGTCACGTCATCGAGGGAATGACGTCGTATCAATTGGGGACCGTCCATAAAGCATGTGATGAACCCAGTATGAGAAATTGCGTTTACACGAAATTATCAGCTCGAAAATTGAACGATTGGCAAAGTACCAGTAGGAAATTAAACACGTACGCCGGACCAGGCAATGCATTTATTAAATTTCATAAAACCTCTCAAAATTATGTTAAGTCTCTGTCAGTGACAGAGTTTTGTAATTTCTCGTTGTGAA
>CM049602.1:79006-96441 GCA_026979955.1 Megalurothrips usitatus
TGCCACTGCTACAGATGGTGTTATCTGTGCGCTGAGACCCTTCATGCCATGGACCACAAATGTCCCAGGTGTCGCCAAGCCATCACAGCAGTGAGCTCACAACTTTTTGACTTAGCGCTTCTCAAGCCAAACAGCCCAGAGGAAATAGGAGGTACAGTAATTATGGGTTGACTGGTCAATAAAATGGTTCATTTCTATACTTAACATTCTTAAACTTTTTACCGCTTGTAGAGTCTGTGGAACAAGAAGACCAAGGCGAATCAGAAATCACTGAAATGAAGCAAAGAGAGCAGGAGATTCTTGCAGAGCTGGAGCAGGTCCCCAACTCGATGAAGGCAATGAAAAAGGCAAGTGGATTGAAATAACAGCAATGTCTTTTTGAGGTGAAGTATATTTTCATCCTTTTAATTAGAATGGTTTTTACAGGATGTAAACAAACTAAAAAAGGAAGCTTCAGCAATGTTGAAAGTTATATCAACATTGGAGTGCCGTAAACATCTTCAAAGCATTGATTCTGGCAAAACAAAGTCTGAACGGCATGATGATTTTATGGAAGCTGGCATGTTGTTCAGTGGGCTTGGCCCATATACTCTATTTGAAGATCTGGTAAGTGGTTAAGGCTCGTATGCATTCGCATACACTATGTCTGGGTGTTACAAAGCATAACATCTTCTGATTGGTGTATGTTTTCAATATTTATAATGATAATAATTAGGTGGTGTGAATATTTTCACTGTCAATCTTTCTGAACTCCCAGCTTTTTTTTTTTATTTGTATCATGTTTTACACCGTAGTATCATCTATAAACAATAGACAACCTGTAAAAGCAAGTTCTGATGATGTAAACTGTTCTAATTCTTATTTTATTTTATTTATTTTTTGCAGAAAAATGAACTTTTAGAAATTGTTGACAAACATTGTGAAAACATGGATCCAACTTATCAGTGGAGTGTTATGATACCAGAGGTAAAAGCAAATGACCAAGTTTGGAATTTAAGGTTTTCAGGTCCAGACTGCTTACCTTTACTGTTGTACTGTTTCAGGCTATTATTTATGGGGCCCAAATAATATTGAAGAAATCTAAGGCAGATGCCACTGCATATTTCGATCACACAAGTAAGCTTGTCGCAGTTCAAGAATAAACATGTGACTGAGTCAATAATTCTTTTTAAGCAAGTCTCTTCGTAGAAATAAATGCACCAATGAAAATGGAAGTCCTTATTTTTATAGTTTAGTGCCTTTCTAACCACAGGAATGCAATCATGGAACTTGCTAAATAATCAGTACACGGAGAACTTGTAACACAACATGAGTTGCAGTGTGCTTAGCGCTGAAAAAAAGAAATATTTACCGATTACAATTACACTTTATATATCACATAATTGAAAGACATTATGTCTATCTTGTTTTTCCATGACATTTATGAAAAGAATTCCAAGCAACTGAAATGAGTTAGTAAATTTTTGAATTTTACATGTTGATGTATTTTTTTTATTATTGTCCTATCAAGACCACTCTGGAGCAGCTAATCCAAAACCCAGAAAAAGCCATCCCAGCAGTGGAATGGTTCCAGAGGGAACACCCCCACCTCAATTTTTAAATTCCCGGCCTCCCCCCCCCCCCCCCCCCCCCCGACCACCACCACCACCACCACTAGTGCTGGTACTGTCCGGGCTAAGGCGCAAAGGCCGTAAAAGTGTCGTATTCATCCTTCGGGATGCTTATCTTGCAGGATCGCACGTGGATAGGGAGATATAATGTGTCAGGCCGAATGACTGAATTCAACCGATGCTCGTGACAAACTGATTTCTTTCCGATTTTCAGTTACAGGTTACAGCAACGTTGGCAGCACCGTCAGCACCGCCTTGACTACAAAAAGCAGAGTCTCTCTGTCTCTCCTCCCTCCTCTCCCCTCTCCTTCTGGGGCAACAACCAACAACAGACAAGATCTGCTGTTCAAGATTTTTTTCATTCATGAAATCACTATTCTGGGCAAAATTAAGAGCTACTATGCATTGAAAACGTTGTTTCCTATTTATATGTCGCGGCAATGTTTTGTGCCAACTTGGAACATTTGGTGTTTTTTATTTTATTTTATCGTGAACTGCCGAACACATTCGCGTCCGTGTCACATCGATGCTTCTTAACCTAAAAGATTCCTTCATGTTGCGAACTTAATTATGCCCATCCTCTGATTCTCAAGAAATGCATGGAATAAGTGGAGCAACTATTCGGGACAATTACTGTTTTGTTTTTTAGAAATTGTGGTTCTCTTATAAAGCATTATTCCGCCCAGAGAAAAATATCTGAAATACAAGAACTTAATCCAATTTATTTCTCTAGGGAGGAATGGATGCTGTAATGATTTGTAATATATGTTCTGTCCCTTTCAATCATGCCCAAACTACTGACTCAACTACAGATGTCGAGCATCCCTCTGATATTGTGGTAAGGCTAGTAATGAATGTTGCTGAGACGGTTTGAATTGGATTTGTCTTCTAACCATGTTCACTTAAACTGTTCAGGAGATAAATACGGATTTTAACAAAATGGAATTCAAGGCAGAAGAACAAGAGTATGCTGTAAAGACAGAGGAAGAACTCAACTCAACTCAACTCAACTCAACATGTCTTGAGAGCAGTCGTCATCGTCAGGATGGAATGGTAAAATTTTGTACCTTTATAAATGCTTTATATATGATTAGCTGCTAACTTTGTTCTTGATTTGTAACCCAGGGTCCAAAGGTGATTCTGATGCGACAATCATCTCATGATTTGGCAATTGTCGCAAATCTGTACTCTTTCTTGGACGACTTTAGATCAATGGCTTGCTCTGGTAAGTCTTTGCTGTGCCGTCAACCTGCAAGTTGCCCATCTGTTTTGATGTGTCCATTATGCGGAGATTATTTTGTGGGAAAGGCTGACCGTATGCTCAAACTTTTGAAGCATTACGAGTCAGTGCACCCATCAGACGCTTTGAAGCTTATCCTGGATGCAATGAAAACATACAAGAAGCTAATTGGGCACATGAGGAAAGCCCTGGAGTTTGATGTGTGGTTTGGTGAAGTTAACTATGGCACTGTTAAGACAAACAAAACCTTTGAGTGCACAGAATGTAGAAAACAGCTGATGTAATCATGCACAATTCTTATGTTTGACTAGATCAACATTAGGAAGAGACTAGTCTTAAAACCACACTTTATTGCCAATTTTTGTGAACTTTTTCTGGTTTAGATGTTTACATGTATCTGTCATCAACCTTTGAATTCTCTATAACACTGCAGCTAACTGCGGTTTTACCATTCTGTGGTATATTTTGCATAATACTTCATTGATAAACAGAAACTGCTGTAATGTTAGTCATAAGTTCAACTTTTTGACAATTGTTTCAGTTGCTTTCTAATTAAGACTCTAGATAGCATATATGTAGAAATCATGAGTGATTCCATTTTTAGCCTATTGGCCTTGACAGTGGATTTATGGGATTGTTTTATATTTGTTTTTTCTAGTTTGATTATTTATTTTAGAACATTTTTCTATCACGTATTTTGGAACATTGTTGGGTGGCAGCTATGAAATCCTTGCACCTGACGTTTGTACCAGTTTATGATTTGCAATGCTTGTTTTGTATTGTATTGCAGTCTATGTACTATTAATTTATTATTTATTAAATTCTGTTACCAACTTGCTTAACTGACAAGTATAAAATCGACAGTTATTTGTTTTGCCTTGTGCTTGTTTGTTTTTTATTAACTCAAATTATGAATTATGTGAACAGTAGTTACCTTGCTGGAATATTCAGTTTGAATGATCTAGTTAAATTATGTTTATTAGGCATCATCTTAAGTGCTCAAATGTTAAGTTAGTAGCTTCTGGTGCAATACTAGGTATAGTAGGTATAATGAATGAGATTCATTTTTTAAAATCTTGGTATACAAGGGTAGAAGAAATAGCGAAGATAAATTCAAAATATAGTATTTCTAAATATATTTAGAAAGAAAGTTTGTCAATAATTGGCATTCCTGTTTGTCAATATGATCCTCCAAGGACCACCTTTTAGTTAGTCACATCCTACTAGGCTATAATTTCTAGGTAATAAAAAAATTGATAAAATGTTTTTGTGTGACATGTAAAGGCTGCTTCCTCAAGCATATGTTAAGATATTGCCATTTGTCAAACTGTTTAACGACTCTTCTATGTTTAATGAGGAACAATAAAATCTGAAGCTTATGAGAAAATATTTATTGAGGCAGCATAGAACCCCAGATGAGAACAATTCACAGGTCATCCAAGAGTTCAATGCAGTTGTCCATTGAACTGGGGTAACAATATTAGACAGTAAAGGAAACAAACTTGTGTTTGAGCTAACGGTGTTCCCCCCTCAAACCCGCCAACATTTCAAGAAACTTGATGACTACATCATCTTTCATTCGATGCACATGGTATTTGTTCAAGTGTGTCATTATATTTGTTTTTTTAACCGAAGCCCACGACACATCACATACAGGACACTTGACCCTTGCTGGATTGACACTGCTTGGTAGTGCCTTCTTCCTCCTTGATGACGAATGCTTGGTGACAGGATCATAAGCTTCGCTGTCTCTTTTACGGACTACTATTGACTTCTGGAAGTACTGGTCATCTACGACTTCTCTGATAGTGTTATTAATGTAGGCTTGTAGTAGCTCAGGAGCATGGACAGCCACTAAATCACTGAGGTCTGTGTGTACTGTGTCATTCCTGTGACGATCATTATAATATCAGTTTCTAACCTTGAAGACTTGATCTGCAAAATGTCAGCATACATACTTACATGCAAGAGCAGTTTAAGGACACACATCCATATGGAATCCAATTCTTTGAACCAAAATTGCAGGCCTCTGCTAGATTAGGACCAAAATTGCCACCAGAATGTGCTGCATTAGGGAGCAGTACGATACCTTCCCCTTTTTCTTGAATCACCTGCAGCAAATTTTTTGAAAAAATTAAGAAGTACAAGAATAATTTAGAGACAATGTTCTGTCCTAATTTGGAAATGATTTTGTAGTCACCATTTCATAGGGTATGCCTTCTTCCTGTAAAAATTGAGGAGTAAGTATGTAAAACTTGTGGCCCAGGTTATTACGACACCATCTATGATTGTAGAAAAAACCTTTCCTATGAAGAGCATCTGTCAGCCGACCGACAGATGTAGGTGGAATTATAATCCTGTAAAATTAACGATATCATTTTGAAAATAAATAATTTAAGTTTAAGAAAAAAAAAACAATACTGTCTAGTTATTTATTTTTACCAGAATTTGGGCAACCCGTCCAGTAGGAAGTTAAAACTCCAGAAACTCAGGTCTTCAACATGGAGAGGGAACACAGAGTGGGTCCCACCCAAGTAAAGAAAAGGGTATGACACTCCAGGATACATACCACCAAGGTCTGAAAGCATATTTTTGAAACACAAGTGTGTCATGGAAAAATTGTTTGATAAATGAATGTAATTGTTTTGGGATTCCTCTATTCCAGAGCTGTACAAGAGGTCACAACTTTTGACTTCAGAACAGTCCTCCGAAATCTTCTGTTTCTTGTGACAGTATGCAACGTCACAAGTGTCACACAGACATCCATCTTCAAAAGGTGAAGATTCAAGAATTGTTTCATTGGCAATGGCCATCTCCAGACACCTTTTCTTGCCTTCTGGGGTTGGGCAGCTCTTGTACGATTGTTTCTTTAGAAACTCAGCTTTCTTGGCAACTGCTCGTTTTTTAATGGTCCTGATGTCATCACGAACTTTACTTTGCTTCACTTTAGGGTTTGATGTCACTACATCAAAAAAGTGTTTAAGAAAAGCTTCTTGACCCTCCGTCTGAAGTACCTTCATGCTGAAAATCATGACAAGAAGCTTAGAGTATTAAATAAATTGTGTGTATTTGTTTCTTGTTTTAAACTTACCAACAATTTGTGGATGAAACAGGGTCTTGAAATGACTCAGGGTTACAGCTTGTTGACACGAATGCATCTTTCTCAAATGGTGACGGAGTAACATTTTGAAATCCAAATAGGCTTTTGTCTTTTACATTGCTAAGCAGAACGGCTTTTCTTACATTCCTTTGAGCAGCTAGTCCGAAGTGTTCCAAAAACTCTTCTATTGTGGTACATTGCCCAGCACAATGAGCATCAAGTTTGACCTGAAGAAAACAAGGAAATGTTTAGTAGTGAGGATGGGAAGATTTACCTGGACCAGGAAGGAGACAAGAAATATCACTAACCTTAAAGAAGCCGTACTTCTGACAATTTATGTCAGAGTACTTTGAGTCACAAAACGAATCAAACTCGAATAAATCCTCCTCCGAAACAGTAAATACGCTTGCCATTGTGGGTTAGATGAATCTTACGACAAAGTTCAGCCGATCGTTACCGACAAATTTAATACGGTAAACAAGAGCAGAGCCACTTTACGAGCAGAAAATACTCTGCCTTCTAGCCTGCTGCCTGCTTCTGCTTCTACTTAGTGGGTTTGCTATAATAGAGTATGAGAAATCTTCCGTAAGAGTACTTATTATTATTATTATTTTAGCGAATTTGATTGTTGTTTAAAAGGTCTTTTACAGTTTTCACATCTTGTTTTACCTTGTTTTCATTAACTTTTTGATGCGGGCGTCTGACTTTCTTTTGTGTCCAGCTGTGACGTACTTGAGGTTAGGGAGCACAGCCTCGTATCGTCCTCGTCCTGTTGCAAACTTGCAACAGAGAGACGACGGTCTTTCGCTTTGGCCTAACTTGCAACAGAAATTAAAGTTCTTAAAAAAAAAAACACACACAGAAAGGGACATGTCTAAGAGAAACTCTGCAGGCAAAGTTACTTCTGGGTAAGTAGTCTGTTACTATAAGACAATTATTTTTACAATGGATGTGACCGTTGTGAGTAGAGTTTGCAGTAATTTTGGTTCGATGATTCTATTTACAGCTTGGGTCTTGAGTGTCTTCCCGTTTCTCGCTCACAGTTGCGAGAAATTTGGAATTTCGACAATGAATGTGGCAGTCAATTTATGGGAGCTCCGTTGAGGATCTGCTCAAGCAAGGAGTGTGACACTTCAGTTGAGGGTATAGTATTTGATTTTCATGGTAGCAAAATTTTAGGGGTTGAAAGTTTTGTAGCGGAGGTTGTTTGCTTGTTGCAGGTGATTCCCCTGGTATTTCCAGTGCTGAGCTTGAAACTTTAAAGCAAACAATAAAGGATATGTGGATAAGAGCAGCAACATTATTCGAAGTGTTCCATGATGCAAAGCACCCAGACTTAGGTTACCGCATGAAAGTGAAAGATTCCTTGCCCATCAAAGTCACGCTCAAAGAAGATGATGCATTTTACTTCGGCTGGTGTGCTGTTGCACCAGGAGACGGGCCATGTTCTCACTTATATGAGAGAAGCCCTGTGCAGCCTGATGGGTACCTGGGTGGACCTGCTAGTTTTTGTAATTGGATTCCAGATAAGCAGTCCACAGTATCACTCTCACGGCCTACGCGAAGCATTGCTAGGTACCTTGTAAGATTGCAATGCAAGAATTTGTCAAAGAGTCAAGAGTTGTTGTGGAATTATGGGAACAATAAAAAAATGGCTATTGAAGCAGATTGGTTTAAAGAAGTGAGTAAACAACAATGCCTGTTAGTGCTTTGACACCTTTAACCACTCTTTGCAAAGTGCTATGCCTATCAATAAAATAAAATTTAAAAAAAAACATTTTCATTTTTTACTTAGGGTTGCTGTGGAGTCTTCAAAGAAGCAGACAGAAATGTAAGACGTCACGATAAGAGAAAAGGCTATATTCCTTTCATGTTCATAGAAAAATGTGTCCTATGTGGGATGCCATACTCTATTAGCAACAAGGAGTGCAGAATACAGAGAAAGCCTCATTTTGTTAATAGCCATGCAGATTTTCTGGGATCTCAATGGAGTGGCTTGGGACCCTACATGCAAGAAGAGATTGATGCTACTCTTGTTTTGGAAGAGGCAGATAAACTAAACACTCTGATCCAAACTATTACAAAGGATCTTAAGTGGTCCATAATCCCTGCATGTAATGTCATGAGCAAAGCGTAAGTAAAGTTGCAGAAAAAATACTGCGCCCAAGCTCATTTGTCACTGAGTCCCTTGTGTCTTCTTCTTTTCATGCTTATTCTCTCTTAACTTTCCTTGCAGTGAGAAAGATGAGTACAATGATCCTGAAGCTCTTCTAACAGCATTGAGAAAAAGATGTGCTGTGCTCAAAGCTGCAGGCACTTTAGTGTTACGAGGAACAGCAATGGTCGAAGTGATCGATGAGCTCACCGTAGATCACTTTCTACCAGTTCCTACATCAGTCTGGAGGACTCTTAAATGGAAGAACAAGACACAACCACCATTTGGAGTGTATTCTGTTCCCAAGGAAATCATTGAGAGACATACCACTGAGGTCCAGTCAACTGTATTGAATATCTGTTTATTCTTGAATTAGTGTAACTTGTTTGCTTGTAATCCACTTCCTTACTTCTCTAACTTTCTGTAACTTAGTGTAGCACTTATTACTATTCTTTGTGCATCATTATTTTCCCTATTCATGGAGTGCTTATTGGGTTTTGCACAAATGGGGAAAGCATTTGTTGTTCTTGATAAATATCTGACTTATCTGTTGTGTTTTTTGTTTGTTTTTTTGTATTCTTCAGAATGAAGCATCCTTATATCCATTGATAGTTTGTCTGTCTTTTGAATTCACCTGTAATCAGCCCCTTTTTCTCTATGCACATCCTTTTAAACAGCTATATTTTTCTGAGTTTCATTGTTTATTTCTGCCAATCACATCTTTAGAGGAGTATCAATCAAAGTTTAAAAAGTGAGGGACACAATTTTGAAGTAAAGGAAAAATTCTTCGAACAAAAACATATGCATCATACTGCATCATAGTTCATTATAAAAGTTTTACAGAATAGATAGACAATTATAAGGTGTTTTATAATTCATAACACTTCATACCCAGAGTTAGGAGGAAGAAGGGAATTGCAACATTTGCAGGCGAAGAAGACTTTACAATGGGACTACACCCACATTAAAATGCAACTTCTTATTTTGCTGCCTACACACAGCTTTTTCTTTTTATTATTGGAACCGTTCTCTTTTTGATTCACAGGTTTCCGTGTGAAAATGGACTTGTAATAACATTGTGACTACTTCGGCATCTGATGAGAACATGAGCCCTCCCACTTTTGCACACATCAATAAAAGCAAAAATTTCCAAAATCAGTTCATTCTATTAGATTTTAAAACAAACTGGAACACATGCTTACTGTCAATAATATTGCCATCTGCAAACCTATGAAAGGAGAAGGGTGTTAGTTCCACTGTGCTTGTATCTTAGTAGTTCATAAAGTGAGTCTTTTGAATTGTTTTTCTGTCATCGTTTTCTTTTTCTCTTTGATTTAAGGGCCATCTTAAAGGTGACTACATTTTATATCTGGTACAGTTCTGGAGGAGCATGGATTAAAGTGAATCCCATTACACTCCTATGTAAGTAAAGTATGCAATTTCTTATTGTAATATAAACTGTGTGTGTGTGTGTGTGTGTGTTTTCTCAAATGCTATTTGTGTCTGCTCTACTCTGATATACCTGGCAGTAATTAATTGTCTGGTTTAATATGTAATCTTTGGTATCATTATTCACTTTCTGCTTCTATTATAGTTTGTATTTCTTTTCTTAGGTTTTGTTGTGGTTTCAAGCTGCTGTAACATTTGAATCTCATATTCAGTGGAGAGCAATTATTACACATCAGTCTACGTTTGATGTGAGTTTGCCTTGGTTCTCATTTGTAAAGAGACCTTTCCGCATTTTATTCTTACTCCACGACTCATATTTTGTCACCATCCTTTTGCACGTTTCAATATCTTTTGAGAACACCATAATATATTCTTTCCAATTGTGACAATGTTTGAAACAGTGGTATTCGGCAAGGGAAATTGTTAAAACTACGTGTATGTTCTCAGAAGTTATCTGCTTCTCCTCGAATCAGGGTTTCATATACATTTCCCATGCCAGCTTTCGAAAGGATTCATTTTCTTTTCTTGCGGGATCCCCATGGAATATTATCTATACAAACTTGACAAAATGAAATAACCTATTTTCTCTTTGTTTCACAGGGTTGAGCTGAGAGCCTGAGTGTGCTGTACTGTCTGATGCTTATTCTGTGTAAGAGGTCTGCATAGAGCAAAAATGAAGACAACCAACAGGGATGAAAATTGTTACACAAACTCAAGATAGGCTGTCAGTAAAAAAAAATGTCTCTGCTATTTGCACTTTTGTGTTAGATTATAAACTTTAAGATGTTTGCAATATAATATGAATTTTTAATTTCTGTTCAGTTAAAAGTTTTGTGTGCCGTAGAGCTTAGGTCTGTCTCCGACAAAATATACCTCCACTGATGACGTGCCATGCTACTTTCATAATTAAGAAAATTAGCAAATGCCAGTATATAGCTCTGTGGCTAGGATTAATTTTTGACTGTTACTGGTTCATCCAGTGCTCCCAGTGTGTACATAATAAATATTGCTAACAATACATACAAATACAGATGTTGTTACTTATGATGTTACATTTTTAACATCCCACTCCAAGTCACTTCCTGTCAAACTACATGTTGATAATAAAGAAATTGAATCATTTCTTTAATTTTCCACAGTACGCATGTGTAGGGATCGGGGATTGGGGCTCAAATACTTGAGTCCAAAAGTCTGTCATTACCGGGTATGTGGATGATCCACCCTGTCACTGAGACTAACACACACATGAAATAACAAAATATAAAAATTGGTGACTTTGTTGGAAAGTGGGAGGGGGGAGGGGAAGAGGGGAGTCCATACAAGTGACCCCTTTGGAACACCGTCGCTCCGTTGCTTTCAGTGTTAACGGAAAACTTTTCGGACAAAAAGTGTTCGTTTATATCAGTACTAAACACTAAACTGGTTGCCGAGTTCCGGGTTCAACTGCCACTGAGGTCATTTTTTAATATTGATCTGAAACCATTTTCATGCAATTAGATGGATGGGGCGGACTTCCGGGATTCCAAAACTATGTCCATTTACGAAATCGGTTTAAAATTGGCTGAGTTATAGCTATGCAAAAGTCATCCCCTAGCTTGGTAGGCAAGCCCGCTAGGCACCAATCGTGCTTACATAATCGGGTATTTCTCAGTCCCCCGGCCATGAGGACGTCTGAATTTTGACGTGAGGTCTTCTTTCACCACCATCTTCCGTTCTCTAGAAGCTGAGATCGATCTGTTCAACCGTTCTTGTGTAATGAGGAAACAGTAACTTCCGAGTTTCCCGTTTTAGATCGAGGAGTGACACAAAAAGGTACCCCGGCCTCATCGGCGGATTCACGTCAATTCTTTTCGGGACGTTTCCGCGGTCTAGGAGTGTCCAAGATCAATGAAGCCGGTTAGCAGCTCAGGCTCATATTCTGACCATGGGAGCAGTTTCATCGTTTTTTGTTTAAACCCTTTAAAATGTCATTAAATCGCGAAAGTCGCAATTGGTGTCGTCTACACAGCGGCCTGTCTTCCCGCCTTTTACTGCCCCCCTGTGATTGGCCGCTGTAGTCACGTGACGCAGAGTGGTAGGGAGCGAGCAGCGAACGCCTTTTGTTTGTGCGTGTGTGTACGGCGCGATGCACATGCGCGCGGGGGCGTGAAACACACGAGAATCTTTCTCTCCCTCTGCTCACATAGCAATTCCGTGTAATCCAAGCCAGCGAATTCAAGGAGACTATTAGAGAAATATCGTTTCCAAGCGAGCAAGGTAAGAACATTGGTGTTAACAAAACATGTCAGTAAATTATTATTATTACTTAACGTCTGAAAGCGCATTGGTGGCACTCGTGTCTGCTCCCCTTTAGGCCTCCTACTAATTACATTTCGACATCCTAAATGTTCGCTATGATGCTTTCTACTATCAGAACGACCTTTGCTAGAGGAAGCCTAGGGCCTAGGGTTGGTCCACAGAAGAAGGTTGTTGAGTGGAGGCTGTACACCTAACCTTGCTTCTAGAATCCAATGCCTCATGGGCGCTTACATCAACCATTAATTTAGTCAGTGGCATAAAGCACAATATACATGTGCTTTGTCAGTCCTTCTAAATGTCCCTTCCGATCCTCTATATGCAGCAAATCCTCCCCATAGTCCTCAGGGCTCCGCTCCCGTCCTCTCTTTGCTGTTTAGGTGGGGGACTTGTAAGTGATTTTTATGTTAAAGGGCTTCTTTTCCAAATAAAATAAAAAATGAGCCTTTTTGTTTTCTTATTTTGTTCTGTCTTCCTTCGTTTTTACTAGTGGTGGGTTTAATTTATGTGGTTTTGTGGGTTTCAGGAAAATGGAAAAAAAAACCAGGAACAGAAACAGAAACAGAACACGGAGAAGCCACCCATACAACCATCCAAGTAGCCAGCAGTTTCAACCTTGGGGACATGCCTACAATTTTCCTCCTATGATGGGAGGAGCCCCATACCCACCGTACCAACCACCACATGGACAACCTCCCTCAATGCCGTTCCCAATGGTGCCGCACCCAATGATGTACCAAGGGGGAATGCCTGGGTTCATGTTTCCTCCACCATACATGGGAGGCTTCCACCCACCTCAATTCGCTGCTCCTCCAATCACAGCTGCTGCTTCTGCTCCCCTAGCCACAGCTGTTGCTTGCGCTCCTCCAGCGATAGCTGCTGCTTCTGCTCCTGCAGAGACAAGTGCTGCCTCTGCTCCCCCAGCTACAGCTGCATCTTCTGCTCCTCCAGCTGCAGCTAGTGCTGTAGCTCCTCCAGCTAGTATTGTAGCTCCTCCAGCTGCAGCTAGTGCTGTAGCTCCTCCAGCTAGTATTGTAGCTCCTCCAGCTAGTGCTGCAGCTCCTCCAGCTAGTGCTGTAGCTCCTCCAGCTAGTGCTGTAGCTCCTCCAGCTGCCTGTGACCATTCCTTCGAACATGAGCCAAAAGTTACAGCACCCCTTTCTTACTCTGGGGATGAGCTAGTTCCCCCTACTAGAAAGACAACTGCTCCTAAAGCAACAGCCAAGAGCCAGCACGTGGACTTAACTCTTGATGACAGTGACAGTGATAGTGAGGATGAGGAGGATGATGAAGGTCCAGCCCTGCGAATGGAAATTGGAAACGCTTCTGCTTGTGGGACGTACTTGCCCGGAACATCAAAGGTAACATTCTGATGTCTAAATGGGGTCAGGTGAAATGTATTTCGGAGAGAAAGTCATTTCTGATGAGACTTAAGTGTAGAGTGATAGGTTCATTCTTACCTGGTGTCCTTATAGTTATTGTGATACTGCTTCAAAAGTAGGACAAAAATTTAATCAATCATGATTTTTTTCTTCAATATCTTTTTGACAAATTTGACTCAGAAGCATTATACAAAAACTCCTGTGGTAATTTGCTGGAAGTGTGGTTGCAGGGTACCAGTCTCAGGCCTAAGGAGTCTTGCTCTTCATGGGGCCAGCTCTCTGGAATACATATTGTTGGTTGAACCCTGTTAATAATTTCTCTAGCCACCAAGGCAGCTGTTCCTGTATTGCTAACAAAACATATTCAATGTAGACAAGGGAAATTCTTGACCCTCTTTCTTTACAACTCTTTAAAAACGACTCCTTGTCTACAGCATAGTACCCTTGCCGCTAATTCCAAGTATTTATCTAACATAAGGTTTTCTCACCTTGTACTTTGTTTTTTAAAGCCTGATGATGTCCATTGTGCTTCGCAAGCTGTTCCAACATCGAAGAAAGGTGAGGAGTGCATCTGTTAATTACAAGATTTGGGTTGACTGCCCAGTGTTGCTGTATGATTTAATATGCCTTAATTTGTCTTAGGTAAACCTAAAAAGGGTCCTAATAATGTCCAGAAGCGTACCCTAGAGAAGTTAACGAAGCAGGCCCGGGAGTGCTTTTTGAAAGTTGATGAGAAAAACAAAAAAGAGAGAAAAGTGCCATCAAGGTCTTCAGCAAGGCAAAAGATAAAAAAACAACCAGGTTAGTTTTTTTTTTAATTTTATTTGTGGGATTGCAGGCTTTTTTTTCTTATCATTCTATTGCAGTAATAATGTTCTCTCAAAACATATTAATTTGTTGTGCATGTCCCCCAAATTTTTCCTGCAATATGCTACAGAGGAACCCAAAGAATCTCATTTAACTCTGATGCTCTTTGTAAACATAATATTGTTATTTTAACAGAAATTGACCCCCGGGACTTCTCGGACACCGATCCGGATGATCCAGAACCTTACTAGAAAGCTGTCTTCACGACCTTTCTAGTATTACCCTGAAGTCCCATACGTAATATTTGGTGTTTACGATAGAGGAGAAAGAAGAGGGAGTCTAAGTCCGCTTAAACAGGGTGCTGAAATCTGCATACCAGCACGCAAGATCTACCAGTGAAGATGCTGAAACTATAAGGGCTCTTAAGAAGGCAGGGTGTATTTTGCCCAATGGCCTTCAGCCCATTAAGCCACTGTTCGACCTCTAGGGAGAGAGACGAATTGCTGACAGTCCGGACTACTGATGTGTTTTTAATTAATGGATCTTTGGCTTTCAGCCATTTTATGTTTGTCTTTCTAAATGTTTTAATGTTTGTGTTTCTATCATTTTATGTTTGTGTTTCTATCATTTTATGTTATGTCTACCTTTTTTCAAACTAGTACTTGTACTTAAATTTTAATCAAGAGACGCATGTGGAGGGTTTTGGAAGTTTTACACGTGCCTGTAGCACTCAATGATTATGCTGACCTGGTGACCAAGCCTGGCGCGTTGGAAACTTCAGGTTGTTAATGTTAATTGGTAATAAAGCAGTTTCCTACCAAGAATTACTCTCATTCACCCACCCACCTTATGAGCAATGTGCCAGTTTCACTCAAATGGTTGAAGCTTGTTGTAACTCTTACCAAGATAATTCATGCAAGGTATGAAATTTGTAATAGGGTGAAACCAAGAAAGGAAATACACATTCATGTGTATCTTATTTGTAATAAATATACAATTGACAATTACTAAAGAAGGGAAAAAGAAATACAGAGGAGACAAACATGTCTTATTCATACGGTGGACAATGGGATACAGGAGATGCACAGTACACATTCCTTATTCAAAATGAACATAAATAATGAGCTTCAAAAAAAAAAAAATTATCAATGGATAATTTTTGCAGGGTTTGAAATTTGTAATAGGGTGTAACCAAGACTGGAGATACAGTACACATTCATGTCTGTCTTATTTGTAATAAATATACAATTGACAATTACTAAAGAAGGAAAAAAGAAATACAGAGAAGACAAACATGTCTTATTCATACAGTGAACAATGGGATGCAGGAGATGCACAGTAATACACATTCCTTATTCAAAATGAACAAAAACAATGAGCTTCAAGAAAAAATAAATATATATACACTGGATAAAGGAGATGTACATCATGAACAAAGAAGAATGAACATTTACTTCAAAATATCAAAATTATTGGTTTGGTCTTTCCCTGCCAATCTCATTCAGCAATTGCATGTGGAATGCATTCCGAAATACTGTGCTGGCTTGATTAACGAAACTGCGGACAGCCTCATTCCTGTCACGAAAGACATCCATCTCTAGATCACGGGACAGCGCCAACAGCTGTTCATCAGTCCACACTGTTTTCCAGGTACGGGCCCTTCTTGCATACCCCCCTGCTCTCATATGTTCGATGTCCAAAGTCGTGTTGTGTTCCAATTTTGCCAGAGTGTCGATGAAGGCCCAAACATTAGGCCTGTACGCCCCAATGGCTTTCCTCAACATCTTGTTGTGTGACTCGCACAGGTTGTTCGTACGATGAACAGCTTTGAACAGCCTCATCCATTGACGCCGGTTGTTGTTCAAAATCCACTTGTCTTCAACGTATTGGAAGAAATTAACCAGAAGGAAAGCCAGCACGAGGTTCTCCCTCCTGGCATCATCTCTCAATACACCAAGCCCAACAAGAAAATATCTGGGTGGCAGCAAGGTTATAGCGCAGGCTTTTCTGATGTAGTCCACAAGTGTTGGAAAGTGCTTCTTAAACCGGAATATGCGGAGTTTGTGCGCTTTTTTAATGAAAGCACGACACATGTGCCATAGACACCCTTGTAGTTGAGCATCTAAAATATAGAACAGAAGTATAAGAAACAACAGTTGGCTGCACAAAGTTTGAAGTATCTGTAGTAATGCTTACTAGGAAATGCGTCACGCCAGGCCTTTTGTTGAGGATACTCCCAATCACTTATGATAAGTTCAGGATTAAAGTTGGGACAAACCTGCTTAAGCAAGGAAAAGATTGCAGTGTACGCTGCAACTGTCCGCCTTTCCATCAGAAACCATCCAATTGGCACAACCTAGGAAATAAAAGTTAGTTTTGTAAACCACAGTTGATAGCAATGCAATAAATAATAAAATGAAACCTCACTTACCGCATCTCGCCAGGGGGTGACGAGCACAAAGATCTGGGATGAGTAAGGGTGCAATGGTCTAGCCTTGAATGTACCATCTGACTGGATAATCTTCACGTCACCAAGGAAATGCTTCATTCGTTCAGATAGAAACAGGATATGATGAGAGCCATCTTGAGCTGTGCATGACCCAGAGTAGAGATTGTCATGACCATCAATTGTGGAGGCAATTTTCCGTCGGTATTCTGGGTCAAGCAATCGCTGCGTCAGCTCTCTCAATGTCATGGGAGTTTCAGGAAAAGAACTCATACGGCGTCGATACATTGCTCCCCTCAAACGCCTCAATGTCATACGGCAACGCACTCTTCTCGAGTAACTGTAGAGCATAAAACAATCCTGTTACATGTTACTGTTCACCTAAAGCTTACCATAAGCAAAATTAAGATTGAAACAGCAAAACTCACTTGCGATTGCGCCTGAAATCATTTAAAACATCCTCGAATGACACAAATCGTGCTCCATCAATATGTTGTAGAATGTTTTCCCTGAAGTGTCTTTCTCCAACATAATCTGGGTCAGGGGGATGATTGTGGGCTTTCGTGTGACGAAAGCCTCCCCCAAATCTGTAGATGGCCCTACCACTGCATTTTAACTTGTCATACATAACACACTTAAAATATATTGATGATGCCGTTTCCTTATTGACATGGTACGCATGTGAGCCATCACCCATATGATAGAAGAAAGAGTTTGCCCGGAATCCATTCTCACGGATGAGGCGTATCCCGTCAGCTAAGAGATTAAAAAAACACATCCACCTGCAAGATAAAGGGACTCAAAGTAAATACAACCTATTAAACAATAAATACATGTAAAAAACTCTCATTTGCTTACCAAAGAAAAGCAAGTTGAAAATTGAACTTCATCTTGCAACATTTGAGGAGAATAGCCAAACAACGAGACGGATCAAGCCGAATTAGTCAATGC
>CM049602.1:96941-180527 GCA_026979955.1 Megalurothrips usitatus
ACACTCCAGGAAAATCGTCAAAACTAACCCTTGGGTGCTGCTGCAGGTGTCAGTGGCCTACATGATGCCTACATGCATGGCCTCAAACTGGAACGACGACGATAACTCGAGAACCAACTGACATAGAGAGATGCGGTTCGCGGCATTCGTCTGGACATCGCAGGGTGGTGAAGAATAACATGACTACGACGCCTACCGGTCTCGAGACCCCGCACCCCGTCCTCGAGCGCCAACTTTCATCTCTTGAACGGAGAGGCCTATCGACATTCGGTTTTCGGCGTTGCCTTCTGCGGAGGCCGGCATTGTAAAACATGACCACTATGCACACCGGTCTCGAAACGTCGCACCCCGTCCTCGAGCGCCAACTTTCATCTTTTGAACGGAGAGGCCTAGCGACATTCGGTTTTCGGCGTTGCCCTTTGCGGAGGCCGGCAATGTAAATCATGGGCACTACGCCTACCGGTCTCAAAACCCCGCACCCCGTCCTCGAGAGCCAGCGTTTAACTTTTGAACGGAGTGGCCTAGCGACATGCGGTTTTCGGCATTGGAAATGGAGCGCCCGCAGGGCGCCAAGAACATGGTGGGCCCGCAGGGCCCACGTGGCGTGAGGGGACCTCGAGCGCAGCGAGAGGTCTCCTCACGCCACACGGGAGGGCCGAAGGCCCTCCAAACGAGCTTTCGAATGCGCGCGGAGCGCGCATGAGAAAGCGAGTACTAATTATATATTTCTGTTTGTTTTTAGATGCTAGATGACATTAACATGTTCATCGTGAATGAACAAGATGGGACTGTAGAAGCTGTTTTGCCTGCACCCACATCAAATTCTGTGGTAAGTTCACTGCCCACTTTGACAAAGTGACAAATATCTAAAGCAGATAGATTTGCTCAGTGTGTAAGTGATCTGCTGCAGCTACTAACTCTGAGTCACCTCAGGATTGTTGCAATGTTTATTTCAAGCCATCATTGAGTCACTGTGCCTGTTATGGGTGTTGTCCCGATAAAATATTAACAAATTTACTGTCATAAATGCTTTTGAATGATTTTTTAATTCACCATAACTGTACGAAAGCATCATGAAGAGGTAAATTCGTTTATATTTTATCGGGACCACACCTTTAACAGGCACAGTGACTCAATGATGGCTTGGATTAATCATTGCAGTTATTTTAAGTCACTCATAGTCAGTGGCTGCAGAAGATCACAAACACTGAGCAAATCCGTCTCCTGTAGACTTTCGCTATTTGGTCAAATAGCCAGTGAGGTGTACGTGAGGTGTACGTAACGTGAGGCAAGAAAATATTTTCTGTGCTGTGTTTATCATAACGAATTACTAACTTCTGTTGCAGAACCAGTCCGACACTAGTAGATTATGCGTGATTGCAACTGAAGATAGTCCTGCCGCATGTTCGACACCAAATGTGAGTTGGTTTGTGCTTCAGTGCTTTCACTGATGTCTAAATTTTTATCTGTGCTAAGTAGCGCATAACGTTCGCTTACATTCTGAAATTAATTTTAGTTACTTTTGGTTGATTTCCTGTACAGGTTAAACCTAAAAAGCAGCTAAACAGATCTTCATATGGGGGCATCAGCCTGACTGAGGAGGAGTACCTTCAAAAGGCCCCAAAACCAGCCGAGAACGTATGACCCTTCACTACACTCTGAAATCATTTTGAAACCCACCACAAAAATTTATTATTTTTCTTCTTTTCAGGTTATTTCTGTAGACTATGGGACCTTCCTCAATTTTGTGAAGGGGTCAAAGCCAGGGGAGGACGGGGACTCCCTTTTCTTCAAACATGTTTTTGGTCATCAATACAGTAGAGACTATACTGTGTTGATGACCAAAAGCGTGTCTGGGGCGGCATGTCCAAACCCGAATAACACAAAAATGGCGGAGAGTGCTGTAACGCCAGAAAAGATGCAGTATGCCAAGGGTGAGTCAGAGACTGGACAAAGATTTTTTCAAAGCGCCCCACTTTCCTGTTCATCTCAAATATTCGGTTGTGCTCTTCAGGATTTGAAGTCCCTCATTAAACCCTAGGAAAGAAATGAAAAGCTATCAAACTCATATAAAAGTTAGTAAATCCGATTAGGCCTTCAGGCAAAACAAAAGCTATAAAATGTTCCTCTTTGATTTGTGGTCCAAGATGGCCACCTCGAAACCTGAATTGAACAGCAGAACTCGTGAGATGAACTGGAGGCAGGTTCTTTTCAAATAATCTTTCTCGACAGTCCATTACTTCAATTTTAAATTAAAATGTTTATATATTCTACAAACTGCGTCTCATTTTCTTTCAGAGTTGCTTCGTCTCAGGATTGAGGCGGAGCTGGGAGGCTCCAGCAATCCAGCAAGGCTGGATCAGTTCAAACTCAACGAGCATGCGAGGAGCAAGATAAAAACGATTCGACGTTCCCTTCTGCTTAATTCAGCCAAATTAAAATAATAAAAAATGTACTGATGTTTGGCACATTTTAATTTCGATGTCCTTGTGATCATTACTATTAGGGTTTATAACATTACTCTGTGTTTAAGTGGCACTCATAGGTGCAATTGTGAGGTACTATGGTCTCTGGGCATGAATTCATGTTGTGTGGCCTGGCCATCACTGAAGGCGCCGCCCGGTAGGTGCCGCCCGGTAGGTGCCGCCCCGTAGGCGCCGCCCGGTGGGTGCCGCCCGGTGGGTGCCGCCCGTAGGTGCCACCCATAGGTGCAGGCCATAGGTACCCCAATTGCGCCTATGGGTGCCACCTATTTTTGGGCACCTATAGGCACTCTTCCAGCAGGGCTTTCTTGTTTAATAGTGTTTGAGACACGTAGATTGCTCCGTTGCCTTCAACAAATAAAAAACCACGTTGCTGCATTTGTCCCATTGTTCCCGGGTGCCGGGTACAATGGGACACTTACTGTTTCACTGATAATACAGTATTTTGGGGTCAAAGAAAATCTAAAATAGCTGAAATATGTTTTATTAAACATTTTTAAGTAGAAACAAAACGGCTTTCATGGTCACATTTGCTTTAAATTAAAATAAAAAACATAATGGCTTTCAGGTCACATTTAACTAAAATCAAATAAAAATATTCTTAGCCGCGGCATTTTTCCTAAAATGGTTGTTAAAACACATTTAATAATACGAAAACTATCATTGACAAGTGAGAAAAACACTCTGGGGTATAACGGGACACTAAAACGAAAGTCCCACTGTACCCCACGCAGCCCTGTCCCGTTGTGTACTGAATGGCACCTCACACTCGTCGCGTTCTGGCACCCTGACCTTTCAAGCCGCGGCGATGCGTCGACGCTCATGCGTGTCCGAAGGGCCAAGCTCGTATAATTTTCAATTAAAGTACGACTCCGACCGCTACATTTCGTGCAATTCCAAAAATAAAAAAGCGAAATAATTTAGTTGGCCTGTTTTTTTCGGACGGAGAATGTTTAAAACGCTCCCCTCCGGAACAGGTTGGTCCGCCGGACTTGCCGCCTCGGGTCAACAACAGCGACAACCACCACCGTCATCCATCGTCATTGGCAGTCGCTGCCAGTAGCGTAAGGCGTCAAATTTGAAGGTGTCCCATAGTGCCCCATGTTCCATTGTGCCCCACTCTCCCTTACTGACCTAACCCAAGCGGCGGATTTTAAATTTAAGACCACTTGTAAAAATTATCTTAGAAACCGCTTGAGCTGCGGTGCCCCTGAGGGGAGGTTGTCTCTGGTATGATGCAAGAAAGGTGTGGTCCAAATTTGAGCTTTCTACGTCTAACCGTTCTCGAGAAATCGCGCGGACAGACAGACATAACATTTTTGACCTAGTCGGGTAAGGGCTGCGCTTTAGCTCAGCCAATGACCACCACTTCCGATCCTTCCGACTCAGAACTCAGAGGCGGACTGGCTCCTAAAGGGCCCGGCGGGGAAATAGGTAGAGGGGGCCCGGATTTGCCTACCTTCCAGGGGTTTTTAATACCAAATCGTCGCCTTTGCGTATTTCCGGCTTATTTATAGAAAATATTTAACAAATGAAAGTGTCAGCAAGCGGCTTAACTCTGCAGATAATGCCGCATATGCTTCAAGAAGACCTTACCATAACCTCCCTTCCCCTTATAGTCTGGTATCTTTAAGGCGATGCGCTAGTCACCGACATTGAAGTGATCTGTAGTGCATGTTGGCTTCATTTTTTATCAAGTGTGCGTCGTGCTTGGGGGGACCCGGGGGGACCCGGGGGGACCCGGGGGGACCCGGGGGGACCCGGGGGGACCCGGGGGGACCCGGGGGGACCCGGGGGGACCCGGGGGGGACCCGGGGGGGACCCGGGGGGATTTCCCTCCCGGCCCCCCCCCCCCCCCCCCCCGGGCCAGTCCGCCCCTGTCAGAACTCACTAGGAATTTACCTAAGGACAGATTAAGTAGAAATTAACAAGAAACTTCAAAACGTTGCCACCTGCTCTATAAAAAGTTCTTATTCTAGATAAAGAGATCAAAGTTTTCACCAGGCGAGGGAAAAGTTCTAACAGGTGCAGTTTGCAACGAGGACATCGGAAAATCATTTGAACTTCGGAAAGCCAAGGCACTGCCCACATTCCCGGCATTGCTTGTTGGCGGCTGGCCAACAAATGGCCGAGAAATCGCGCGGACAAACAGACAAAACATTTTTGACCTAGTCGGGTAAGGACTTCGCTGTCGCTCAGCTAATTAAATATTATAAGAAAATATTTGTGCATGGGAAGGATGTTTGAGGTGGACTTAGATCTTGCTGGGTCAGACACATTGTCTTATACAGAGAGAGAGGAAACATTGATGGGAAATTTCTACACAACGGCACAATTTCCAAGAATCCTGATACAAGGGAAACTAGCTATTGTTTCAGACTACCGGACTATAACTTAAAAATGAAAAATGAACATTTCTTTGTGAAAGGATCTTCTTACCATGATGCACAGGCGGTGGACCCAATGGTAATGTAGGGTTTTCTGCTGGTCTGCCAGCAGCTGAAAGAAAGAGTAAAGTTATCGGCAGAAATCTAAGATAACTTGTAAATATTGAAATAATGGAGAAAATTAGACACCACCTGGTATGCTCCGCCCTCGCCTCAGGTAGATAGTACTACGCCCAGTTTCAACTTGGGTTCGACTTGAACTGTCTGTGGAATAATACCAGTTTACAATTAACTCCTGTAACACGCCTCTTACATTTCTGAGAAGTCAACAAACATTCATGAGCTCCCAATTGTAGTGAAAGTCGTGCTTGACACATACCTGTCCTGAGTATAGGAGAGCGGGAGCGAGAGCCTTCTGGTTCATCTGACAAACGAGCAATTGTGTCACTTAAAATTTGGCAATACCTCGCAGGCAAGAGAACTACTACAACTTTCACTGGCGTAAAAGTATTTTTCCTTACTAATGTAGAACAAGGAAACAGATTTGAACTGCCATAAGATAGTATATTCTTATCGAGTGAGTGGTCCCTTTTTACAACAAAATGACCTAATGAACAACCTATTACGACACTCACCAGCACTGGGCATGGACCTCCTCCTCAACTGCAGCATTGGGTACCTCGATGGTGTGTTGTTAATGGCATCTGTTAAAACACAATGTAACATTAAATACATCATTTTGAAAAAAAAAGTCATACCTTACAAAGAAACATTGGTTAAACGACCATACCATTTGCATCCGTTTGTGGCCTCGAACGGGCAGCTCTGTTGGAAGCTGTTGGCCTTCTTCCACTTTGCTGCCCTGAAACATACGCAAGGATGCAATTTAAGTATAAAAGTTGCAGAGAAAAGTCATGAAAATGAATTTAAGGTACTTGTGCAAGTTAAATTAACTGAACTAGCTTGTAAAAAACTACAGCTAACCTCTGTACAAAATTTAAATTGCAAAACGAAATACACAAGATCCAAAAGAGGTTCGGTCTACGACCCATGACATATCAAAACGGAACCTGCACAGTATCCCGATAAATAAAGCTGAAGCCGAAGCAAATTCAAATCAACAACCCCGTTTTCGCACCCTCAAAATGCGTTTCGCGGGTGTAGAATTAAATAGCTGTCCTAGCCTTACCTCGGTGCGGTGTCGCCGTTTGCGAGGTGCCATTCCAGCCGCGGTTGACACAACTTTGCGAAGCAACTCAGTCTTCCCGAGGGCATCGTAACCTCACCGTGTTTATGTTTTGAAGTACTCAGTATTATCACCGGTAAAGTGCGCAACGGGTTCGTATCTAGTGTTGGCGGTATCTTTCCTTCAATACCAGGCGCACGTTCACCTTTCCGTAATATTAATTTTTAATTGTACATATTACATTCTAGTTACTTTATGTCGTCCGAAAGATCTGATCGGGAACGTCATCAAGATCGCGTATGTTGGCAGCGGTTGGCACTAATATCACGACTTCGTTTTTTTACTGTTTTATTGACTACACATGCGTCTCCAACGCAGGGAATGCCCCCTGTGCCTTCAGAACTAGGTAATGGAGTTAGTAAATAACATTTATTTTCAATTTAAACATTTCAATTATACTTGTGACAAGATTTCTCAAGCAATAAGTACAGTTTGCAATTCGTGCACGCGTCTTGGCACTTTCGGGTATAAGTTGGTATATTGGCTGCGTTGAGTCAGTGGTCTACTAGCTGCGCAGTCAACAGCCGTTGGCGGTACTCCTATGGCACCTGTAGCAAGAATTCAAAGTGATGTTGTGTTCTAGGTACGGTTGAGTAGCGATGATGTCGTGGTTTCTTTTCGAGTCCGAAGACGGTTGATGCAAGGTGCACGAAAAGAATTTGCTGACAAACGGAGAAGGTGATGTGGTCAAATACTTTTACAACGGCCAAGAATACGAGGGCGTCGTATTGAAAAAGAACTGTGAGTATAAGTTTCTTCACTTATTTAATCGTATTCGCCCGAGTCTATACGAGTGGGAACGAAAACTATTGATTGGTTTCATTTTTTGTGTGTAATGAAGGGGCCGTGGGCTTATAGGTTATCCTAAGTGTGCGTGGCGGTTACAAGCCTCTAGCTTCGGTCCTTTCGATGTAGTTATACACACGCGGAGTTGATTTTGCTGGTTACTGTTGATTCGAAGCATTTGGCCAGTAATTTCGTCACTTGTCTCTGGTTCCTACACTTTTGTCCCAACAGGTTATTTATATTTGCAAACTAAGATGGCTGCAGGCTAATTTGGCTCTTTGGGAAATGTTTTTCAGATGACCATGAAGAAATAAACAAAGCTCTCACCGCGATGAAGAAGGATAGAAGGAAGAAGCCAGCACCTACCCAGGTGGAAGTGCTTCCGCCCAAACGTACTCGCACAACTGTGCAAGTGAATTGTGAGCCTAGCACCAGCTCTACCAAAACCAATCCGAAGAAGGACAGAGAGAGGCCTAAAATGACAGAAGTATTTGTTACTACTACCGACTTGCAGTGTCACATACTAACTGTCCGTGTCACAACTTATTAATGGATGTTTCATGGGCTGTTTAAAGGCAGCTAATAGTGTCGAAACATTTGCTTTAAATTGTAAGTTACATGTGCATATGTTTCAGGAAGAGTCGCCTCTTCCTGAAACCGATGCACATGTAACTCACAGCAGAATTTTTGAGCTCAATAAAAAAGCAGCTCAAATGAAAGCAAATAGATTGCTTCTGGAGAAAGCAAAGAAAAAGGACTGTGTCACGGACCCAAAATGGGTACCGAGTGATCCAAAAAATGACGAAGAGAATGAAGATGAAAATCCAAACCATCACCAGAATTTTGATGATGATGATTCTCAAGATTCTATTTTATCCGATCTTCTGGCTTATGGCCAAGCAGTGAGTTGATCTGCATTTTCCTGCCTTTGCCTCGCTTCTCATATCTGTTTTTGTTCTATCTGTCTAGATGAAGAAGTCACGCACTGATTCGTTGAAGGACATACATGATTCGCCACCAGAGGTCCATGCACCTAATCGACCGAGTCCCTCGAAAGAACTTGAGGAGTTAAGGAGACAGAATCAAATGTTGCAACTCAAATTGCAGTTAGCCTATGGTGAGTAAACTTTTTTCACACATGCTAGTATAAGCAGCATCTTTATTCTCTCATGAATACTATAGAAGAGTAAGCAATGCAAGTAATGCTGTAAATGCAAGCCTACAGTTACTTTAACTCATGCAGCCTCGTACATATCTGTTCTCTGTGCTTTAGCTGACATTTCTGTACAATCTATAAAGTGTATTGAAACTACAATTATCTTAATTTTTTAACCAGATACGAAGGAAGAAAAGGAGGCTAATAGACAGGAAAGAAACCAAGAAAAGTGGGCAGTAATCACTCCTCGATCCACTGTTGGTCTAAGCAGATTCGCAAGTCCCCATTATCCTTCTCCCTTATTACAAGGTTGCTAACAAATTTGGATATGTCATCTGTCACTTTAGTGACAATGCCTAACTTTTCCAGGTTTTCAATCTTAGACTTTAGTCTGTCCACAATGGAGAAATGGTACCTCCTTGAGGGACACATTTCTGGCCTCACATTTGGATTTATAAGTATTGACACTTTCTCATTAAACTCACCAAGATCAGTAAAAAGATGACTGTATCTTACAACCAACTCATCCTTCGGCTCTTGCAATGCAAGGGGCATCACTGTCACACGTTGTGGGTGGTCTACTGTTAAACTTAGTAAAAAGAGATCACATGCCTCAATGCCTAATATTGGCCTAAACTCATTACTAGCAAGATAATATGTACAAAACATTTTATCACCATGTGAGATCTCTGTCAGAAATTTAACCCGACCCAGAGGGGTGCTCAAGACGTTCCCATAAGCTTTTAGCTTGACATCTAACTGTAACACATGATACATGTGATAGTCTTTAAATTGTCTGAACACCCTCGCCAGTAACACATTAACTTCTGGCCCCGGATCTAATTTAAATTTTACGACGTACTGTCCATGTAATTCAAGAGATTCAGTGTACTCCTTCCTAGCCATTTTGGCTGGAAATAGATCCATCCCCCCATCGTCAGGAATAGTATGCCCATGTACCTTGCTTACCTTTGCCACTTCACGTGATGTTCCTGGTGTATTCCAGTTTCCTTGCAGTAACGCTTATCCTTGTCAGCTTCCATGGTCACCATCTCCACTGCGTTTACTGATGCTCTCTTTACATTTCTGTGTGGGGTGGGCTTTAGCCTAGCCGTTCCCTGTTGCTGGGGTTCAGCTGTTCAAACCTTCTGCCAGTGACCCGTTCCACTGCATCTGAAGCACTGTTGCCCATGTGCTGTGCAGCTTCCTGATTCATGCCAATTTCTGCACTTCTTGCACTGGTACTTCTGGACATGCCTGAGTGGTCTACCAGGCTTTCCTTGGTTTCTCCGGAGAACAGGTCTTCCCGTTTCCACGATTGGCATACCCAAACCTGTTTTTGTGCTGTGCTACGACAGTGTTAACCTCAGGACTAAGGATGCACGATACGTATCGATATTATCGAAATATCGATATTTTCTCCCGATATCTCGATATCGGTATATCGATATGGTTTGCAAGCCGATATGCCGATATATCGATATTTTTAATCGATATATCGAGCGATATTTAAAGAGAATATGTAGAATATTTTTAGAGAATAAGATATTTGTAGATATCAGCCGCGCTTCCGCTGTCCATATACAAATGGCATCGAAAACAGTAACTTTTGTACCGCCAAACTACATTGTACATCCTCTGCAATTGCTTTTGGTCAGGTGGTACCTTGGTTTCCGAATGGCTTCTTTTTATCGCGATTTCACCTATACCTGGCGCCATTTTTAGATTTTGTGTATTGCGTCATATACCAGTATTTATTTTGAACAATACGTTCTTTTGTCCACTTTCTGTAACGGTTTCTCGGTAATGTCCGAAAATATCGATTTATCGCAAATATCGATATGTTTTCCCAAAATAATCGATATTTTATCGCAAGGCATTTCATATTATCGATATCGATAGTATCGATATTTTTTATTCGATGTGCATCCCTACTCAGGATCAACCTTAGAGACCATGGAGTACCTGGCTGTTGCCTCTACAGCTTTACTGATGTCGATTATTTCATTCAGAGACAGGTTCGACTTTGCCCTTAAAGCCTCACGCACCTTTCTCACATGGGTGCCCCAGATTATCCTATCCTTTAGCATACTTTCTTCTATAGCGCCAAACTCACATTGTTTCTTGAGATTCCTCAAGTCTGTGAGCCAGTTTGCACAGCTTTTCCCTGGCTTCTGATTCCGCGCATTGATTAAATTCCTACAACCTGTCACACATTTCTTTTCAGCAGAATATGCGTCAAACTGTTTAACAACTTCTGCAAAATTAGTACTGGTATCTACATCTACCACATCTTCTCCTGCGGCATTCGTTTTGTAAGTATCTAGCTTGTCTTTAAAACTATTCTACTCATCGAGTGCTCCGGCTCCTGCTTCACCCATCATTATGGCACATTTAACTTCCGATGAGGCATCCTTTTGCCCAATGGCCAAAATAAAAAATTCTAACTTTTGCTTCCATGCTACTTGTATGTTCCCGTTCTTTTATCTGGACGGGTCCGGGACGCTGCACTACCCCACTGTCCATTCTGCCTTCCCTACACTCTCACACTTCACTCCAAAAATATTCACTTTTCCAGGGGCCCGCACCCAGTCACTACTCAGTTCGAGCCCAGCCGCCGTGGATAACGGACGGACGGTACAGGGCTCCCGAGAGCAATGAAATGAACCAGGTTCTTTCTTTCTCTATCTTATTCCATTCTCTTATGAGTTGGGTTTCGCTTTATGGGATTTTGTAGTATTGCTTTTTGTAGTGTGCAATTTAATTGTAATGATTCCCGTTTTCCAGGCACTGAAAATAAATGACAGCAGTCAAGGCACAACGAGCCTTGATGATTATGTCGGTAATGCCATATCATGTGTGATGACCAATGCTGCAGCATTAAAATTCAATTGGGGAAGAGGAAACAAGATGCTCTTCAAAAATCAATACATCGTGAAAGTGCTCAACTATAAGTTCAAACACAACTGTTATTTTGCAAACAGCTAGTTTTTGGAAGAGAGTGATTCTGAATCTCATTACTTTGACATGCCATCCTTTGTCAAACTCAGGGATTTTGACAACCTTTACCACTTTACCATACTCTCACTTAAGGTGACCTCAAGGAGGTCATTTCTAAGTGGCTCTAGTCAAAGGTCCAGACCTTTTAGGCGGGCTAAGAAAGACAATCCTCTGTTGATATATTGGGTTCGGTGTGAAGTGGTGCGAAATAACTCAAACAAATATACAAAATGAGTGATTTTAATTAGCGAGCGAAGCGAGCTCAGATTCTCAAAACGGGCCCGCGACAACTTTGGTCGTGACTCTGTCTGTCTGTCTGTCAGTCACGGACTTTCCAGAAACACCACACAACCGTTTTAGCTCCGCTTTTCAGTATCGGTTCTATAATAATCGGCCCACAAAGTGACGAGCCATTTTTTCGATTCATTGCGTTTGAAATATTTCGTAGTACTAGCAGATGTAGGACATTTCAATCCGTGCGGTTGGCACACTGACGGAACTCAGTGACGTCACGGCAGCCGTCCGGCGCCGTTCGGCAGGCTGGTGGTTTGGCTTTGCTGCGATATGTTATGTCGCCGGTTGCTTGTTCGACATGATTTTTGGACATTCAATTCGAGATTTCCTGTTGCTGTGGTGTGGTGTGATGACAGGTAAGTGACAAGTAGTACGTCGGCTGCAAAGCAGTTTACGTTCACGTACGTCTCCCCGCTCCATGACGTAATTTTTTACGACACGGAATAAAATGTATCATGAAGTGGGGGTCGATTGACTGTCTTCATTCGTTTACGCGTTTCGTTATTAAAGCAATTTCGCATCCGCGGACACTTACTAGACCGCCGTGTTATGGTTACATAAGTAAAAGATGCAGTTGTTTACAAACAACGTTCAGAGGTTATGTTCCCCTGTGCCTGTCCTGGCTTTTGTTGAAACAGCATTGGTATTCACGATTAGGACTACTTCGTAACCTTGCAAATATATTCTTTCTTAAACGAATTTCTTCTCATGTGCTACATGCCATATCCTAAAACTGTTCGGAAGTAGCTCTTACTGTACTGTTTGCGCTCAGTTATCAGTAGCATACTCTTGTCGCAACTAACTAAGAGGGAGTTGGAAGCACCGTTACAGGTGAAAGAAAAAGTGCGTTTCCTAAAACCATGACTTCAATTAGTTGCAGTGTTTTTTTCTTGCGGTGATGATGCAAATGTATGGCGAAACCACTTTGCTGTGACAGTGGTTCGGTTCTCACGTGGCACGTTTCCAATCTCAAGTCAAGAGACCATCTCAAATATTATGAGGTAAGCATCTATTTAAATATTGTTTATGTAGTCTATTCATACACCTATTTGTTTTCATTCAAAGTCCTGTTCTTCTTTCAGGTGACGAGGACAAGCTTTGAGCACATTGTTGTACCCGAGTGTAAATTTATGCTGGGCTCGTATTGAGCTGAACCTGGTCAGTAGTTCATTTGCCTATAAACATTCTTTTCCTTGTGGGGGGAATATGTGGCTGTAACACGCCTACAGCAATCTCTGATTGATTTGTTTTACGTTGACATCAACATGCTTCTGTAGCCAAACTAATGTCTAATTTTTTTTGTTTCAGAGCACATCAATGTCGACTCATTTAGAGGGGCATTCCATATGCTCTCAGGTGTTTGAGTCCGCAATCTTTATTGTCAAGCACCTGAAGTTCTAATGTAAGTTGCCACTAAACTTCATGCGAATATGGAAATGCTTTCAGATGACTATTTAGACCGATACGTTAGATGTATCATTATCATGCTTTTCCTTTTTCCAGACATTCCAACTGTTGCTAACATCAGGCGGCAGTGTACGAAAGTTCATGATATATAGTGCCAGTGCCTCATGGAAATGGTAGACCGTTCCTGTCCACTCCTGTTACCATTGCTTCCTCGTGAAAGCGCTCAGCTGATCCCGTGTTCTTTTGATAATGTCTGTTGATCCCATTCTCATTTATTTGGAACAGTTCAGATCTTTATCCTGTATTTTTTCCATTCTTAGAACATAAATTGTTGATGTAACTTTGAAAACTTTGCCCTTATGTAACACTCTTAAATTAGCTCAAACATTCTCGACAGTTGTATTGTAAACCGTTTCCTCAATTAGTGTAGAGACTTTTCAGTGTTATTTTGGCTTTACCAATCTCTATGAATTGTTTACCTGTAAATGAGATGCCCTGAACTTGATAAAGTGTCTAAATGTGATAAATAAAATTGCCTTCTTGCTACTTATGCATTGTCTTTCCCTAGATCAGTGATGCTCACAGTATGCGCACATTAGCTGTGCCTGATTTACTTTCGTTTAGGACTCTGAAATTATTTTGGGCTTCTATACATGGGTTTTTGCATCAATGCGATTTGTAAATTGTTTATGTAATGCTTATTAATGACTTACTTTAACTCTGCTCAGTTCAAAGCAATTATAAATTGCAATAAATCATCTTTATGTCTGAACCCAACAAAAACTGCTTTTCTCTTTCTTTAAAAATTATCATTTCTTTCACGCACAGTCTTACAACATCACTTTTTGGGGCAGGAAGGAGAATAATCCAGGCAACAGTGAAGGCCAAGGGGAGGTGGGGGGGGGGGGGGGTATACGAGTTGTAAGAGACCCTACATCACCGAACAGGGCAAAACTTACAATAAGGATATAAGTGGATGGGTTGTCTCCTGGTGGTGGCTTTGGTCGGGTGGGGTACTCATCGGAATATAATCTGAGGCTAGGTTAGGCACTGAGTAGTTGAAAGGAGGATCAGAGGACGCTATGGGTTAGGTTAGGCCGAGGAGAGGGGTGCAGTCGTGCCTATGGCATCGACGCCGTTCACATACCACGCAACTGGCAGAACACCGACACGCAGGCATCGGGTTGCACCTCACCCTCCCTCCCCCCCCCCCCTCAACCAATTGACACATTTTCATATTTTACGTAACACGTACATCATTCGTTTACCTAAAGACCTCTTCATCCCCGGCGCAAGTAAAACAAGAAGAAAATCAACCCACATTAGTGGGATTGCCATAGTCTCGTTCTTTACCCTAGTACGTAATACAAAAATTTTAGCACGAAGTACCCACTTCAGTCTTCACTTCAGTCCCCCCCCCCCCACACACACACCTTACTTTTTTCCCCCGCTGCATGACCCTGACGAGCGCCTGGGGCATAGGCAAGTGCACGTGTGGGTGTATTGCGGGCTGGCCTATCCCCACCTAGGCAGGCGACTCAAACAAGCATTGCCCATCGCGATCAGCCATTATTTCATGTTAAGTTTGAAATGTCTTTACGCTTCGCTCGCTACATTACGCGCAGCATTTCGGAGCGTACCCCTAGTTTGTTCTCTGCAACGGAAGATGTCGTTGACGATCCCGTTGAGTTTAGCGAAGTGAGCGTGAGTGGATCATAATCTCAGGCCAGTCAACCGCCAAGTCTAGAGCCGGGCCTGCCTGGGGCTGGGCCAAGTACTTCTGCTGCCTCCAGAAGTGCGTTTTAAAAGATATTTGCGCAGTTTTCTTTTAGTTACTTGACTTCTTAGTCTCGGTGAGCAATTTATGAAAACGACCATTTCTCTTTTCATTTCAGGTCCCATCCACAGTGTGTCCATATTGTCCCAAAACATTTGGGACGGTACGTGGGTGCAGGACGCACATATCGAGAAGTCACAAAGATACCGATGATGAATCTAGAACGACAACGCAATCAACTCAAGTTCAAAGTTTGACTACTTCAACTGAGGTATAATATCTAAAAACAATTGGTTCTTCATTTTCTTGATTCATTGGGCAAAATTATTGTTCTTCTTCTTTGTGTTTCAGGCTCAAACTTGCCCAGATAGTCAGGCAGTCCTCACAACACCAAGTGGATATGTAATGCATCGAGCATCTCACAAACTGAAAGGTACGTGTTCGTCTTTTTATTGCTAATCTTCATTGTGATTACGCAGTTGTATAAATGTGAGTATGATATGCTTCCATTGCCCTCCAGAGGATGCTAGAGCCTCAGCATCTTTATAGGAGATTCTTTAGAAAACTCTGCTATGGAAGTTTTTGAAGATATTTTGAAAGAGCATTCTTATGGTGATCCAACTAAAACTATGTATGTACAAAAACTCATTGATCACATAAGTAGTGAGAGCTGGTTAAACTTTTTCACTTTTCTTTGTGATTTGATTTGTGAGATTGTGTGCAAGGAACAAACTAAATTGCTACCTTCAAACCAATATGAAGCATATAAAAAAAATTAAACAAGTATCTTAATGAAAATAATAATGTATAAGAAGAAAAGTTAGTGAATGTGTGCCTGATAAAAATAGACAGTGCTGTAGCGGGCCGTTCATTTTTCAAATTGCTACTCAAATGTTAAAAAAAAGTTCAGTTATGGGTGCTGAGCAAAATGCAAAGTGTGGGAGAAGATGTTTCGCCCATTCTTCAATCCGTGAGTGATAAAGGAAAACGTTCTTTCGTATTTCACGGAGACCTACTTAAGACAAACTTTAAAAATCTGATTTAATGTGACTCAAACTGATTGGAATTCTTCGGTACATACTAAAGAAATTTTCTTTCCTTCCTTTCCCCTACCATGCCCCTTACACATCCTCACTACCAACCGTCCCATGATACACGAGTAAAAGGCGAGAGTCAACATCTAAAGGATACAAAAAAACAAAACAGCTTCAATGCTGAGAAGAAAGGCACACAATTCAACCAATATCAAACAAAAAAACTCTGAGAGATAAAAACAAACTTGCATATGAGACCACCAATGCAGTGGCACAAGGTTGGAACTCCTGGCTGGCACGAATTTAAATTGGAGCGCTTACTGAGTTGGGCTGGAAACCTCTTTACCGGTCGAAATACACTGAATGAGGTAAGTAAATTTTACGAGGTAGCTGACACTTTCTTTTAAATCAATAACTTAATGAATATCAGCACGAACCTTTGGTTTTAGTTAATTTTAGGAGTGAAATAATATTGTTCAAAAGAACATGGCTAATTTACTAGTTGAAGATATTGTGGCAGAGGTCAGTGAAACAATACCTGACATGGAGGAGGAAAAAGCCAGAGAAGTAGCTGAGCATCTATCATCTACAGAAATCGGTGTCCGATCACTGGATAGGCTCTTCGATGTGGACAAAGAAATCCTTAATGGCATTCTGCCAAGGTGCGTGCACAAAGACTACACAGGGCATGGCAGACCAAATTCAGTATGTATCACCAACATTCAAATTCATTTCATAACCTGTTCAGCTAGAAAAGTGTTTGTTAAAAATAACAAATTATTGCTTACCTTTGCAGAGCCAGAGGACATTCAGAGACAACAACTGCTGCAGGGACCAGAGTCAGTGTCCATATATGCAGTGAAGTGGGAGGCAGTCCCGAAGGGCACCATGAAATTAATAAAAGCAGGAAAGAGGCTGAAAAGGAAGATGAGGTGTGAGCTGCTGAGACTAATTGTGAACGACGTAACAAATGAAATTCCCAAGGTCAAGCGCTAATTTTTCACCAAGATAGCGCCTTTAATGGTAAAAGAATATCCTGCTACATTTCAAGATGTTGGAGAGAATGCAAGCCATTTACAGTGCACATTTTATGGGAAGAAACTAAAGTGCACATTTGATGATGTGATTAGAGCACGCAGTAAGAAGGGAAAAAATGAATGCCCAAATATCGCGCAGGCCTATGGGTGTAAGAGGTGGAGGATGGCGGGCTTTAGAGTGGGCCAAAACGACATGACTTTCGAAATGTCATAACGAGTAAGGTGCGCTCGATCGCGACACGCACCAGATCAGACGAGATGACTCGCGAAATGTACGAAACGAGACCACTCGCGAACTCAAAACTCGACACGTCGAAACTTGCCAGACTCAACAGAAATGTTTAAAAGAAAGAACAGCGATATGCACGAGAGATACGGAGCGAAACATAAGTGGCGGCGCGCACAACACGTTCAAACACTTTGAATGACTATCGTGCGCTAACTTGTTTCAACCTGTTTGACGAAAATGCGGACCGAAACATAAGTGGCGGTGTCAAACCGAATTCAGATCTAGAGCAAGTTCAAACATTCAACGGCTGTCGACCGCCAACATGTTTCAACCTGTTCGAGGAAAGAGGGGTGGGGGGGGGGGAGGGTAATGTAGTGAAATGAGTAGTTCGAAACTGCTCAAATTCAAACAAAAAGAGAATGTGGCCTTCAAAATGTCATGAAATTGCCTAAAATAGACAATTTTTGATTCTGCCCCTTGAAGGTAGGCTACAAAATATTCGCCGAAAAATATGAAAAAAGGTTCTCGGGTACTTCCGACCATCCTCAACATTTTATATTCTATGAATTTTTCTGTCAGATCAATACTTACCTGTCAAACGGCACGACAAAGCCACTATTAGGGCTTTTTAACAAATTTGTAAAATTCAAATCTTTGATGGCCCTGCGCGACCTTTTCCGGTGGTCAAAAAATTCGCAAAAAAATATTTTTGTGATCGGTAGCCACCGGAGCACCAGATCCGACTTACTCGTTATGACATTTCGAAAGTCATGTCGTTTTGGCCCACTCTAGGCGGGCTTACCTCGGGGTCAGACCACAGCCACTTTGAAGGAACTGCAGGCTTCAATGGTGGACACATTTCGTCGAAGGGACTGGAATACATCAGACATTGACAGGTCCATGAGCCTCACTTACAAACTGCAGCGGGAGGACATCAACTCACAAACTCCCAGAAGAGCAGCAGGAGAGGGCCAGCAGGAGCAGGATCCTGTAATGAAAACGACAGAAAGTATAATTCAGGACTGGCCATTCTTATTCCAGCCAAGAAAATCCACATTGATATTCTGACAGTGGTAAATTTCTTTAAAAAATTGGAGAGTTTTGAGAAGTAGAATCCCTTTGACTTCATCAAATACCTGGTAAATGCAGAAAAAGAAGGACAGTGCAAGACAATAAGAAAGAAGTACAAAAGTGCTGTATGACTGTGTTGATGCCCACACCATAGCCACCTGTCTCATGCTTATTAGCAATTTCAACGAAAATCAAATTGCTATTCAGTTTCTGGATGTTACGGAAAAGGATGGCGTTGTGGCCGGTCCCTGGTAGGTTCAGTAGAGCTTAGTACACTGAGCGGAGGTGAGTGTGCGCAGTACTGCACGCACCGTTCGTGGCTGCACTTAAGTACGGGACCCTCGCTACACTTCCGTGGCGCGGGTCCTCAAAAGAGGATCGTGTATTGTGATTGGAGATTTCTCTGAAAACTATAGTGTGTGTCACCAAGCCGCTATTCAGGGTACACATCGGGATAATGTCACGTACGACCCTTTTTCAAAAAACCAGAGATATGGAGTAGGAGAATATGAACATAATCAAGAAATATTTCCCTCACGTTCTTAGTAACTCTTCTTTTCTGCTTCTTGAATGGGTCACAGCACTTCTTCTTGCTGAGAGGGTACACGTGTATGTACTCATTAAAGTGTTTGTGGCAAACTTCACTAACTGTCGGCACTCCACATCTTCTTTATAGCAAGTTGACTACCACCTTGCTTAAGGACGAGGGGAAACAAAATCAGAACACAGTTTTGCGCTTGACAGTTGTCCAATCGAGCAGTTCTTCATGTCGGTACAAATGCACGAGAAACACTAGAAAACCCTAACCCCCATTTCGGAGTCAACACTGACACACCGTCTGGTATGAAAAACTCAGCGTGGCTTCTTTCTATTGGCCGTCAGAGGTCACGTGACTCACTCTCGGTAGAAGCGCGCCGCCCGAACGTCACGCGCGGCGCAGCACCAGCAGCGCCCAGGAACGACGCGATTTTCAACGCCCAGCTGCACATCAGAGCCCATAACTCCAGGAAAAGTGCGAAACACAAAACCAAAATTTTATGGCGTGTTCTACTTAGTTATAGGGTCCTTCCACCAAATTTTCATAAATTTTCATGGATACGTATTTTAGTAATGGCGATTTACATATTTTTACATATCAAGTTCTTATGCATAGAGTTCAAAGTTACCACTAAATTTATCATTTAAACTGCATGTTGGCTATATATTTTTTGGAAGGGCGTATATCTGTTTCGTTTTTGTCGATATCTTTTCAAATGACAGATATTGTAGATTTCCCGCGAGCCCGCAAATAGCCAAAAACTGCGGTTTTCTTTGATTTTCGACCAAAACGGGATATCATTCTATCGCCATATCGCCGAAATGATATTTTTCTAGCAAAACCGTCTTGCACCGTTTAACTACACCACTATTCGAGTCTACCCTGTGAATTTGAGCCAAATAGTGACATCGATATTATGCGCCGTGTCTTTTTACCGTGGAATTACCCCCCGGGGCAAGGACTGACCGCCCGGGTGCGGGCGGCGAGCATGTGAACGCACCCCTCACCGCGAGGCGACCAAAGACAAGTCGAGCCGGATGACGGTACAGATCGCGGTACCTTTGTCTAGGGTCACGGCACGCACCGTGTATGATCGGAAACGCATTTTATACCAGGAGTCCCAGCTCAGCTGTGCCAGGGACAAGATAGGCAAGCCCGCACCAGTAGCCTCAGGGAACGTTCCTGTATGAAAATACCGACTGACGAAGCAAATTTAGTTGGCATTCTTGATCTGTTGTCGGAATTCAAAGGGGAAGAGTGCTGTCCTGTTTTGGTATCCGCCACTGCTATTTGTTGACACAAGTTCGCTTCAAGCACCACATCTGAGTCTTGAAGTTGTCAAAGTGTCTCCATAACCTCACTGAACTCCTGAAAGCATCAACACAAACATAAGCATTGCAGCAGCACTATTGTGGATTGAACTGAACTATGAGAGAAATACGATACCTCAACAATAACTGCGTTACCAGTCAACACCTGGCAGACCTTTGCCTCATAGCAGTCGACCAACACGCATGAAATCCTATAACAAGGCAGTTGATCCGAACATGTCCCACACAATAAGAGCACAGCAAGGAGCCAGACACACAACTCACCTTAACGTAACTTCTTTGGGCAGGTCTTGCGGGGAGGATGGAGCACTGGATACTCCGTTTCAAAACGCAGCTACCAAAGTAATCACAATCTTCCTGCTTTTACAATAACAAAGTAATACACAGACCACCTGGTGAGAAAACAAACTATTTACAAAGGGAGCCGTACATCAATATTCTAAAGAAACGAAATGGCCGCAATTTTCTACGGCTTGCTGACGGTGCTCCTACAATGACCTCATCAGACTCATCGCTCATCAACCTTACATAAAACACTGATTTAATAAGTCATGGACGGATGGATGAGTCTGATAAGTTCAGTAAAGAATCATCTTTCATGTTTCAAACTTGAGCGATATGATCAAACGACCATGCGAAGAGGTTATAAGAACAGAAGACCGGTCTACGTATTCCTTTAAAAGTCTGACAACGAAAGTCGTTCCCAACGTAGAAAACATTGCCGTTTAACACTAGAAATACCGGGATTTCCGTATACCTAGAACGACCAGAGGGGTCATTTTGACCCCTATGTTGTATTTCGCTGTTTTAGCTGTAAAATACTGCGGTTTTCGATACAATTAATGTTAGTTTTGGTTTCTCTGACACTTGATGAGAAATTTTGACCATGTGCGTGTCTAAATGTATGGTGGGTAGGCAACCAGCACAACATAGAAATTTAGATTTTGAAGTTTTACGGTTTTTTTGCCGTTTTTCGTGTTATTTCGGACAAGTTGGATAGAAATACAGTAAACAACGATATTTTTGAACATAATGTCTTAGTATTTATTTCAGGAAGTCAAATTTTAAAATATTTCAGGAAGGTTACTTATAAGGTAAGTACAATTTTTGAATAATATTACTTGAAAGTCACATATACATTAAGTAAAATATGATAATGATATTACAGGACCATAACATTAGGTAAGAAAAGTTTACGACTTTGGCAATTTCTATCAATTACTTTTAAAATTGTGAATTACTCATCGCCGTTTTGTTTATTGTGTATCTCATTACAGCCAGAACACAAAATGATGGTTTTGCCAGAACAGGTTCCGCAAACAAGCTTTTTACAGGCAGCACAAAATGAGGACGTTTTGTTCCCTGAACACAGTCCCTGTATCTGGCACTTTCGCCGGGATGACGATTGAGGAAGCTCAGGTAAGTTTACAGAAAGGGCTTGAGGTCTACCCCTACTTGCCCGAGCATCTGCTGATAACTCAACAGCTAACAGTCTGATAAATTTGTGGCGCGAAATATTTTTCCCTGTGCACTCTTTATAAATAATCCACGCATTTATAGCTGCCAAGTCAAGGATATTGTGAAACACGTGAACAGGCCAACGCCGGGTTGCGCAACGAACAGAGTATAATCTAGCCATTTGGTCTACGGTGTCTACTCCGAACTTAGTACTATTGTAATACTGAATAGACTCTGGAAGCTTTTTTGGAGAGTCATCGACGCTGATCCCAGGGTGCAGGGAACTTAGGACAATGACGTTCTTCTCCGTTTTTCCCTGGTACACTGTCATAGTTGCATGTTCACTTTTGAGCAGCACTGTAGAATGTAGTTCCCCTCGCGCCACTTTCACTTCCTCGGGCACCTCTTTCCTGATTCGGTTCATGGTACCCACTAAGCTTGTTTGCTTTTCCTTCAAAAGTTTTGCAAGATTTAGAGAAGTGAAATAGTTATCTGTTGTAATATTTCTTCCTTGTTTCAGGTACGGGTCAGCCAAGGACATCACTACATGTTCACCAACAGTCATAGAAGGATCTCTTTCCTCCATTCTACCAAGGTAAGGTGCGGCATTGCACATGTATTTGCTTCTGGCGTCCGCAAGCATCCAGAATTTGATCCCAAACTTATCAGGCTTGGTGGGTATATATTGGATAAATGGGCACCGTGTTTTTGACGGGAAAAGCTGCTCATCAACAGTCAACTCCGGACTTGGCTTGTAGCAGGACTTACAATTATGAATGAAGGCGTTCCATGTCTCCGAGATCAGAGCGAACTTATCTGTCTGCAGCCACTGTGAGCGCAGTGTCCTTATGTCAAATCGGAGGTACCTCATGATTTCCAGAAATCTGTTCCTGCTCATAGCCATTGAGAAAAATTGCACACCCCATTCTTTTGACCATAGACTGGTCACACTTATATTTCTGGAACCGTACGATCCCCGACAATACATAATTGCCAAAGCAGCTTCCAGCTCCTCGATGGAAACTACCCAATCGAGATTACCCGTATCTTGCCTTGCCCTGACCTGAGTGCAGTTTTGAATATGTTTCAGCATCGGATTGGTAATGAGCAAGTCCCACGCGGATCGAACATTGGCCTCATCCACAGTGCGCTTTGCAAGAGGAGAGGGTCCAGGTGCTTCTCGGAGTACGTTTTGTGCCTCGCGCCGCCCAGCATTTTCTTCCCCAACAGAAGCAATAATCCAATGTGTACCTTCTTTTCCAGGAATCACGTCACCAACCTGACGGGTGAAGAAACGTCCTCGCACATCTCCCACGACTGCGCCGCGGGCACCGCGGCGGCCTCTGGCAGGGACGGCAGCAGGAGCTCCTTGCGGAGCAGCAGCGCCAGCAGCAGGAACGTCTTGATCAGGTGGCAGAGCGACGTTCGCGGCGTTTGGCTGAGCAGCAGTTCGGCGGCCTCGTAGAGGAGGGCGCCCACGGGTAGCTCGGAGGCCTCTACCACGTCCTCGCGCAGGGTCAGCGACATCGCTTTGATGATCACCAGCGCCAGCCCCATCACTCTCCTGGCCTCCACGATGAAGGCCTCCGCGGCCGCGAGCACGGGCACCCGCCGCACGGCCGCCACGGATGGCGCGGCCGCCTCGTCCCGTCACTGGCTGGATGTCAGGTTGCTGAGGTACGTCTGCAAATAATTCCATAAAAATTGTATAACGTACGACCTCAAAAAGTATTTGATTGGCAATAAACCGACTTGAAAGTTACATTACCGTTTTCATTTTCCTCGTCCTCGTCGCGGTCATCCTCTTCCGAAACATCTGACTCCACCACCTCAAAATCTTCATCTGCATCGCTTTCTTCCGCGCTCGGATCATCTTCCTCCTCCGAAAGTAGTTCCGAGATGTCGCGGAGGTCAGCAAGGATGTTGCATGCCTCTTGGGGCGTATAACGCCTACACGAGCGTCGAGGCTGCACCATTTTCGTCGTCTAACTAAGCTCAAACTGACGTACAAGTATAGCTCAGAGGGCTAGGGCGATGCTCAGGCGGCGCGGACTCGAGACGTGTCTCGGCTTGGCGCTGGGAGGCCGCAAGGGTATTCCCCTGCTATTCCCCGCTCGCTGCGCTGCCGTCCGTGCGGCCACCAGTGTAACTGCCTGACCTCTACTGGCCTTCATACAACCTCACTTTGACCATCAAGCGCGGTTCCGGGTCAGTATTACCGTTGCTAACACATTTTATTCATTATTTATGAAATACGTGATTTTGTGATGTGCGGGTTGCCTACGTGTGAAAATTGACGATCGAAATTGTCATATGACCAACCGGAAGTGAAAACTTACCACCCAAAACAAAAGTGCAAGCTCGATATTCGAAACCACTCGTTTTACACAGTGAAAGCCATGGAAAACAGCAAAGGGGTCAAAATGACCCCTCTGGTAATGCGAGGTATATGCCTCAATATCTCCGAAAGTTTTTGTCGCACATGTCTGATATTTTGGGTCAAAGCGTATCTAGGTGACACATGAAAAGTCAAAAAATCTCAAGTCGGTGAAAAAAAAATTTAATAGTTCGTTTGGCAATTCAAAACGAAAAAGGGTCATTTTGACCCCTGCGGTCGTTCTAGTGTTAACTCACCTGTAAGGAGATAGGTAAGAAGCACGAATCGTATTCAAACGTTCGAAGAAGAAAGATCTATGAGGGACCGACCCGACCAATCCTCCCTCTCTTCTTGTTTCCATCTTACGCCAAGCTTGGTCGTCACTGCTCACTGCAGTTAGAGCAGTATTCGATGCGCTGAACCAGCGACTTTCAACTCGGCATAAGGTACATAAATACTGGTTGAAAACCAACTGAACTGGAACTTGCGACATGAAGCTAGGGCCGCGCCCGTTACAACTTATCAAACGGAGCTTCGTGCACCGTGCACCAGTGGACAGGGGGCGCCTCTGCTCTGGAGCGCTGCGCCGTTGTTCGACTCCACGGACGGAGATGCGAATGAACTTCAGACGCTTCTTCAAACTTAACACCAGGTAGATTTTTAGGGGCTTCGCCGCCGTTCCAGGCCAATTGTCAATTTTAGAAAAATAATAAAAAAAGAACAAAGAATATTTTATTTGACTGTTAAATGTGTTTGCTCTGTCTTTCATACCTTCCTATTCGTCGAAAACAGTTACGGAAAACCGAGCTGTCCGCTGCCTGCCTATAGTATAGAGTGCGGCAAAGTCGGCCCAGTGAACGGGCGCGGTGTGGAGTCAAGGGGGTTGCTGCTGGCTTTTGCAGGTTTGCACCAGCGTGAGGCCAGTGCATTGACTAATTCGGCTTGATCCGTCTCGTTGTTTGGCTATTCTCCTCAAATGTTGCAAGATGAAGTTCAATTTTCAACTAGCTTACTTCTCTAACTTTCTGTAACTTAGTGTAGCACTCATTACTTTGTGCATCATTATTTTCCCTATTAATGGAGTGCTCATTGGGTTTTGCACATATGGGGAAAGCATTTGTTGTTCCTGATAAATATCTGACTTATCTGTTGTGTTTTTTTGTATTCTTCAGAAATTATGACACTGCTTTGAATATAGGACAAAAATTTAATTAATCATAATTTTTTTTCTTCAATATCTTTTTGACAAATTTGACTCAGAAGTAATTTACAAAAACTCCTGTGGTAATATGCTGGAAGTGTGGTTGCAGGGTACCAGTCTCAGGACTAAGGAGTCTTGCTCTTAATGGGGCCAGCTCTCTGGAGTACATATTGTTGGTTGAACCCTGTTAATAATTTCTCTAGCCACCTAGGCAGCTGTTCCTGTTTTGCTAACAAAACAAATTCAATGGAGACATCGAAGAAAGGTGAGCAGTACATCTGTTAATTACAATATTTGGGTTGACTGCCCAGTGTTGCTGTATGATTTAATATGCCTTTATTTGTCTTAGGTAAACCTAAAAAGGGTCCTAATAATTCCAGAAGCGTACCCTAGAGAAGTTAACGAAGCAGGCCCGGGAGTGCTTTCCGAAAAGGGATGAGATAAACAAAAAAGAGAGGAAAGTGCCATCGAGGTCTTCAGCAAGGCAAAAGATAAGGAAGCGGATTACAAGCCAACGATTTACACTAATTCAAGAATAAACAGATATTTAATGCAGTTGACTGGACTTCAGTGGTATGTCTCTCAATGATTTCCTTGAGACACTCCAAATGGTGGTTGTGTCTTGTTCTTCCATTTAAGAGTCCTCCAGACTGATGTAGGAACTTGTAGAAAGTGATCTACGGTGAGCTCATCGATCTTTTCGACCATGGCTGCTCCTCGTAACACTAAAGTTCCTGCAGCTTTGAGCACAGTACATCTCTTTCTCAATGCTGTTAGAAGAGCTTCAGAATCATTGTACTCATTTTTCTCACTGCAAGGAAAGTTAAGAGAGAATAAACATAAAAGGAAGAAGACACCAGGGACTCAGTGACAAATGAGTGTGGGCGCAGTATTTTTTCTGCAACTTTACTTACGCTTTGCTCATGACATTACATGCAGGGATTATGGACCACTTGAGATCCTTTGTAATAGTTTGGATCAAAGTGTATCTGCCTCTTCCAAAACAAGAGTAGCATCAATCTCTTCTTGTATGTAGGGTCCTAAGCCACTCCATTGAGATCCCAGAAAATCTGCATGGCTATTAACAAAATGAGCCTTCCTCTGTATTCTGCACTCCTTGCTGCTAATAGCATCCCACATAGGACACATTTTTCTATGAACATGAAAGGAATATAGCCTTTTCTCTTATCGTGACGTCTGACATTTGTGTCTGCTTCTTTGAAGACACCACAGCAACCCTGAGTAAAAAATAGAAATGTTTTTTTACTCGTTCTTTACCACTAACCACATACATATATACATATGTGGGTAAGAAGAACGAGTATTGTACCCGGTAGATGTGTTGTTTAGATCCCCGCTTTCATCTGCGAAAGTACGACAGTTACAGTGGAGTGTGGGGTATCATTTTAAAGGTCTTCTTCACGTGACAAAAAAATGATAAAGGTTTTTTTTTCGGTTATGTATGCATTTTGAGAAGAAATTTGAATTTGAAAATTTTGAAAGGTTATGGTACACGAAGGAAACTAAAAATAAGCGGATCGCACGTTGCAACTTGAATTAGGGTTGAATATGTATCCAAAAATATCACGAAAGACATAAAACTATAAACTTTAATTTTGAAACTAAATTTTTATTGTAAGTCCAGCGCCGAGTAAAGGCTTATTGGGGTGTAAATTGATGATGCTCGTTTAAGTATTAATGTGCCTCAAGTACTGTTTCACACTATTTATATTAAACAAGATTTTTTTTTGGGTGTGTTAAAATCATGAAATGTTTTGTGTAATGCGAGTTATTTGTAAAAAAACGAGAAACCTATTTGAGACTGCTAGCGCCAAACGGATGGCATTGAAACTACGTCGCGGTGGGCCTCCACCGGCGCTACCGTCGAACGGGTGATGTTGGAACTATGACGGGGAAGGCCATGGGTGGGCGTGGACGTAGTACGAGTGGGCGTCGCACGACGAGAGCCACGAACATCAACTGATCACCACATACCACCTAGTGGAAATAAAAATCCCCTACATGGTAATGTGGTAGGTCGTATTATGTTGAATAGTACGGATCGGTGAGTGATGAATGAAAATTGGAAAGTTGTAAAGGAGGTGTAAAAGAGGTGTTGGTGCTGGACATTGATCAAAATTGGAACAAATCATATTTAGACTTTGTCAGTAGGGTTGGCATGTGGTGTTTGGTGGCGCAATTGGTGGCGTCCTCTGGAAAGTGAGAAGCGAGTGATAGTGGAACTACGTCCGCGATGTTTAAAAAGGGGTATGGAGAGTGGTGGAAATCTGCAAAAGTACGACAGCTACAGTGGAGTGTGGGGGATCATTTTAAAGGTCTTGGATACATCACACAAAGAATGATAAAGGTCTTTTTCGGATATATATGCATTTTGTGAAGAAATTTGAATTTGAAAATTTTGAAACGTTATGGTACACGAAAGAAACTAAAAATAAGCGGATCGCATGTTGCAACGTGAATTAGGGTTGAATATGTATCCAAAAATATCACGAAAGACATAAAGCTATGAACTTTAATTTTGAAACTAAATTTTTATTTTAAGTCCAGCGCCGAGTAAAGGCATTTTGGGGTGTAAATTGATGATGCTCGTTTAAGTATTAATGTGCCTCAAGTACTGTTTCACACTATTTATATAAAACAAGATTTTTTTTAAAATTTTTGGGTGTGTTAAAATCATGAAATGTTTTGTGTAATGCGAGTTATTTGTGAAAGAACGAGAAACCTATTTGAGACTGCTAGCGCCAAACGGATGGCATTGACACTGCGTCGCGGTGGGCCTCGAACGGGTGATGTTGGAACTATGACGGGGAAGGCCATGGGTGGGCACGGACGTGGTTCGAGTGGGCGCCACAGGATGCGCCACGAACAGCAAATGAGCACAACGTGTATCAAGCGGTAGGAATACAAATGCACTATCATGTTGTTTTGTATGTTCGTTTTTTTTTGGTAAAAAATAACCTTCTTAATAAAAATATCTGGTATTTTGAGAAACACAGTACGACTAAAAAAAATTCGTATTGAGAGTTTCACGCTTTCACGCCGCACCGCCTTTTTTGCGAACAACCGACGATACCCCACGATAGCGCTAGTGTAACGGGTGAAATGGAAACTATATCCCGAATGCTCGACAGTTCGCACGGGACACTGAGCAGGCGCAGAATAACACGACTGCCAACTATTCCGAACCTCACATCACAACCACACAAATTGTATTTTTACAAATATTCCAACAAATATTCGAAATCCAGAATTCGTATACACAATTAGTAGTCGAACAGTACAAACAAAATATATATTTCAACGAATCCAATAAAGTTTAGACAAAGTGTATATAATGGACTGTGAATAATCACGTGTACGGACATTTGAATGTCTCGCAACAATACGTTTGTCGTGTCATTGGTGACCAGAGTAATCAAAAATCTCAGTACGTAATTATATCTATTCTAATTTTAATTAGATGCTAGTTCCCAGCTAATATCTGCTTCAGATAAATTTCGTTTTCTTTCTACGTGTAGATCGCGAAGTCATTACTCCCCGTGACGTGTGCCGTTCTTCACGGAGTGTCGGCGGAGTCAGTCCCCGGATCGTTCAGGGAATTCTATTACCATTTTTACGTGTTCCCTTAGCTCCGTGAGCACGATCAAGACGTCAGTACTTCCCGTCACGTGAGAGCGGAGACCAAAATCGCTACCAGATTAATCAAAAATCTCAGTATATGGTAAATAACAATATTTATTATAATTCTAATGAAACGGTAGTTTCCACCTAATATCTGTTTCAGATAAATTTCGTTTTCTTTTTACGTGTATATCGCGAAGTCATTACTTCCCGCGACGTGTGCCGTTCTTCATGGAGAGTCCACGGGGTCAGCGCCTGGATCGTTCAGGGAATTCCGTAACAACTTTTACGTGTTCTTATAGCTCCGTGACAAAGGTCGAGACGTTACTCCTTCCTGTAACGTGAGAAAGCAGACAGAAGTTGGTATGCGATCAGTACATGGACATCAAGCGAAGTTTTTAGAGCACTGCAGTATGAATATCGACTTTACATAAGTAAGTATCATGTCGACTAATAAAACAGTGGCTAATTGGTGTATATCTATTCTCCATTAGTTTCGTGAACACGATCGGGAGCAGGAACGGGACGAGGTCTTTGTACGGGAATCGTGGGACGTGGCAGTGAGCAGTTAGCAGAGTCAATCCCACCAGTGCTTCTACGGTGCCAGTAGTAAGTCAATCTCCCTAGAAGTATCAATTCCAGTTTTTAAACGGAAATCACATTTTCACATTTTTCAAATTTTCATGTTTTTTTGGTTTTTATAGCTCATATCATATTAATCATGGATCCAATAGCCAATATTAGGGTAATTATTAAACTGAAGAGAAGATTTCTGGTATATTTTACTTAGCCATTATGATCTTCATTCTAAAAAAACTACTGGTAATTAATTGTATACATTAATTTATTTCACATCAATTATTTTATATCATTCTCTATAATCTAATTCTTTTTCACTATTATTAATCAGACACCATGCCGAATAGAAAACTTTCCGAAAAATATAGAAAACTACAGCTTGAAGGGCACAGAAAAAAAAAGAAATGAAAGATTATCAGATCGGCGACATAGCAAAAGAGATGATTACAAACTTAAGCAAAAACTTTTAATGGGAAGTGGACAGAGCCAATTTGATAACAGTGCATCTCAACATGATTATGATATAAAAAGAAGAAGAAAAGCAAGTGCTTTGAATATGGCCAAAGAAAGATTACAAGCTAAGGAAATTTTAAAGAATACGGCAGCTAATAATGAAATCGTTGTCAAGGAACGAAGAAAAATTGCACAGAAATTGTGGAGCAAATCTGTCTATGAATATGAATTGGCCATCAGAGAACACCATTCACATGTCTGCAATTCTTGTGGAAAACTGTATAGAAAAGGGCAACTACGAGTACTTCATAAAGATGGGCTAAGATGTAGAGGAATCCCAGAGTCTATTTTAAGTAAGGTGTTCTATGTAAATAAAGTAGAAGAAGAAAAATTCTGCAGAACATGTTGTGTACATATTGAAAATGGAAGAATACCTTTAGATTGTCTAAATAATGGATTAGATTTTCCTAAAGTGGACAAAACTATTCAAAAACTAAATCGAGTTGAGGAACGTTTACTTGCTCCTCGTCATGTTTTCCAAACAATATGGACAGTCAAAGGTGCAACTGGACAATACAAAACAGAAGGCGGTATAGTTAATGTTCCTGTAAATATTGACACCACAGTGCGGTCACTTCCTCGACCTATAGATGACTGCAGTATGATTCATGTACGAATTGCCAGGAAAATGGAATATATTAGAGATTATATGAGTGGAGTTGTCCGTACAAAACTACTGCATGATGCAGCAAAAAAATTTGTTACAAAGCCATTAGCAATTCAAGAAAGGTGTACATTATCTAACAACTGGATTATTAATGATGACAATGTCTCTTTAGACCTCAACGATGAATTTTACATCAATAATGAGATTCATGAAACAATGATGACCTCTGATAGTTTCTATCATTTAGAAAGTGAAGGAATTCGTGTCGCACCTGCACAAAATTATACTCCAACTAGCGTTCTCTTTGATGAAAACTGTGAATACCTAGCTTTTCCAACAGTTTTTGGAGGACACAAATTGAATCCAATATATAATGGAAAGCCAATCCCATACTCACGGGTCGCTAAATCATTAGCTTTACGATATGATAGACGTGTTGCTGAAAGAGGCGATTTATTATTGTTTCTTGCTAAAAAACTAGAGCTCTTAAAGTTGAAAGGAGATATTGGTATATGTTTACGGAAAAAAAGTATTCGATCCAATAATGTTACAGCTTGTGATATGTTAAACAACTCCTACATTGATAACGTGATTCAATACAATGATGGCTACAAGATATTAAAAAACGTAAGAAGTAGTCCTGCTCATTGGCAAAGTGAAAAATCAAAAGTCCTAGCAATGATACGCCAATTTGGATTACCAACATTTTTCCTCACTTTGTCATCAGCTGACATCCAATGGCCTGAACTACTTGTTGCACTAAAAAAAATATAGATAATGAAATTATTTCTGAATCTGAAGCTGAATCTCTATCTTACAGTGAAAGAGCAAGACTGCTACAAAAAGACCCTATTACATGTGCACTGCACTTTGATTCTAGATTTAAAGCTTTGAAGAAAACATGGGATCATCCTGAAGGTCCATTTCTAGGACACAAGATCACTCACCATTACCATCGCATTGAATTTCAGCAAAGAGGATCTCCACATGTTCACATGTTATTGTGGATAGATGGCGCTCCACAATTTGATCCAGCAGTACCTGAGTCTAGACGCCATGTGTGTTCATTTATACATACTATGATTTCATGTTCTTCAGAAATTCTATCAGCCAACCATATTCCATTGCAAACTCATAAGCATACAGCTTCCTGCAAAAGAGGAAATGGCATTGAAGGCTGTGGATATAACATTCCCTATTTTCCAATGAGAAAAACTTGTATTCTACAACCATTAGGACAGAAGTATACTGGACCTGAAACTAAACAGTTTTCAAAGATTCTAAAACGAATCAGATCACAGCAAGAATGTGATTCATCACTGTGCATGACATATGGAGAATTCCTGACATCCGTATCGATAACACATCAACAATATATAATGGCCATAAGATCAAGTATTAAGTCACCACAAGTATTTATAAAACGTTGTCCTAAAGATATGTATATTAGTCCATTTTCTCTTAAATGTCTACAGCTTATGCGAAGCAATCAAAATATTCAATTTATTCTTGATGCTTACGGAGCTGCCTGCTATATAATTGACTACATCAACAAAGCTGACAGAGGAATGAGCAAATTGATGGAAGACGTTCTAAAAGAAATTCGAGAAGGCAATGATTCATTACATAATTCTTTTAAAAAAATCTCTAATGCATATTACAATTGGCGATTCAAACAGCCACCGCAGCGCCACTAGCGGCCACCGCGCGAACTAGCGAGTCCGTGATTCCGGCGCCCGGCTAGCATAGGACTAGCATGGGGAATAGCGTTGTTTACGTCCTGTTTGCCGAATAATACTCGTATTTTAAGTATTGTCACGTCCAAAATGGAAAACGTCGAACCGCTTAGTGTTAAAGTGAAGAAAGACAGGCACAATTGTTGTGTTCCGCAGTGTTCGGCCGTGAAAACCGAAGGTAATCACTTGCATCAAGTGCCCAAAGATGAAGCTTTGCTTAGGAAGTGGAAAATCGCTATTAAAACGGGGAAACCACTCCACCCGAAGATGACTGTGTGCAGTAAACACTTTCTTGATAGCGACTACATTATTTCACGTAAGTAAAATGTCGGTTGTGCGCTCTTTAGGCCTTGAGTTAGGGTTAGGTGCCACTGAACCCAAGCTCTACTCTCACATCTCATGTAGCTAAACTCACTATTTGTTTATAGAGGGAACAGGGAAACTACGAAGGCTCAAGCCAGGAAGTGTTCCTAGTCAACACCTGCCCCAAAGAGTGCATGATAAAGTCCTGTCTTCCCCTCTGAAGCGGAAACACACAGAGAGAGCAGCCAGGGCTTCGAAGAGAACTGCTCGGTAAGTTGAATATTATTTTACACGTTTAGATTCCGTGCAAATGATTCACAGATTTATATTGAATCACATTCTTTGTTGCAGGTTGAAGGACTCTGTTGGTGGAGAGAGAGAGGCGTCAGGTTTGGGTGTTACACCAAGTGGACACAATAACTTTGACCGAATGAAATCCTTCCCCTAATTAATTTTAATAATCTTTTTTTGTCAGTTTTGTATTCTTTATGATTTTTACTTCTTACAATTTTTATCATTTTTGATGATATTATGACAATCATGATTTTAACTAATTGGAAGACTGCAATCCACTTGGTCGCAACTATTTATTTTTTTATCAAGTATTTATAGACTTTGTATACTTTAGTTGTTTGTGTTAGTGCCTTTTGCTAACATGACTGTTAATCTTATGACTTGGAGTGGCTGGGATGGTCTCAAGTAGAGTCCTACATTGTTTACCATGTTTAACTGATTTGTTGTGTGTACATTAGGTGAAGGTGAATGCTCTTGTAGTAGTGAGAGTGATGCGGATGCCAGAGCAGATACAGCAGATGGAGAGTGGCAGACTATTCCCAATGTTCCTGAGGCTGATGAGCAGAAGATGAGGGATGTTGGCATTCAGGTTTCTGATGAAGAAGTCTCCTTTGTTTCAAATTTACTCACTTCAGATAGAAGACTCGTATCTGCCACAGGTATTCATTCCATTCGTTTGCTAAATGTACTCACTCAATGTGCAGATGAAATTGCCTCAGAAAGTCCTCTGAAAAAGTTTTCTCTTGGCACTCGTGATAGAATAATTTTGACTATGATGAAGATTAAATTAAATGTCAGTTTTTGTGCTTTAGCAGCTATTTTTGATCTGTCTAATAGCCAAACTTGTGCCAACTATTTCTATGATACTGTAATTATTCTCTCCAAAGTGTTAAAAAGCATGATAACATGGGCAGATAAGGAGGACATTTTGAAGAACATGCCAAAATGTTTTAATAATTACAAGAGTACTAGAGCTATTCTAGATGGCTATGAGGTTACCGTTGAGAAACCTAAATGCATTAAATGCAGAATCAGATTGTATTCTCAATATAAGAAAAATTTCACTGCCAAAGTTATGATGGTTTGTGCTCCATCTGGACTGATCACTCTTTGTGCTGCATCATTTGGAGGTCGAGCTTCTGATAAAGTTGTCACAAAGCATACTGGAGTTTACAACTTGTGTGACTTAGGTGATGCCCTAATGGTTGACAAGGGGTTTAATATTGATGATGAGTGCAAAGAAAATTTCATTAAATTGATTCGTCCCCCTTTTCAAAGAAATAAGAAGTACAGCAAGTCAGAATCTGTAGAGTGTGCAAAGATTGCTCGAGCCAGGGTTCATGTTGAACGTGTCATTCAGAGAGTAAGAGAGTTTGCTCTTTTGCGTGGTAAAATTCCATGGATTATTTGCCCTTACATTGACTCCCTAGTTATCATTGCATCAGGTTTAGTTAACCTTGGACATCCCATCATGGCTACTGACAAGTATTAATTTTTTTACAGCAAGGTGCCCTAATAACTTTTTAAATGTATTCTTTGTATTTTTTCTTCTCATGTTTTTTTTTACCTGTATTACTCTTGAAGTGAGCCTGATACGAAGTAAAAACTGCAATTTTTACCAAAGTTGTACTTTATTTTCCACTACGAAGATTCCACATTTGATACCAGCCATGGCAGTACTCTGGTGAAAAAAGCATTTGTTAAATTTTGGGCATATTCTAGACAAAATTTGTCATTGAAGACAACGGTGTCAACATATATCTCTTTAGACCCATAACAGTACAAAGTGAAATCACAAATTGGCAAGGATAACAGCAGCATTCCTAGTTGCACTTGCCCATAATACTGGTGTTTCTCTTGCAATTTGTTGCCCCTCTTCATGTAAGGTGTGACACTACAAATGGTTTCTGCTGTATGAGTTTGACCTTTAGCTGGAGTTTTCACCTCCCAAAGCCTATCAATTTTACCATCTACACACACAACTCCATCAGCACTGAATCCCAACCATGTAACTAATGGATTAATAAAAATACCAACTTTCTGAATATTTCTACCTCTAAACTCCTGTTCATATGCCTCTCTGGCACTGTTTTCGTATAACAGCCCCTTTTGCATGTCACCAGTTTGGACTTTTTTTGAACCGTAAGTTGATTCAATCTTCTTGTTCCAATCATGATCATTGTGGTTTTTCCTATTTTTATAATAGGTGTGATAACCATAACTAATACTGCCCGTCAACCTGCCATACTTGTATTCAAACCACTCATCACCATCTTGATCAACAGTCACATTAATTATCTTCAAAGCGTCATCACTACCAATCTTTATATATGTGTCATAATAATCTCTCTGTTCTGGTGTACATTGAGCATACAATGATTCACCCAATTCTTGGGCCACTTTCACAATATAACTAGGATTTTCTAATGCGTTGGAGACTATGAGTCGAACTTGAGCAGGGCAACGATCAATGTCCAAGTCACTTGAGTTATGAGTGGGTGTTGCCCTCTGACGACATCCACTGAAGAAAAGAGCTGCTTCTGATTCAGGCTCAGCTAGAAAATAGGCACAAAAATAAGAGATTTAGGGGGGTACGACAAGTCATGGATATGGAACTTAAAGCATCATCCAGTTTTATAAAGTTACCTTCGATAAGTAGATTTCTAAACCGCACTCTCATTTCTTCTGTTACATCTAGGACCAGGCGTCGATATGGGGTTTGTGGTTTACCAATGTGACAGAATTCACTGATAGGAATGGGATCAAATTGGCTCATTGTTTCCTTCTGAATTCCACCCCATCGCTGCTCTATATCGGTGCATGTCAACCTTTCTAAGTCTGATTCATCATTCCTTGGAAATAAAAACAGTAAATTTAAGTAATGTCAAGAGATATTTTAGCACAAAATATCAAAATAAATAGGGAATACACCAACCTCTCCAGGAACAGAAGGCACGCCATTGCGTGCTTACAGCTGTGTTCCTTGGATGCACCCGAAGGACAGGAACAACTAATTGGTGTAATTTTATCCTCCACTTTAGTATTATTCGACGGATTTATGCGCACATTAATTTGTAAAAGTGGTTCACTGATTTCTGTAGTGCGAACACACAAGGCTTCAACCTTCACCTCCTTGTCAGTTTTAGACGAGATTCCACACACCACCAAGTTTACCATAGCCTCCCTTCCCTCTCGCAAAGGCCTCTTGAAGCCCTGGAGAGCATCAACAATATGCTCGAGCTCAATTAATGGAGCCATGACCGCTTATTATTCGGCAAAAAGGACGTAAACAACGCTATTCCCCATGCTAGTCCTATGCTAGCCGGGCGCCGGAATCACGGACTCGCTAGTTCGCGCGGTGGCCGCTAGTGGCGCTGCGGTGGCTGTTTGAATCGCCAATAATAGTGAGTTATCAATACAAGAAGCATGTTATAATATATTACAGCTGCACCTATCTGAATGTTCAGAAGATGATATCTTTATAAATACATTTCCGCCCACTGAAAGAGTAAAATTGGTCAAAAGCCAAGCAGATTTACAAAAAATATCATCAGAGTCAACTGATGTGTTTCAACCAGGGCTCTTGGACCATTATTCATGCAGACCAGATTCTTTACTCAATATCACTCTTGCAGGATTTGCTGCTAATTATACTTTCACAAGACATGGATCATCTAACAGCTTGTTATTACAAAATGGGAATGGTTATATTTCCAAGAGAACAAAACCAAAAATCATTAGATTCAGCAATTATCACTATGAAACAAATCCTGATCACTTTATCAGAGAACATATCATGTTGTTTCTCGCATGGACTAATGAACAAACTGATATCATATGTCAAGATCAAGAAATGCTTTTCAGAAATAATTATCAAGCTATATCTGAAACCAAAAAACTATTCAACAAATTGGACGAAGCAGTACTATTAGCAGCTTACTTTGAGGCCTCAGATCGCACAGACGAAGCAGAAGAAGAATCTGAATCCATCCGTCCAGCTTTTGACTTTGATGAATTCTCATTAAATGATTCACATTGTTATGCTGACATTGAAAATGAATTGGATCAGCATGAACGTTCATCATCTGTTACGTTTGCATGTCCAAAAATGTTAGATGACATTCATTATCAAAATTTAATGGAGTCATTAAATCAAGACCAAAAGGATTATGTCATGCATCTCGCTCACCACTTTTCCCATTCATCATCTCAACTTTTGCATCTATTAACTGGAGGAGCTGGAGTTGGAAAATCGCTTCTCATCAAAGCCCTTTATCAACTGCTTTTGAGACAGTTTAATTCGTCTCCTGAATCGAATCCTGATCAAGCAAAAATACTACTATGTGCCTATACAGGTATGGCAAGCTTCAATATTGGCGGACAAACAATACATTCTGCATTTAAATTACCTGTAAACCAAAAGACTTTGAATGTATTACACCCAAGTATTTCAAATACTTTATCATCTGCTATGTAAGATGTACGCTTACTCATTATAGATGAAATATCAATGGTAGCGTCACACACTTTGCACATGATTAATGAACGTCTCCAACAAATACATGGAAATGAAAAACTTTTTGGTGGAATTACAGTACTAGCAGTTGGAGATTTTAACCAATTAACTCCAGTATTTGGAAGCTCTGTTTATGGATCAAATTCACCAAATCCCTATAGAGACATTTTCTCTAAATCTTTATGGAGCAACTTTCAGGTCTTCAGACTGAAACAGATAATGAGACAAAATGATATGGCCTTCCAAATTGCTTTAAATAATATGGCATATGGTACAATGACTGAAACTGATATTGCTCTTCTCAAAACAAGACAGTTTAAAACTCTTCCTTCCAATATTGAAGAATCAAGCAATATTGTCCATCTATTTGCAACAAATAATGAAGTAGATAAATACTACTAGATAAATACTACTCGCATAAAGAAGATTCCAGGAATTGAGACTGTTTGCACTTCATCTGATGTCGTAACAGGACATGGTAGTAAATTGGCAAGGAGGCAAATTTTGTATTCAGCCCAGCACAGCAAACCACAAGATACATGTGGAATATTACGATCACTGAAGCTGAAATTAAATGCAAGATATATGATAACTTACAATATGAACACTCAAGATGGACTCTTCAACGGTGCATTAGGAACTCTTCGAAAAATAGATTTTGGCACTAACGCTGCTGGACAAGAAAAACCATTGAGATTATGGATTGAGTTTGATGGAAATTCAACTGGACAACTAGCAAGACAGAAGAACAGAGAAATAATGAAACATTATAAAATCCCAGAGACCTGGACACCTATAGAACCATCAGTTATAGCTATAAAACGAAGAAAAACATGTTCATTAATGGTTAATCGAAAACAGTTTGCTTTGACTCTTGCACATGCTATAACGATACATAAAAGCCAAGGATTGACACTCCCCAAAGTAGTTGTTCACTGCAATAAGGGCTTAAGACGTTCCCATTTGTATGTCTCTTGTTCTAGAGCAACATCACTTGACGGTCTCTTCATAACTGGGTCATTCACTCCTCCCTTACCATTGAGTGAAACATCTCCACTGGCCTCAGAATATATTAGATGGAAATCGAACCGAATCATTCCAATTTTCAAACATATCAGAAGCAATAGTTCATCTTCTCTAAATGTCCTTTATCATAACATTCAATCATTTAATAAGCATTTCCTTTTGGCTGAGAGTGACATGAACTTCACCTCAAATGATATCTTGATATTTGGAGAAACGTGGTCTCTTCCATCAGATTAATTGAAATTTAATGAATACAAAAAAATTCAAGCAATCCACAGTACCTGTTCTACTAATCAAAAAACCATCTGGCATTGCAATTTTTCTTAAAAGGACCCTCATATCTCAACTGCTAGATAGTGGGTCTCTGAATTTCACCAACAAATCTGGAACTATACAAGCAGCGTGGATCAAAATCAATTAATATATTATTGTTGGATTGTATGCAAAACCAAGAACTGAATTGGCTTTATATAACAAACTGTTCAAAGAAATTACAAAGATTCAACCAACTAATATAATACTTTTGGGAGACATGAACATAAATTCAAGAGATGTCAGATCCCATCATTACATAATGCAACTCCTAAGTAAATACAAACTGTCACTAAGAAATCAAAGTGAATCTACAACAGTTTGTAAGACATGTTTAGACTGGATTATTTCTGATAAACCACTAAACTGTGGTACATATATCTCATTATTCAGTTTTCACCACCCTATCTGGATAAAAAAGGCACGATTTTTTAGACCCAACTCTTCATACATTATTCTATACATCATTTATTAACTAATGTCCCCTAACAAACCTTTTTCTATTACAGCAATTTTGAATACAAGACGCAAAGCAGCATCAGCAAAAAAAAGCAATTCAAAACACAACACGATCCCATCATAAGGTAATACAAACTTTAATGTGACTCGCTGCAGTATAGAAAATCATTACAACTAATTTTCTAATTGTTACAGAAAATTGACCACCCAAAAATTGATACCCAAGATAACAATGATAATTCAACATTTACCCCCAATAAAGAGGCACTTATCACATATAGTAGTAAAGGATCAACGAGCAGGCAGACTATTTATGATACAGTGAGTATTAACAACACAATAATCACTCCCATGCAACTTTCATAATAACACGTACTTTTATTTCAGAACTCACCCGATTCAGACAATGAGCAATCGACGTCAGATTTCCTTAAGAATCTGACCTCCAAGGTAATTCCACATTCCTGATTTTCCCACTCACTTGGGATCCTCTGTCTATGTTCATGAAAACTAACTTTTAATATTTGATTCCAGCCATCATCATTCCTGATTATGGATTCACCTGAAACAAAGAAGACTAACAAAAAGGTTTCATTTGAAGGAACGGTATGACATTTCAATACCACTAAACTGGTTATACATGTCTTACATGCCACAAGATTAATTGTAGTTTGCTCTTTTATTCTGCAGAAAGTGAATACTTCAAACAATGCATCTGACACAGATTTGTCAGATGAACCAACTAAAAAAGCCTCAAGTGCAAAATTATCACACAAAGGAATATGTGATGTCAAAGAATCTGAAAAGACACAGAAGCTAATCAACTACGTAAGCATATCGTTTCAAAATAAACACATTTTCATTCCAACATGAAATTTTTACCTTTTGTTTTCATATGTTTGCAGAAAGCAAGTACTTCAAAGTGTGTCTCCGACACAGATTGGTCTGATGTTGATTGCACACCATCCATTTCCAAGAAACCCTTACCTTCAGCACCTTCACATCTGCGTCACTCTGATACCAGAAAACCTGAAAAGAAACAGAAACCAATCCATTACGTAAGCATGTACTTTCAAATTAGACACAATTACACACAAAAATTTCTATCATTTTTTTTTTGGTTTTACAGATATCTTCAGACTCACCTGACATTCAAAGCTTGAATGACAAACCAAGTCCATCACATGGACAAACAGACATTGATTCTGATTCAGATATTGATGCTAACAATGAATTGCAAAACGCTTTACAGACACTCCTGAAAAAGGTATTTGAAATTAAATATTCAATTTGATAGCATACAACAATGACATTCACGTCCTTCTTTTCTTTACAGAGAGCTATGAAGCGTAAACGCATTCAGAAACCTACACCTGCTCGTAAAGCTCACAAGAGCACAAAACAGATCATGAAGGAAATGTTTCTATCAACAGATTCAGACCCTGAGGTACCTATGTTTTTTAATCCACTAGTATACACTAAACCTTCCTCGATTCCTTTTCTTACTGCAACATTTTGTATATTACTTCCAGATAAATAATACCTCAAATCAAAATGATCACAAATTGATAAATCATACATCTGCATCAGACAACGAGGTACATTTTTATTTCCCAATTCAATATACCATTACCATGTACCATTTTCTGTTTTATATAGCTAATGCATTACATTTCAGGAACCTAAACCATTACCCTCCTCTACACCATACAAATTCAAACGGGTACTGAATGACTTATCTGACTCTGACATTGTCAATTCTAAGACATCCAGAGTTAATCAAATAAAAAAAGGAAAAAGTTCATATCGTGATTCATCTGGATCTGAAGCTGAGAACCAGAGACACCAACCAAAACCGTCATCATCCAGAGCTCAGACAAAACCTATTTTCAACACTGCTGCAAATTCTGATTCTGAGGTAACATTAATCCATTCATTTGTCAATTCAATTAAACACTTTCATTTAATACTTATTCATACTTCAACAGGAAAACAATGATCTACTTCATCAGTTGAATACAAGTCAGATGACTTCAAGAAATCTGAAGCTCAATACACCCTACAAGCTACTGTCAATTAATATCACAGAAGAAGTAGGGTTTGGAAACTCTACCTACAAAAAAGCCATGTGTGCATTTGAAGATGCTAAGAATTCACGAAAGGTCTTGAACATTAACATGCCAAAACCAATAGCGTATCTACCAGACTCTACCATATCACTAATGCGAAAACGCATGGAGAAAAACAAAAATCCACAATATGTTGTGACTAAGATTACTGCCAAACCAAAACCTAACGGTCTAGATGGTACATTTGACAGTGTAGACTTCAAATGGATTTAAATTGTTACTTTCTTCGAGTAGAAATCCTCTTCACTGAGTTGAGTAATTCCTTACCTATAGCCTATCAATTATTTCATGTTACCTGTTGCTTTTACTTTCCAAAGACTACTGCGAAAGTAACGACTTTGGTAGATCCTCTCCATTGCATTGTATATCCAACAAATTCTATCACTAGGGTAACTTCGCACGTAAGTTTTATTTTATATTGCACCTTCTACTTAATATCTATAATTGATTCATGTATCTTCTATTATAACCATTATTTTCATCAAATATTTTGTGTTACCTGCCCTCTTTTTATACCTTCACATCGATAACGATGTTTCTGTGTTTCAATGGTACTGTCCATTACATTGCTTATCCAACAAATTCTATCTCTGAACTAACTTCGCACCTCAGTTCCATTTTATATTGCACCTTCTACTAATTTGTCTGTAAGTGATTCATGTATCTTCTATCATAAGCATTACTTTTAATCAAATATTTTGTGTTACCTCCTAATTTCTCTTTTCGTACCTTCACATCGATAATGATGTTTCTATGTTTCGATGGTCCTGCCCATTGCATTGCATATCAAACAAATTCTATCTCTAGACTAACTTCGCACTTAAGTTCAATTTCATTTTGCACCTTCTACTTAATATCTGTAAGTGATTCATGTATCTTCTATCATAAGCATTACTTTTAATCAAATATTTTCTATTACCTGCTAATCTCTCCATACCTTCACATCGATAACGATGTTGCTATGTTTCAATGGTCCTGTCCATTCCATTGCATATCCAACAAATTCTATCTCTAAACTAACTTCGCACCTCAGTTCTATTTTATATTGCACCTTCTACTTAATATCTGTAAGTGATTCATGTACCTTCTATCATAAGCATTATTTTCATCAAAAATTTAGTGTTACCTCCTAATTTCTCTTTTCATACCTTCACATTGATAACAATGTTTCCATATTTCGATGTTTCTATATAGTCCTTCTTGTTAAATTTGACATTAATTCTATTTCATTCAATATTTACTTTACTACCTTCACTGTAAATCTAAAAAGTAAAATTACATATTAATCAATCCACTTCAGTAATATCAATACATATACCGCATTTACCTTTCAATGCATCATTTTCCATTCCGCCTTCACTCTAAACATAAAACCTAATACATTTGTACTAATATATTCCATCACAATTTCTTTATTACCTTCAGTATAAACACTCCACAGCACATACCAAACTGAAATTTGAAATACAACAACATTAATTATTACACACATACTATTAATTTGATGACACATCCAAATTTTATACTTACTGCAAATACTGTTTGTTCACTTACTCCATTCAGATTGCTACAATATTGTGATACCAATAACCTAATAACAGGGACTCCAATACAACATTACATTTAATATCCATTTCTAACCGAAATCGAATCTATGACATGCACACAACTCTTTCAAGCTTTAAAATTAAATAAGAATTTCACAAAGCGCACAACGCCCCTGATTACAGCAACCGAGAAGATAAACACACATACCACATACTACCAACCAAAACGCTCATACATGGTATAAACATCTTCACAGAACCTTACCCCATCCATCCTAAATCATGACGGCTTGCCTAACTCCCAAGCGTGTGTACCAATCGATACCCCATGCCTCACATGCCACTATTCACCCTCCCACATAAGCGACACCTAGCGGCAGATCATCAAACTTCAACCCGAACGATCCACATTGATGCCACACCCTTCATTCATCAACAGACACATAATACATGTTAAAAGATCATTTGGGTAAAGAACGAGCCACTTTTCGGCATCGCTGATGTCTTCTTGTTTTAATTTATTTTATTGATAGGTAAAGCACTTTGCAAAGAGTGGTTAAAGGTGTCAAAGCACTAACAGGCATTGTTGTTTACTCACTTCTTTAAACCAATCTGCTTCAATAGCCATTTTTTTATTGTTCCCATAATTCCAACGAAGGCTCCGTTGTGTTCGTGGTGCTCCGGGCTGTTTCGGGGATTGTTTCGTGAGTATTGCTTAATTTGTTTGTATTTCTTGCTTGTTTTAATCTAATGTCATTAACGTTTGTTTTGTTTTCTTTAGGTTGTTTTGAACGACAATGTAAACCCTTTACTTATCCAGGATCATCTTGGAGCGTACTAGACTAACTAATGTTCCATCCCTTGTATTTGTTTGGTTTTCTTTTCTTTTACCTTACTGGTTGAGTAGTATTTTGTTTCAATGCTCTTTTCTTTAGACGTTTCTGCCCTCAATACTAAATTTACTTTTATCATTCATGCGTTTTCATTTTCTCATAACTCCATTACCAAATCACTAGCTACACTAGCATCCTGTTTGCATTTTACATTGTTCATTTTATCTATTGTGTTCAGAATCACTTGGGTTGGTTTCCGAATGACAGAATCATGGTGTTTTTTTGGAGCATTTTAATCAACATTTTAACATTTCACAATTCATAAACATGAGTCATGACATAGAAATTAGAAACATTTATCATGAACAGTAGTATTTGTTATCATTGGTAAAGAATTAGTAATATTTCAACAGCAGTATTACAACTTTGGGTCACTAGGATCACATTTTTCTACTCCATAACTTTTCTGCATTTCCGTCACTTTGCTTTGCACATCCATTCTCATACTTTTTGAAAAGTCACACCACTTAATCTGGTTAATCTCAGCACTTGTGAATGTGATTTTGATATATTCGTCCAGAGACGATTCGAGCTTTCTTACTAAATTTACACTCAAGTTAGTGCAGTTAGATGGAGTATGTCCCTTTCCCAAACAGTTTCTGCAGCGTTTTGAAACTTTCTTACTTGTAGTTGGCACATACGCTGCATTTTCACTTATCACTTTTTCTTTTTCGCTATCTCCACTAAAGTCTACACTTTCATACACAATTTTACATTCATTCACATCCTTGCACTCTTTCACAGTCTCTTCTAACCCTATTACTTCTACTTCCTTGCATTGCCCGTCTATCTCCTTCTCTAATTCTTTAATCATCTCCGACAGCTCCAAACTTTCCTTCGTCTTCTCTTCCACTTGCCTCATTAATGTCTCGATGTCGATGTTGTCCTCTTCTATCTTCATCTCCTCTATCTCGACTTGCTCGTCTTCTTCAATTCCAAACAAAAGTACTAGTTCTTCTAGCACGTCTGTCTCCTTCTCGTCTTCTTTGTCTTCTATGTTTGTCTTACTTCCTTCAGTCTCCATTTCTTCCTGCTTCTCTTTTTGTTCTTCTTCCTCTATTACTGTTTGCAGCTTGCAAATTTCGTCTTCTAATTTCCAGAAATTCTTGTCTTCTAGCTCCTTTTCTACTTCTTCTACTGTCCAGTCTTGTTCTCGTTCCCACAAACTATTGAATTCTTGATATCTCTCCTCTTCTTTCTTGCTGCTCTTCTTGACTTCTTGCCTCTTCTCCATCTCCTTTTCTTTCAACACTTTCCTTACGACACTGGCACAATGAAATTTTACAGACTCTTTGGTCACACCACTCTTCACTACAGGTGAGTCTTTCCCTCTTCCCGTTCGATTAAATTGCAGCGCTTCTTGCCTGAACGGGTCCTGGAAAGGCTTCGTTGGCCTTCCCTTCTTCACCGGCACGGCTCCTTGTGGTGTACATACCCCGCGTCTCGGTGACTGTGGCTGGATGTTCTCCAATGGAGACTGGTGTGCCACTACTCCTTCTTCCGCGTTCACTTTCTTCGGAATTTTGAAATTCGTTGGTTTTCTTGCAACCCACTTCCTTGGTGCCATGTTCACTCGAGAAACGACGCTATCTTAACAATAGGTTTCCCGAGATACTCTGCGTGTCGCTACTCCCGGCATGCACCATTTGAATTTTCGCGGCTGTTCTTGACTTGACCTTGGCGGTGGGCTGGATCTTCTGTGCCGTGACAGTGTAATCCAACCTGCCGTTCGCTCGTTGTTTACTATATGAAAGTGAGCCACGCAGCTGTTACTAAATCACATTCAATGTCTTGTGGAGTATATGCCGCTAGTTTATCGATGTGGACTATCATTTTGGTGTATGGTGGAGCATCATCTTGGATTTGGGCATTACAATCATTGATTGTCAGTCACGGTGAAGGGTCCTAACCAAGGTGAGGTTAATTTTCTCATTACACCCCTCTGGGTATTCTTTTTGTAATAGTAACCTTTATCCCTACTTTGAATGGTGACAACATTGCTGTCTTATCATACAATTGTTTCATCCTTTTTGCAGCTTGCATTTTAGATTCTCTTACAATGTCATGATTTTTTGTCAAAGCCTCTCTTACAAACAAGGGATATGCAGTTTTATGATCAGGGGCGCCAAGACCATTTGAATCATGTAGGGCAGAAAATTGGACCTCCCTCCCTGTTTCATCTCAAAACCTCCCTTTTTCCCCAACAAAATCGCAAAATGTTATATATATATATCACTGGCACTATAATTTTCCCTTTTCCTTTCTAACATTTACTAACCATTTCCTACCTGCACCGCGCCGCCTCTATGGATTCTTCCCTTCCGTCTCCGTCCGTAAATAGCGATAAGTTGCAGGCGGCGCGGTCAACGTAGGTAAAGGTCAGTGAGTATTAGAAAGTAAACGTTACCTTGTTAGCACCGAATTTTCGTATATGTAGCTACAAACGAATGTCTAACATCGCAAATATTTCCCGGCCCGTCCATATCTATCCTCCCTTTTCCTCTACCTATCCTCTCTTACCTACCTGCCCATTCCTATCCCCATGCACCCTCCCCCTTTCTCGGGTGCTACCTACCTTTCCTTCCTTTTCTCTTCCTTTCTTTCTCTTCTCTTCTTCCCTCTCTCTTTTCCTCTCCCTTTTCCTCTCTTTCCCTTTCCCTAACCTCCCTTTTTCCTTTCCAACCTCCCTCCCTTTTTCCCGAGGAGGTGTATCGGCCGATACACCTCAACCCCCTTCTTGGCGCCCCTGTTTATGATGGCTCCAATCGTCTTCACATGGCGAAGCTCCCCTTTCCATATGCAGAGGAGTCCTCATTGGTGCTCCAAACATTATTTCATAAGGTGAACCCTTGGTAACCTCGTTTGGAAGGCTACGGTAAGCTTGTGCTATGAAGGGTAAGTAATCCGGCCACGTTAGAGGATTGTCGCCTATTAACAATGCTAATTGTAACTTTAACGTTTTGATCCACCTCTCCACTTTGCCATTGGCCTGTGGGTGTTTAACTGGGATTTTGTCCTTCTTAATTTGATACAAATTTGCTACTTCTCTCATTGTTTCTGATAACATGTTTTTGCCTTGGTCTGTCATCATGGAAATTGGTGAGCCAAAAATGGAGAATACATGAGTTACTAAAACTTTGGCCACTTCTGTTGACCTTTCACCACGCAGTGGTACTACTACTGGCCATCCAGAGAATGCTTCTACTGCAACAAGTATGTAGGTATACCCTTCTTCAGATGCTTTAAATGGTCCGGCTATGTCGACATGCCATCGACCATGGAGGACCCCATCCTGGAATATTTTCATTGGTGGTTTTACTCTATGTTTTACTCCTTTAAAACGATTGCACACTAAGCAATTGTATAAACACCATTGAATGTCATTTTGCATTCCTGGCCACCAAAAGAATCTTTGCATGTGAGCTACTGTCTTATGTATTCCAAAAAGGTTAACCTCCCCAAGTTGCTCGTGATAATGTTTTACAGTATTTTTAACATGTTTTGAAGGTAACACTAATTGATATTGGTCTTTTTCAGGCTCTCTAGTGATATGCACAAACTTTCTAAATTGAAGACCATCTCCAATGACAAGAGATTTGAATTGATGCCACAACGTCCTAGTCTTGTTACAGAAACCTACAATATCTTGGAAATCTGGACGCTTTCCTTCCTGGACTGCAACCATTCTTGGCATTATGTCATCATCAAGTATCTGGTCCTTTCTAAGTTGCTCTGGGGTTAGACCATCTGCTACAATATTTCCCCAGTTAACCATAACATTTTCTACTGACACAGGTAAGGTTTTAAGATTTTCTACCACAGCCAAATTGCATGGTGCACACAAGTTACTTTGTGGCTCTTTTGGTTTTGTTACATTTATAGAGTTCCAATGGTACATATGAATGTTCATGCCTGTATTTGCAAAGACCTCTGCCATGAGATCTATTAATGTTTTATAATTTAGTTGGTCTCTACCATAAGAGAACTCAGGCATAGTCCATTCATAAATATTATTGTGTACAAGCCAGTCTCTTAGATAAATTAAAGCTATCCTGACTTGCTCAGGTGTTGGTTTTTGAAACTATCTCGTCTTAGTGATGATATTAACTATCAGTCTTTCTCCTCTCTTTGTAGGTACTAGACCCGGACAGGTCCTGTAAACATTCAGGAATTCTGTCTTTACATTAAAAAGGTTGTCAATCTCTTTGGCAATACCTGCTCCCATTTTGCCATCCAGGATTACAGCATTAATGATTGGTAAGTTAGGATTACTTTCAAAGATTGATCCTTGTACATGAATAATCTTAAAATTTTTGATAATTTCTATCATAACATCATTGGGAATCTCATTCATTCTCTGTACAGTGGTATGCCTTGCGGCTGCTATTTCCTCTCTCCCTTCTATTTTTGTACATTTAATACAATCTTTTTTGCAGAGTCTTTGAGGTCTACGACTGAGTGCATTTGCATGTCCTATGCTAGTTCCTTTTACGTAAACTACTTGAAATTGGCATGGTGCCAACTTCTCAAGCCATCTGGCCAACATGCCAGTGGGATTTTTGAAACTTTTTAACCACTGCAATGCAGCGTGATCAGATTTCACCAAAAATGGTGCTCCTGCTAAGTAATGATTGAAAGCTTTTACTGATTCTACTAGAGCAAGAAGTTCACCGTGAGTTGCACAATAATTTCTGTGGGCTGTATTTAGTATTTTTGACCAGTAAGCTATAGTTACATCTTTACCGTCTTGTTCTTGACTCAAGACCCCCTTAGCCAGTTAGGCTGGCATCAGATGTCAACGTAAAAGGTCCCTTTGTTACATCTTGTGTTCCCAACACTGGAGGTGTTGTGAGCAATTGTTTTATTCTTGTGAAAGACTGTTCACATTGCTCAGTCCATTCAAAACTTATTTTTGACCTTAGCAATCCATACAAAGGGGATGCTTCCGTTGCCAAATGTGGCACATATTTAGTATAATAATTTACTAACCCCAACCATGATCTTAATTCTTTCTGGTCATTTGGTCTTGCCCAATGTAGTACTTTATTTATCTTGTTGTCATCTGCCTTAATACCATATTCTGACAACTTATGCCCCAAATATGAAATTTCCTTTTGAAATAACTCACACTTCTTTGCTTTCAACAGGAATCCAGATGCTCTTACTCTATTGAAAAACGCTTCTAAGCGCTGCAACATGACCTCAATGTTGTCCCCGGCTATACAAACGTCATCCAGGTAAACTGAAACTGCATCGCCCAAATCATTTTCTGGCTTTGGCTCTTTAGCTGGTGTAATTAGTCTGTCAGTGACACACTGCAAAGCTCCAGGTGCTGCTGACAACCCAAAACTTAGTCTTGTAAATTCAAACTGTCTGCTTGGCAATCCCAAGTCTTCTGGTAAAATAATTGCAGTTTTTGCTTGATCATCGGGATGTATCTCTAGGTTATGATAGCCATGAGCCAAATCAAATGCGTGACACAGTTTCTTTCCACCGCATCACCGGCTGGGAGTCCCAAGACGACGCAGGCCTCACCAGGGTGGTGCAGCGTGTCGAGTCGGTCGTCAACGAGACCAGCTGGCGCACGGACTTTAGAACCAGGGGAGCGGAACGGCAGCTCGCGGAAGTCAACAGGAGCCTGCGCAGCGGTCCCTGGCCTGCAGAAGGCCCGTCGGTGCAGGTAACATCTGACCCTGCGGCGTCGCAGGACACCGCCCTCGTCATCAGCCTGCAGCGGTTCCTTGAAGTCGTCCGTGAGACCCGGGGACGCGGCCGTCGGAACGGGGACGTGTACGCGGCCCTCATCGACGTCTTAGTCGACCAGCGGGACTTGGGGACGTGCCCGTTCGTCAGGGCCGAAATAGACGCAGCGACCCAGTCCGCGAACCGGCCTCTGGAGCGGACCCCCCTCAAGGCCGGCGGCGTCAAGGAGGAGCACTTTTCACTTTTCAAGTTGGCTGTTGACCACCCTGTTATTACCACTTCTTTTTTCGTCCCTCTGCACTATAGAATCTGGAGGGACAGTTTCAGATTGTTTGGACAACGCCATCGCATAGGTAAGGTATTATTAAAAAGGCCTACTCGTGCAAGGAAATACATAAACATAACCAGCGGTCAACTGTCTTTTTCGAAATATCGCGGGTCTAGTACTCAATTTATCAGTACTGCCAACCTACACAAGGAAACAAAGCAGAGCGCAGCTTGGTATATCGCGCGAATAAGACTTAGTTTCTGCAGTGTTAGAAGGATTAAACCATAGTTTAACATCACATAAGCCATAAACCATAGCAAATCACACTATTTTATCACATTTGTTTGCATAAGTTTTGGTGGTTATGTCAGGAGTTGCATGTGTCTTGGCGCTACTGCCTCTTCACTTTTCAATTGTATATGTCCACCTGTTATCCTCTCATGTTCATGTAGCATCATTTTTTGTGAAGTAGTATAACAGAGACATGTTATATGTGTAAACGTTTGCAAATTGTCAAATCACAGGTCTGATTTGTGTGTGTGTTTGGAGAGGAGGGGAGTCTTTAGTCACATGTTCTCACTTTAGAGCAGTTATGGGTGTATGGCATCCCAAATTTATTTTATTTGAATAAAGATTTGTTATTAATAACCTGTGTTCAACTTTTATTCTTTTCAGATTTTGTTTCGAACTATGAAATAGTTTACACAAATTTCCAGGAATCACGCAGCAGTTGAGTAGAAATTTTAGTACAATTTTAGTATACGCAAAATTAGAAATCTTACAATAAAAACAAGCAGTTTAGTAATTTTGAAGTGCTTTTGCTGTCCTTCATAGTTACACTACCATTTTGCTAATTGGTACTGTCAAATATGAAAGGAAATAAGAATTTTTCATGCAAAGCATTTCATTTCTTGAGGGACAGCTTGCTGCATTATAGCCGTTTCACTTTGATTCTATTGGGTAGCAGAGGAGAATAAAATATATATCATCCTCATTCTTTGACTCTGTGTTCAGCTAAGAAACCATAAAAACTGCATTATTCTTGAGTACAGCGGAATGGCAAGAGAATTGCAGATTAAATGCTTGCCTTCTCCTTCAATTAGCTTTCAAAATTTTGGTTTTCATCCACAAGGTTATTCTCTTTGTCCCCAGCAGCATAGCAGTTCAAAAAAATATTTTCACTGTCACCCGTCACACTGACACTGCCCACGACACACTCTCCGTCGGTATCCACTTCACACCTCCCATGACACTCTTCAACCGCATGCACTGTGGCACCTACATTCACATCACTATTTCCAGAGTCTGCGCCAGCCAGCGCTGATTCTTTAAGGCGATTCTTCTGGAGAGATGAGGCAAAATAAGATTTCAAACATTGAAAGCACGTACATATATTCACTCATATCACCTACCTCCTTCTTCAAAGCCTCCAATTCATTTGCGCTCTGTTTTAAAGCAGAGTGCAATAAATGTTAAACTTCAAGCAGCAATTTCTTTTTTTCCTCCCGACAGACGTACAACTTCTCAGACAATTTATTACTAGTACTCATGAGCTCCTCGTGTTCTTTCACCAGCTGTGTCAGCTCTTTCTCTCTACTGGAACACTGATTACAGGACCACTTTGCGGCTCTCTTGGCTAAAAAACATTTAATGAAATCAATCATCAAAGAAGCAGAAAATATACGAACACATTGTTCAAATATCTTTATTTACCTTCTCGTTCAGTTATGTTAACACACTTGCAGTGAAACCATTGGTTGCATAAATCACAACAGACCATTGCTCCCTGTCAAAACATGTGATGTGTAGGCAAGAGTACAAAGAAACGCAATAATAATAGGTTATATTAGGTTAGATTGGATATGTTAATCACCTTTCCTTGAGGTTTTCGACAAATGCAAAAAACTTCCATTTTTTCAGACTTTAGTTCAGCGCAGACCAACGAAGATACCAACGATGATCGTCTTGGGGCGTTCAAACTTGCGCTGCGCGCCTCCTTCACAACGCCGACCAATGGGGAGCGTCTCGACAGGTAGTGGGGATGCGCGTCAGTCGCGTAGCGCTTAAATTCGCATACACGGCTGGGGTCCGGGGGGTTTGGAAATACGCCCCGGTGAGGTGGGTGCGAATGGAGGACGCCGCCACTCCCACGCACTCCGAGCTTCGGGTGGGTCAGCGTGACGATCTGGACATCGCACCCATCTCCCGACTCGAAACGTTCGAGTCGCTACCAGTGTTGTTGTTCTTGGTACGATTTGAGCTTTCTGAGCGGAGGAATCGAGGCAGAAAGACGGATGGCACGTCAGCGGAGAGATACTATTTTATTCAAAGAGTGGAACCGGAATGACTACAAAACAGAGATGACGGAAACAGGAAGCCAGAGGGGGGGGGGGGGAGATGCAGACAAGGATAGAAGGCAGGGGGACTCAGTGTTAGGGATGGGAATCGAACGGACAAGTATCGATCCAAGCAAATCGATTCTTTTTTTCGGGTGCCTATCGATCCACCGATATATCGCACCAAATTGAATCGATATTAGGCAAATCGGATGAATCGATTCACTTTGAAGAAAAAAAATGACAAATCACAGCTGGAGGGCTTCTACGAAAATAAAATAGAGAAAAAAAATGACTTTTTATTTGAAAGTTGTGACTCTTAAACAAATATTATAGGGCAACAAAGTAAACAAAAAATATCTTTGAATATAAAGACTAGAAAAAAAAACCCCTTGGTATTAGTAAATCAGTACTAAATTAAACTAGGCCACAGCATGCCAGTATTTAATGTCTAATGAGCCAAGAAATGCGATCATGGTGAGATGCTGAGGGGTCAGGCGGCTCCTTTTAGGAGAGGCAATGAAGCCAGTGAGTGAGAAATAGGATTCTGAGGGAACTGAAGACGATATGAGCTGCAGGTAGTTCATGGCAACTTTGTGCAGCTCAGGGAATTCCGCCTTAAGCACGGACCACTGCTTTATAGGGTCACCCTCCCGAGGGAGCACGAGCTTTCTTTTGTACTCTCGTAGCTGCAAAGGGATGGCTGCCGTGGATTCTTCTTCCCCTTGCGCACTCCGACTGGCAGCGGCTGAGTCATGAAGGGCCCAAAGATCACCTGGGCATGAGACTAGGACTTATGGATCCGCTACGGGTCCTCCCAGATCGCCCGATTCTGCCGCTTTTTGAATTGTGCACCGACATATCTCACGAATTACTGCGATTTTCGACCTGAGAGTGGTCTCATTCGAAAGAGGAGAGTTGAAACTGTGGCCAAAATTCAAAAAAGTTGCCACTTGCCGCCACTCATTCGAGCGGCAGCGAGTTATCGCTCATTCGGCAGGGAGCCGGACCGGCTGGCCACCGCCACCGCTAACATCGCGTGTACGACTCGCTGTGATTTCGCGATTTAGCCCATTCCGAGTTTTCGCAAGTGTATGTTTAGGCCTTACAACAATTTTAAGAATTTTTACGAACATTTTGCGTCGATATAAGAGGCTACTTTAGTATTTGGGGATACGTAGCCGACTTAGGTTAGAGGTTAGGTTCCCTCCTCGAAATTCCGGATTTCGTATAAAAAAACGACGCGGCGGTCGCAAATTCGGGTCGGCATGCGTATTTATTTATCCTAAAAGGGTATGAAAGTGAAATCATGTCGAATCACCCCGTGAAAACACTTACCTGAGCAAAAGTGGTCGTGCCGGACCGGCAGTCTTCACGTCGTCTTACGGGGCCTCTAACCTAAGTCGGCTACGTATCCCCAAATACTAAAGTAGCCTCTTATATCGACGCAAAATGTTCGTAAAAATTCTTAAAATTGTTGTAAGGCCTAAACATACACTTGCGAACACTCGGAATGGGCTAAATCGCGAAATCACAGCGAGTCGTACACGCGATGTTAGCGGTGGCGGTGGCCAGCCGGTCCGGCTCCCTGCCGAATGAGCGATAACTCGCTGCCGCTCGAATGAGTGGCGGCAAGTGGCAACTTTTTTGAATTTTGGCCACAGTTTCAACTCTCCTCTTTCGAATGAGACCACTCTCAGGTCGAAAATCGCAGTAATTCGTGAGATATGTCGGTGCACAATTCAAAAAGCGGCAGAATCGGGCGATCTGGGAGGACCCGTAGCGGATCCATAAGTCCTAGTCTCATGACCTGGGTCAGCTGCTGTCACTTCCCCGCGGGCGTCGTTTTGCATGGCTGCCAACTCAGCCTCCCGGCGGGTCCTCTCCCCTCGCATGACGTCCCTCAGCTCACGCGCTACGTAGGACACGACGTTTGAACTAACCACAATGGAGGAAAAATGCAAGTCCTTGAAGCGAGGATCAAGGAAAGTGGCCATGACAAATGGGCGCACCAACTCAATGTTCCCAAAATAGGCCGGATCTGACATGGCCCTGATCAAAGCATCCCTTGCGCCCTTGGCGATGTGATCATTGCCGGTGTCTATTCTCAACAGTGTCTGTAATCAAAGAGAGAAAAAATGTTTCAAGTCCAGTTTTATTTTTATTAAACATATCCCATTACTACCTCGATGCGTTACTTACTTCATTTGCTAGGCGGAGTAGCGGGACAACCTTGCTGGCCGTAGGAACTTTGTGCCCAGATAGCTCCAGAGTTATTTGATAAAAAGGTCTAAAGACCTTGAGTAGCAAACGGCAAGTGTACATTTCGCCTCCAGACAACATCTCGGGTGCATCCTTAACTTTCAAAAGAGCAGCGCTCACAATGTCGGACATCTCGAGGAACCGCTCAAGCATCAGATATGTGGAATTAAACCGAGTGGCAACATCTTGCTGCAGCTTAAGAACAGTGCCTTCAGAGCGGTTGTACTGTTCCATTTGAATTTTTCGGAGTTCATCACTTGTTTTTACACTGTGTTTAGTGAATGTCACAATTTTTTTTGCCTTTTTTATGAGAGCTTCTAGACCAGGCACTACCTCTCTAAGAACTCCATTTTTGTCCTGGAGCATAAATGTGTTAAATTAGAGATACAACAAAAGTTGTTTACATGCGCAGCAGCTGATAGAGAGAGACACGGCGAGGCGCTTACCTTTACTTGTTTGAAGGGGGCATCAGCTACTAAGTTCAGCGTGTGGGCGAAACATGGTTGCCACACAGTGGAGCCGAAAGTGTCGACTATGGCCTTTTTCATGTTCTCTGCATTATCTGTGACAAATAGCCGCACGCGCTCCTTCTTGATACCCCAAGCTACTAGAACTTCTTCGAGGACTTCCCCGATGTACGCAGAAGTGTGAGCACCGGTCAGAGGGACGAGGCCCAAGCGGAAGGCGTCCAGGGCGTCGTTATCTTTGTCCAGGAAATGCAACGTGACGCCAAGATAGCTTTTCACTGTGTGTTTCTCCGTCCAGATATCTGCTGTCATACAGTAGGTCTCCAGCGCAGCGATCGTGTCCCTTATGAGAGCCGAGCACTTCTGGTACTTATCTTCTAAGAGTGAAGTCATTGTGCCTCTCGACGGTGGTGTCCACAATGGCACAGCAACCTTGCAAAAGTAGCGAAAACCATTCTTCTCACTTGTCATTAGCGGCAAAGTATCGCGGCAGATCATGTACAGGAGAGCTTCTCGTAAGGCAATATTCTTCTTTCCATCGGGGTCTATAAATTAAAAATAATTATAATAATAGTTTTTACCTCTTTATGGCGCCTCTTGTAGACAAACTAGCGTATTATTGCAATCGAACCTTTCAAAGAAGACGCTGCCTCAAACGATCTCGACAAAGTGAGCTGTTTCGCACCCGATGAAGTAGCTGGAGATGTACTGGGTCGCTTCCTTGCTGCTGAGCCTGCCGGCACCGCCCCCGCCGGAGAGCTGCTGCCGAGAGAGGCTGGGTCATCCGCAACTTCCTACGCAAACATTGACAATTAAGGCCATGTCGGAGATCGCCGCAATACCGTTAAATTTAAATAAAATTACTCGGGTTCAAAACAATTAAGCTCCATTCAGAAAATGATAAATATTAAGAACTTATTTCTAGTGATCGTAAGCTGCTCCAGTATGCGCGGTTTCTGAGGTTATTGTACGAGCACTGTATCATTGATATAAACTGTTTCCAGAAGTCTTTGATGCAAAATAGCTGCAAACTCACCTCACTTAGATCGTCCGTCTCTTGGGTTGAGCAGGGCTTGGGCAGGATTTCCTTGTGCTTCCTTTTGACGTGATTCCATAGGTTTTGCGTGTTACCTGATCGTGGAACGTTCTCCCCGCAGGTTTTGCACTTTGCATTTTGGACGTCCGTATTAATAAAATATTTCCACACGTCACTTTTAGTACGGGGTGCCATGGTCACATTGGATACATAATTTGTCTGTGAGCGCGAATTGTAATCAAGCGTACTGCCAACGCAAACAGGCTCCAACCTGCCTCGGCTGCGGATACTCGATCGAGGGAAACGGGCTGGTACGCGTGGAGCCGACCCCACTCCCCGTCTCTCCGTCCCCGTCCCGTGTCTGTTTCGCGTTTGGACGTATAGAGCGCGCCTCTGTCGCCCCGAGCCGCAGGGCCAGCACGCCAGTAGACTTCGAGCTGCGAGCGACACGTCACAGTGTAGGCAAACCCTCGGACTCGTGAAGAAGTTTTGAACAAAAGTCTCTTCATTTTGGCCTAGTAGATCGGATAAAAATATCGGATTGTGGTGAATCGATATGTAAAATATCGAACTGCAGTTGAATCGATAGAAAGAATCGGAAGATCGAAAGAATAATATCGATACCATCGAGATCGGATCGAGATCGCCCATCCCTACTCAGTGTTGCCAACCAAATTTCAGACATTAAAAACAACACTCTCCCTTAATGGAGGAAATTTTACAAACTACACAGGTACAACCAAAACACAAAAAGAAAAAATGGTGCATAAAGTTAACAATACTAAGATTGAAAGACAACGGCATATGGCCTTAACAATTCAAAATATAAAAGGCACCCAAGAATTTTTACTTTTACACATCATTTCCAAAAAGAAAGTCATCAGGTTGCACCCAAGCTTGAACACATTGAGTATAATACACAGTAGTCAGAGGAGATATTACAGATTAAGCAAGCAACGTTACAATCCTTAGTCACAATGAGTTTCACAACCGAATGGCAAGTTAATTTAATCAGCCATCATAAGACCAATGGCCTTCAAACACCTTTGAAGTTTGACTCGGTTTAGCGGCTTCGTGAGAAAATCCGCTGGCATATCCTGCCCTGGCATAAACTCTACCTTAAGTGATCCCTCATCAATAAACTTACATAATGATAGTGTACATGAATATGCCTAGATCTCTTAGTATCATGGAGGACCATTGTTTGAGCTGATTTGCTGTCATTGTAGAGTGTCACTTGCTCTGGGCAAAAGTCAGGATGCAACTCCCTCAGGAAATTGCGCACAGCCATCAGTTCTGCACTGGTGTCCGAGATGGCGATGTACTCTGAACCAGCACTGCTTCGTGTGGAGTGTCTTTGTTTCTTCGCCTCCCACACGACGGGTCCACCAGCCAAGATGAAAACAAAGCCAGTGTAGGACTTCCCAGTCAGGTTGTAGTGGTCAGCATCCGTGTAGGCAGCCAATTCTCTCCCGGTTTGCTGAAACATGAGAGAGTGGTTCACACTTCCGCACAAATACTTCAGAGTTCTCCTCGCTTGGCACCAACTCTCCTTTGATGGACACGAGTTGAATTGGCTCAAGTAACTAACAGGAAAAGCTAAGTCTGGCCTTGTGCAAATGGCCAAGTACATCAGCGAGCCAATAAGCTCCTGGTACTTCTTTTGATCAACTGGGTCAGAGTTGGCAGCTGGAGGGGTTACCGCATTGTCTAGTGGTGTCGAGACAGGATAAGCTTGGTCCATGTCAAACCGCCTCAGGACTTCCTCGGCATAGCGTCTTTGGTCCAACTTGAAGCCGTTCTTCACCCTGCTGACGCGCATCCCCAGACACTCTGTTGCCTCTCCCAGATCTTTGACAGAGAACCTCTCGGCCAGTGCTTCCTTGATCCGTGATAACTCCATTTGCAGCCTACCAAAAAAAAAGAAATCGTTAACATACAGGGCTACCACAGTTATGTCATCACCAGACCGTTTGAAGAATATACAGGGCTCAATCATGGATTTCTCATAGCCGAGCTCAGCCATGGTGGCGCAGACATTCTCATACCACACTCGAGAGGCTTGCCTCAAACCGTATATAGCTTTGGTGAGCTTGCAGACCTTCCCAGCATTCCCCTTGCTGACAAAACCCTCCGGCTGCTCCATGTACACATCTTCCTTGAGTTCTCCATGGAGGAAGGCTGTGTTTACATCAAGGTGATGGACTTGCATTCCCTTCTCAGCTGCGAGAGCAAATAACAGTCTGATTGCGGCCTGCCTGGCTACGGGCGAGTGAGTCTCAAAATAGTCAACCCCTGGGCGCTGGGTAAAACCCTTGGCCACGAGTCTTGCCTTGTACCTGCAATCACTACCATTCGCTGACCTCTTCACCTTGAAAACCCACTTGCATTTGACAACATTCACATCAGGTCGGTCAACCAAGGTCCAGGCTTCATTGTCCATCATGGACTGGTACTCACTAGTCATTGCCTTCTTCCAGAGCTCTGCGTCTCCTCTCTCCATTGCTTCCTTGACGGTGATAGGGTCTGCTTGCCCGACTCCACTTCTACAGAATCATGTCGTTGCTTAGGTGAGCTGGAAGTTTCTTGATCCTTTGAGGGCGCCCTGCGCCGTTCCTATCTTGGTGCTGCTGATCCAACTCGGTTTCTTCAATTGTAGAAGGGTTCCAGCTGGGATCATCAACGCTATCTGGGTCAGAAGAAGGATTAGTTGACTGAAAAATTTCAGGTTCACCTGAAGGATCCGTCTCCTTCCTCTCTGGAGGATTCTCGCTGCTGTTTGGGAACCTTGTTTCCACAAAGTGTACATCTCTTGCAACAGTGACACAACCAGGGCTGTCGTGGGGAACAACAAGATAGCCCTTGCTTCTCTCACAGTACCCAATGAACCAGTGTGGTTTAGATTTAGGATCATACTTCTTCCTCTTTTCTTTAGGAACCAGCACATGGCATTCACACCCAAAAACTTTGAAATGTGAAATGTCAGGTTTCTCACCAGTCCATACCTGTTCAGGAGTGACACCAGACAAGGCTCTTGTTGGCACCCTGTTCTTGATGTACGTAGCCGTGTTCACTCCTTCAGCCCAGTACCGCATGTCCATACCAGCAAAGATGATCATGGATCTCGCCTTGTCGTTCAATGTTTGGTTCAATCGTTCCGCAATGCCAGCCTGCTGTGGGTTGTATGGCACTGTTGTCTGATACTCGATTCCCTCGGCCTTGAGAAAAGAAAGCATACTAGTGTTATCATATTCTTTACCGTTGTCAGTCCGAAGACACTTGATCCTTTTGCCAGTTTGGTTCTCGACCAATGCCTTGAATTCCTTAAACTTGGATACAGCTTCGCTCTTGACCCTCAAAAAGTACACAAACGTCTTCCTGGAAAATGCGTCAGTAAAAGTGATGAAATACAGAGCACCTCCCCAAGAAGGAGTCTCCATCGGGCCACATACGTCACTAACAATTAGATCAAGTAATTCCTTGCCCCTAGTTGGTTTGGACTTCTTCGGAAACGGTTTCTTCCGCATCTTACCCTGCAGACATGCAACACAATCAGAACTTTCAGAATCAGGAAAATCGATACCTGTTGCCAATCCGTCTCTGAGCTGTTTCATCTGACAGGAGTTCAGATGGGCTAATCGACGATGCCATAGATCAAACTGGTCCTGCTTGCTGCTCTCAGTTGCCAAGGAAGCCTGATGCCGCTCCTTAACCTTTGCAGTATCCAGCAGGTACACTCCATCTTCGGCTCTGGCAGACATCTCCACGGTGCCTCTAACCTCAAAGTTATCCTTGTGGAAGATCCTGCAGCGGCTCTCATCAAAAACAAGTCTCCAGCCTTTCACAGCCATCTGATTGACTGAAAGGAGGTTAGCCGCTAGGTTAGGAACAAACTGCACTCCCTCAATGGTTCTCTGGTTTCCACCGACCGTGACAGCTACATCACCTTGTCCCTTGGCCTGCAGAGAAGAGTTGTCAGCAATTGTCACGGCTCCATTGGCAGATTGCAGACGATCAAACAGCTCAACATCACGACTCATGTGAGTCGAACAGCCCGAATCCAGGATCCATGTTGAGGTTCGTCTGCCGGGCCTCACCGCCGCCATTGCTGCGTACATGCACGTTTTCTTCCCGCCACCGCCTTCTGGATTCTTGCCACCTGACTTGTTCTTGTTCCCGTCATTCCCTCCCGATGAATTCGAGCCCTTGCCCTTGCTTGAGCTGGAATCAGAGTTGTTCGACTCCTTCTTCTTGCTTGGACACTCACGTTTCATATGGCCAAGGCCGCCACATCCGTAACACTTGGGCTCCCACTTCGGTTTGGGGTTCGAACTTGACCGTGCTCCTCCTCGCCCGGCGAACAGAGCAGTAGCCGATGTTCCCGGCTCGTCCGACATCCTAACATTATGAGACAACAACCTGTCCCTCACCAGTTCTGATGTCACTTGTACTCCCGAGTTTTCAATTGCCAAAACAAAAGACTCATACTTGCTGCCAAGATTGTTCAACATGATGACACCAACGTACTCGTCCGGGAGTGGAGAGCCGATCTCATGTAGCTGCCTCGCTGTAGACATGACTTCGTCTATGTACTCTCCGACGGTACCGAATTGTTCAAGTTTGGCATTGAAAATACGCATCTGAAGAAACATCTTTCTTCCTAGGTCCTTAGCCTCAAAAGCTTTCTGGAGTGCATCCCAAGCCCCTTTAGCTGTGTGTACGTCCGACGGGATATTCACCTGGGCGGCTTCTTCGACGTACAGACAGATCTTTGCAAGTGCCCGTCCATCGAGTGATGGATCCGGCTCTTGCTCCGTCCCAGCAACGTACCCCCAAAGTCCCTCATGAAGTAACAGCATGCGCATGTTAAACTTCCAACTTAAATAGTTCTCAGGGCCACTTAACTTGCGTACATTGCTGGGTAGGGCTCCGCCCGATGCGGCCAGCACTCGATGCCGCTGATTCCGGTTCCCATCTTCTTGATCGTAGTCGTGGTCTTGCCTTCTTCGCCTTGCCGGCATGGTGACAGTAGCAGTAGCAGACGAAAAGCGTGGATTTCACCTGATTTCACTTCACTTCCTAGACTGGCGTTAACTGGGGCCCATAACCTGTTGTTCTTGTTATGATTTGAGCTTTCTGAGCGGAGGAATCGAGGCAGAAAGACGGATGGCACGTCAGCGGAGAGATACTATTTTATTCAAAGAGTGGAACCGGAATGACTACAAAACAGAGATGACGGAAACAGGAAGCCAGAGGGGGGGGGGGGGGTGATGCAGACAAGGATAGAAGGCAGGGGGACTCAGTGTTGCCAACCAAATTTCAGACATTAAAAACAACAAGTGTGCCATCGACTTGAGTGAGCTACTGTTTGGCTCACAAGTGGCGAGCCTCAGGAAGGTACGTCACAGTGGCGCCTGGTGTACGCCACTGAGGTCGCTTTGAGATGGCCGAGTGCGCGGATGTAACATTTCGCGCACATGACGGACCAAAGGCAACCGGGGCACTGCTGGCGCTGGGTTCGCTCCCGTGCGCGTCGCTGGTGCGCGCTTAGGTATCCAATGTTCGCCGCTCAGATTCACCAGCTGTGCAGCTGTGCAGGGTGCCCCCTCCCCCACCACCTCTCCGCGCTGTGCAGCCTCCTTCCTCCTCCGCCCCCTCTCCTCCCTGCCCTCGCTCCCGTTCAACCCCCCTCCTCCCACCCCTCTCCTGCTCCCACTCCTCACCCTGCTGGATGCGCCATCAAGTAAATTTTTAAAATGGACAAAACTGGAATAACAAGCAGAATAAAGTTAACAAATGGACAATGGTTTATTATTCAGTCGTATATCCACTAAACTTACTTTGGCATGTAGTAAAATTAAACTACAGAACTAAATCTCTGCTTAGCCAAGAATATAAAACTCGAAGAATCCAAACAGCAATCAGAGATTTAAAAAATGTTTAGATATACAAAATCTGTAATATCAAATTACACAACTAAATAATTCTCTGCTTAGACAAGAACATAAAATTCAAAGGCTATAGACAGCAATAAGATTAAAAATTATTTAGAAATACGAAATCTGTGAATTATTAAATTACAGAACTAACAAAATTCTCTGCTTAGCCAAGAATACAATTCAAAGCATCTAAACAGCAAAGAAAGAAAAAAATAATACTTGAGAATACAGAATACGTAGCTGCAACGAGAGGCAGTCATGGGACCAGCAAGCCATTAAGTTCACATCTAGACGGTGCGAGCCCTCAGCAGCATCAGACATCTGTGAAACTGATGTCGAAGTAGGGCCAATGGCTTCCATAGTTGTAGTCCTTAGGGCCATGGTATCCTTGGTGGCTGTAGCCAGCACTGCTGACAGGGGTCTCCCCCGCCATGATGATGCTGGGCCGTGTTATCAGCCTGCCCCCTGTCCTGGCGCGCGGCCCGCTCCCCATCCAGCAGGCCTCGGTGGTGGCCTGCTCCGAGTACCCGCGGTGGCTGTACGACCGCCTCCGTGACCTCCACCATGATGTCCGGGAGAGGGTGGACATCGCTTCCCTCCGGATGAAGGAGCAGTACGACGTCCGTGCCTGCCGCCCACACTACCAGCCCGGGGACCAAGTGCGGTTCTTCGATCCCCGCCGCAAGGTGGGAAGGACGAGCAAGCTGTGCTTGTAGTGCACCGTACCTAGTCCTGGCGGTGATCAACGGCGTCACCATCCGCATCACAAAGTTGGACAAGCCGCCCCGCGTGGTGCACAGTGACAGTCTTACACCGGTTGTGCCCCGCATCATGGTCCAGGCCGGTGCTCTCGCTTAGTTGCGTGTTTCTTTGTTTCTGTTTCGTTATTTTTAATAGTTCCGTTGTTAATATCGCGCTAAGGTGTCTGCGAGTGTTGTGTAGGGTTCTCGTAATTATGACGCGTGCTTTTCCTCGCAGTTCAAAAATGTCTTGTGAATGTGTTTTTCTTTAATAGGTTCTCAATTATTTTTTAACGGAGATGCTAAGTAGCACTGTAACCGTCACACTTTTCAAAGAACGGTGGGGAGAGTGTTAGCGGGCGCCGCTCTCCACCTAAGTTGGCAGTCCCGTGGCGGCCGGGGCACTCATGTATTGTTGGCATAGCTACGCCTAGCAACTGTTCCCAATAAACTGGCAGACAACGCCACGCTCTCAAACAGTGCAGTCATCCTTTCCATCCGGCCCCTTACAATACAAGGTAGGCGAACGCCAGACCGCGTCGTGGCGTAACAGGCTTCGCTCATCGCGTATCACTGTTCCGCTACTCCACGCCTGGCGCACGCCTACCTTGGCCTGCCGGCGGCTGCCACTTGACAAGTAGGACCCTCCGGGGCGAGTCAGTAGGACGCCCTGCGGGCGTCACTCTCTCCGCACGGTCGCAACCACGCTCATGTTCTGGCTTTCGAACGTATCTTACATCAGCCTTTTCTTATCAATGGCGCTCAACCAGTCCTAACCTGCCCAAGCCTACCCCTAGACTGTCCCTCAATTTGAACCAACCTGGCTCTTTTGGCCAGTGGTTCATCCCCAAGAATGGCTTTGGCTTTACTCAATGTATTTACCGCCTCATCCAGCGTGCTGGATGCCCCAAATGGCAGAGCCCTGGCATGCTGCTTATCACTGATGCCCTCAAAAAACCGTTCTACAAGTGACTCTTAAATGTCTCAGGAGCATTCCTGTAGCATGCCCGTTCCTTCCTTTCTACCAAGCGCGCAAATTCCCTTAGAATTTGGCCTGGTTTCTGCACCAAGCTATCAAACTCTTGTTTACGTTCCCAAAACAAAGGTTGTTTACTGTATTGTCTGGGTACAATCTCTTCGAGATTCTCAGAAGTAATAGGTTTACTTTGGTGATTTAATGTTGCAATTACTTCTGTAGCGTGCCCCGTTAATGCCTGCAAAAGTGCAGTTTTCCTTTCCTGTTCATTCCAACCATTTGCGGCTGCTACTTCCCTGAATTGCAACTGATAGCATAATCAGTTTCCCCATCATATTTATTAAGTTGGAACTTGTTTTTAGTGATTACTTTTACCATGGTGTCTTGACTTGTCCCTGGTGTCATGCTATGTGTGCTTTGGTGTACACTAGTGCTTATTTGTAATTCTGTCATGTTTTGTGTTTCAGACTGGCTCTTAATGGCCTGTCTTTGTTGTGGTGGTTCCCTAATGACAACCACTTCTGGTCTGGATTGTGTTTGCTCCTCCTGGATTTGTGAGCCTTGCCTACGTGCTTCTGCAGCCCTCATGTGTTCAGGTATTATGTTTTGAAACATTATTTGCAAAAATGGAATTATTGGTCCCTGTGTTAGAACTGGAATTTCTATTCTCCTGTCGTCTCTATGTCTTCTGACTCCTCTATCTCTCTCGTATCTATCTACATCTCTATCTCTTCTCCCCCTTTCTCTGTCCCTGTGCCCTCTGTGTCTGCCTCATCGGTATCCGTGTAGGAATCATGTCTCCCTCCCCTCTTGTTCTGCGAGCAGGACATAACGTCCAACTCCTTCATTTTGGGCGTTGGCAGCTTTGCGCCTTGCCCCTCGGCCCCGGCCGAGACCTCGGCCTCTAGGCCTTCTTAGAATACCGCGAATCGGTCCTGCAGCCACAGGTGGCTGTTCGGGTACCTCTGCATTTTCCGCGTTTTTTTCTCCCTCCGGTATATGATCTATGTGGTTTTCCATTGCGGTAACTGTTTACCACCACCGGTGTGAGATATGTGGTATGTGTTTTGCGTTTGAGACGCAGTTGTGGGTTTGTGCCCTCTGCCCTAGCCTGTTGATAGGTTCGCCAATGCTCCTTCGGAGCCCCGGGACACGGCACGAAGGGAGAGTGGGGCACAATGGGACATGGGGCACTATGGGACACCTTCAAATTTGCCGCCTTGCGCTACTGGCAGCGACTGCCAATAACGATGGATGACGGTGGTGGTTGTCGCAGTTGTTGACCCGAGGCGGCAACTCCGGCGGACCAACCTCTTCCGGAGGAGAGCGTTTTAAACATTCTCCATCCAAAAGAACAGGCGAAGTAAATTATTTCGCTTTTTTATTTTTTGTATTGCACGAAATGTAGCGGTCCGAGTCGTCCTTTAACTGAATACTATACGAGCTTGGCCCTTCGGACATGCATAAGCGTCGCCGCATCGCCGTGCCTTGAGAGGTCAGGGTGCCAGAACGCGACGAATGTGAGGTACCCGGGAACAATGGGACAAATGCAGCAACGTGTTTTTTTTTTAATTTTTAAAGGCAACGAAGCAATCTGCGTGTCTCAAATACTTTTAAACAAGAAAGAGGACACACCAAAGCATGTGTCAGGCACATTTTGATTTTTTTATCTCAACCAGTCTTGCAGAGGGCTGAGAAAAAAAAGTGTCCTATTGTGTCCCACCCTCCCTTACTGCTACACATCTAAATGATCTTTTTGGAACAAGCAGATACAATCGTCGTGCAGGAATATTTCCACCTTGGATTTCACATCTTGTAGCAGAGAAGGATCTGCTCTAAAATCAGAAGTATCCTGACATAATAGAATTTGCAGTGTTACGTTCAATGATAATTATTACAAAATTTAATTCATGTTTTCCAGTGAATACAATAACATACGAAATCCGTAGCTGAACTGCTACAAGAAGAGCTATCAGAGCAATGCAAAGTGCAATTATCGTCTGATGTATCACAAGGGCAGTTTAAATCCTGAGTGAAAGCAAATACGAGTTGTCAGAAGTATCGTCGATGAGCTGGGTTGGTTGGGAGTCACAACACATTCCGAGCAAAAAGTCAGCCACGAAAAAATTCGTGGCCACGAATTCAGCTTGTACCGGATCAACTATACCCATGGCTTGAAAGTAAGGGCGACGCAAACGTTGTTGAAACGCCACCAACATATGCTCACTAGTGTAAGGTTGGTGACAAAAATTCCCTAAATCGTTTCATCAACTCAAATACGCTCTTAGACTTTTCTGTAGATGTCAAACATCCAACAACGAGCCCCAGGCAGAATGACGAAAATTCGCGGACCCTTAAAATAGTGACCCTTTTAACAGTGTGACAAAAATTCAGAGACCCTTCTATTGGTGTGAAAAATTCCAAGACCCTCTTAACAGTGTGACAAAATTCCTAAACCCTTCTATCGGTGTGACAAAAATTCAATGACCCTCTTACCAGTGTGACAAAAATTCAATAACCCTTTTAACAGTGTGACAAAGCATCAAAGACCCTTTTAACAGTGTTAAAAAAATTGAATGACCCTTATAACAGTGTGACAAAAATTCAAGGACTCGCTAAACAGTGTGACAAAAAATCAATGACCCTCTTAACAGTGTGTCAAAAATTCCTACACCCTTCAAAGTGTGACAAAAATTCAAAGACCCTCTCAACAGTGTGACAAAAATTCAATGACCCTTATAACAGTGTGACAACAATTCAATGACCCTTTTAACAGTGTGACAAAAATTCAATGACACACTTAACCCCCTCAAACCGGTGAATTTTTGTCACACTGTTGCAAGGGTCCTTGAATTTTTGTCACACTGTTAAGAGGGTCCCTGAATTGTTGTCACACTGTTAAGAGGGTCTTGGAATTTTTGTCACACTGCTGAAAGGGACTTTAAATTTTTGTCACACTGTTAAGGGGGTCTTGGAATTTTTGTCACACTGTTAACAGGGACTTTGAATTTTTGTCACACCGTTAAGAGGGTCTTGGAATTTTCGTCACATTGTAAAGAGGCTCATTGAATTTCGTCACACCGATAGAAGGGTGTAGGAATTTTTGACACACTGTTAAGAGGGTCTTTGATTTTTTGTCGCACTTTTAAAAGGGTCTTTTAATTTTGGCACACTCTTATGAGGGTCCGCGAATTTTTGTCTCTATGCCTAGGGCGTGTTGTTGGTTGTTTGACATCTTCAGAAAAGTCTAAGAGCATATTTGAGTTGTTGAAACGATTTCGGGAATTTTTGTCACAAACCTTACACTAGTGAGCATTTGTTGGCGGCGTTTAAATAGCTTTTGCGTCGCCCCAACTTTCTAGATATGGGTATGGTCGATCCGGTAAAAGCTGAATTCGTGGCCACGAATTTTTTCGTGGCCGACTTCTTGCTCGTCTACACATTGAGGTTCGTGATTTCACACGCAGTGGACCTTCTTCATTCTCTTAAATTTAACAATATGAGTTTCATATTAAACTGTCGGCAAAGTCTTCCACCTTAAAATCAAATGCTTACTGAGAAAACAGATTCAGTGCTCGGGCTTGAGGAACACACAGGAGAAACAGCAGTGCTCTGACTTGACATCCGCGCACATAAAACTGAGTCCTGAAATAAAAATGCGACCCACCAGTTAACATATGTAAAATAAAGTACGAAACTGTAATGGCATAAGCATTGCAGAAACTTGCTGGTGATAGGTCCTCATCAGGAAGTGTAGACTGAGGCTCATGCAGCTGCGCTTCTTCCTCTGGCCTGTCTCCTTCTTTGGTCATACTTATTCTGTGTCAAAAGCTTCCTACCAAAAACCCTCGGCATGCTTCAAAAAAAATAGGAAAATCGACATGGTTAGGACAACCACAACAAAGATTCACTAATGTTTCTGGTAACTTCAAAAACAATGAAATGTAAATGGGACAATATTACGGCTGCATGTCGTACGTAACATGCCAACCTTGCCCAAATGCTCAGCTAGGGCCCACTGGCAAAATTCTAAATTTCAGAAAAGGCCAAATTCCAGTCTTCCTCCTGTGCAGCGGGGCGGAGGCGGAGAGGCGGAGCGGTAGAGCGGGGGCGCGACGCTAGCGCGCGGCGCGGCTGCGGAGCGCACTACATCAGCCGAGAGCTCCGGACACACGGCAGGCAGCGTTTCGCGGCGTCCTCGACCGCGCACGATCACGATTTTGATAAAACCGAGTACATATCGGGAATCTGTCATCTTTAGCTTATCGATTCGTGAAACTCTCATCCCGAAATTTGCAATAGTGAAGGAGCAGTGTGCGATATGTGTAGCGAAAGTAGCCAATCTGGCTGGACAGATTATAGTCCATAGTCGTTATAGTATCATGATAATGGGCTAGAGTCATTTTCCTTCACATGTCATCAACATCCAATAGACAAAAAAATGGATTTAAAATAATTGTCTTTGTTGACAATGAAATTTTTGTTTTACCCTTAAGGTGTCAATTGCTGTTTATTCGGTTGTTGGAGTGACAGAGAAAGGAAACTTTAGGACACAAAGCCAAATTTCAGTCTCACACTTTCCTTTTTCATTTAGAAATGTGTCCAACAAAAAGGTTTAAATGATAATGATGACAATAAAGATGGAAACAAAAGAAGTTGCAGTTCACATCAGGTAAACTGTACAAATTAAACTTTTTTAAAAATATAAAATTAAAATACAGTTTATATTTGGCTGAGCGATAGCGAAGCCCTGGACCCTGGACCCTTGTCTTGTTCTGAAATGCTGTGTTTGGTTCGTCATATCGGGCTCATGATTGGGAATCTCGTTCCTGAAAGTGATCATGTTCGGATTTATTTGTTAAAAGTGCAGGAAGTAGTGGATTTTGTTATGGCACCTGTTCACTGTCCCGTTTGGCATTTGTATTTAAAACCATTAATTTAAGAGCATCATGAGATGTACATCCAATATTTCAATGATACTCTCAAGCCAAAACACCACTTTATGTAGCACTATTTTTCGCTGATGTTAGGTCTCGGTCCCCTTGTTCACCTTTCAGCCATGTTATGCGAGCGGAAACATAGGGAGGGTAAAATTTATTCCCGTGTTTGTCTTAATCGCATAAATTTGCCATATAGCATAGTTGTGAAACATGCTCTTCAACTAAATTGTATGTTTCTCAGTGGTGTTGCTTTCAGAAAAATTACATCTATGTCTTGTGCTGAAATTGTTCAGATCCGCTTATCTTAGTAGTTGTAGGGTTGTCACTATCACTATCATAATCATTTCCCAATACTTCATCTATGGATGTCGAACTGTCTTGGGTTCTGTCTTGGTTAAGGTGCGGGGGAGACTGAGAATCGCTGTCTTGTCCAATGCATTCCAGCACATTCACAGACAACTGAAAAAATACAATTAAGAAATGATGCCATCCAATATTTGGTAGTGAAACAGTGCAAGTTTACGTTACAGAAAATGAGCAATACCTGGTGTCCTGAAGGTGACAAACTGACAGAATCCGACTGAGGCAAGTCTTCAGTCAGAGATACTTTTATCTGTCCCAGCTGCCTCGACATTATCCTGCTCATGAGCAGGTGGATGGATCTGAAAACGCACGGAAACAGGCAATAAAGATAAGTTGGTTATAGGATTAACTGCATACAAACACTAACTTACAAGTACTTGTGCTTGGAGTGGGTTGTCATGTTCAATGTTCCATGCCGTTGATCCCGGCACTGGGCTAACAAACTCAACCTCCCCATAAGCTTTGTATGGTCCCCTTCGTCTCCTTCGCTGTCTCGTGTCATTCTGATCTGCCATTGGCCATAGACGCCTGACCTGCAAAATTACGCGAGTAAAAGATTTCTAAAAGACAGATGCACTAGTATACAAAGACTACTTGTCAGTATTATCAACGTTTTTTCCAATACTCGAAAGCCGTTCTCATGGGTCCCACAAAAGTTGGATTTTAAAGTTGAAGGTGGAGCCACAAAAACAACGACGGTTACAAGCAAACCCGGCACGAAAATGTATTTACCGGCCAAAATATAAAGAGAAATGGTGAATTACACAAACCTGTCACTTTTAGGAACGATCTATTAGTAAAGTCAAAGCCATCACAACATAACGTCTGATGAAAACATGGCAAACGGACGCGGTGCACGGCCATTCTTCCACCCACCTTCTTCACTGCAGTGAAACCAACCAATTGGATCTTGTGGGTATAACCGTATACCCGGTACAATAGTTTAAACGTTGTAAATTGGTTTTAGATTCTCAGAATAGGCTAATAACGTTACTACGTCGTATTCTCATTCTTAATTAAGCCAGAAATCCTCTTAACTTCGGTGTTTTTTTGTTGTTTTTTTTGTTGGGTAGTTTGGTTATGGTTATCGCACTCAAATCAAGATGCGGTGTGCCTATCCGTTTCGACTGGTTAAACCTTTGATTGTGATAATGGAATTCGAATTAGCATTTCACACTAAATGACACAGGGAAATATTTCTTGTTACAATTTAAACTGAAGAGTTATCGCCATCATCGTCATATCGACAGAACTACTTTCAGCCCGCGGATGAATGTAGGGGGACGCACACCTGACCCACCGGACGCTTCCGCCGCGCGCCGTCGTTGCGTACGACTTGGCTGCTTGTGATTCGGTGATTCGACTGTGGTATCTCAAGAGGGGTAATATGCAAACGAGTTCAAAAACGCTTCGGTAAACATGAAACGTAAGAGAGGCGTACTGAGGGACGTTGGACAGTTTTCGCGCCGCGGCCAACGGCTTCGCTTGCGTTCTGCTCGCAGCTTGTCTTTGGAAGAACCGTGTACTGGTATTATGATATATTAACGATTAGAGGGCTAAGTTTCAGGTCAATTCCGCATTTTTTTGGTTTTGGGTACCAATTCTAGGTTCACGTAGCTTGGCCTCGTTTGCGGGGTTAAGCTTGGGCTGCATGAGTGCAGGTTAGGTGGAATGCCCATTTTAGGATCAATGAAGTTGCGTTTTGTGATCGGATAATGGTTTTTAGCCTTTAGTTATGTTTCGAATGTCCCTGTTTGCAATATAATTGTGCCATATTGTGTTTGATGTAGGTCAAAATGAGTTACGCCATAGCAGTATTCAAAGAAAACGGCAAGCCGCTGAAGCGCGTCGTTACCACAGCGGCCATCAAGGACTTTTATATTGCGTGCCCGGCGGCACAGGACAAGACCAAGCTGTACGAAGTAAAGTGGGAGAAAAGTTACGCGGATGCCGACGGATTCCGGCACGATGGCTATTACCCGGCGCATATTCTCCTGATTGCTGGTGAGTGGGCAATTTTCAGGCCAATATTTTAGTTGGTCAGTGCTATAAACCACACTCCTGTGCATGGAGGGTGAGTTTTTTTCCAGCTTTGGAGTAATGTAAATCGTTTTTTCTGTCCAGCGACTGTTGAAGAACTGCGGCTCCGAGCTAAGGAAGACGGTATTAGAATGCCGATTAATATGCCACTTGTTAGCCTGCCATCATCGAAGCAGTCCCCGGTGAAGAAGTCTAGGAAACGGGTGACCAGAAGTGTAAGTATACTCATTCTTTGATGTTGACAGTGTTTTCTATTATTCTTAAATTTTGTTTATTTTCATCTCCGAAATTTTTTTATGGCATCATTTTACCTCCTATAGATAGTTTTCTTGGACCTTTTATTTTTAAGAACTCATCTTAGAGCAGTCTCAAGTTGTAGAAAGTACCTTTAACTGACTTGTCATGCACCTTGTTAGCTCCTAGGTCCACATTCATATCAGCATTGTAATGCACTATTTACAGCTGTAGCTTTCCTGTAAAATGTTCAAATCCCAGACATTCTGTTTGCAGGCTGTTGCAGATCAATTATCTGCAGGAAAGAAATGGATGGAGAACACTAAACAAGCAAATGTCGGCAGGGACAGCCCCACCAAAGCGTTTAATGTTAAGGATTTGGAGAGCTTAGATGTTGATCTAGGTGAAAATAGTGAGACCAAGGAACTTACTCCGGGCAAGACCTCCACTTCTATCAAGAAGGTGCAGAACTTTAACGAGAGTGTGGGTGGGGACCATGTAACTCTGCCTGCGGATCGGTCGACATCGTTCTTGAGTCTTGACGATGATGAGGATGATGCAGCTGTATTGTTGGATAAGCTCAAAAAAGAGCATGTGGGTTGTGGACTTAAGATTGAGATGTTAATGGAAGAGAGAGAGGAAGCCAGTGAAAAAATAGTTGAATTGAAAAGACAGCTGTCTGAATCCAAGTCTGAGCTTGAAAGGTTAAGGCAAAAAATGAATATGGAGCTCAGTGAATCACTGAAAGACCTGCAGGAAATTCAAATGATCAACCTCCAACTCCAGCGAAAAATATTTAGAATGGAGAAACAACGGGATGCAGTTATCTACACTGAGTATACTCGCGTGTGTTCTGTGTGATCTTTGTAATTTTCTCATGCACTTGTGTGGACTCCACTATCACGGAGTGATGTGATGTACTGTAGCTAGGAATGGTTTTACACATGTTGCACATTAACTGTCGAAAGTGTCAAAATTCCTGCTATTTATTTTTGTTCGGTCTTGTTTTTCCATTCTTACTTCTCTTGGTTTATGTACTACATTTTTTCATCTTTTCAGAGAGCCTACCTAGAGAGCGTGTGAGTGAATCGGTGTCTAGGGACTTGTTTAAACACTTATAAATCAGTGGTGTATTTTGAAGTTTGTTAACTTGTTTCTCTTTTGTTTTCAGCTGGCTCTCCTGCAAGAGAAGATAAGTTCCTTTCATCCCACAGTGGTGTGTATTTTGTTAAAGGGATTTTAGTTAAATGATCCTCTTGAACATTTTTGTAATGGTTTTTCGTTGATGAAGGTTCAAATGAAGGCAACAGGGCTTCAGGTGACAACACCAAGAATAAGAGTCAGGAAAACAAGTTTGATCGTGGAAGTTCAAAGAGCTGGACACCACCAGTGTATGGTATGTAAACTTTCACTTCAGACTCACTGGTGTATTTTTAGATTTGTTAACTTGTTTCTCTTTTGTTTTCAGCTGGCTCTCCTGCAAGAGAAGATAAGTTCCTTTCATCCCACAGTGGTGTGTATTTTGTTAAAGGGATTTTAGTTAAATGTTCCTCTTGAACTTTTTTGTAATGGCTTTTGTTTGATGCAGGTGCAAATGAAGGCAAGGGAGCCAGCAATGAACAAGGGGACAATTATGAAGGTAAACCAGTTAAAATAAATATTTAATGTCTGTATTTGCCTCTGAAGTATTATCAAATGCTGTATTGATTTTGTTATTGCTTCCTTTCTTGTAGATGGCTATCAGAGTGCAGAGGAAAGAATTGTCCAGAGAATTGCTGACGACCTGCGAACAAGAAACCGCTTTCAAGGAAGTCCCTGCCAAATGGCAGCGTCTTGGTAGGTTAAACGGACCTCTTCTATTATTATATTATTCTTTAATTGTCAGTGCCTACAGCACTTCATTGTCTAGGAAAATTGTACCAATGAATTTAACACTTGCTAGTACAGAAATTTCGACGCGTATTCTTGCAGTTTTGGCTGACACAACATAATGGTCTAATGACTGTTCTATTCGTGTCTTCCGCAGGTTTATGTTGGATCTGGCGTCCACATGATTGAAAAAACGTGGGAGAAAGTCAGGAAAAGCAAAGAAGACTCTTGCTTCCACAAAGACTGTGTGCATGGTGTGTGGGGCAGGGAGAAACTGAAGACTAGAACTGCCATGAAGAAGACTCCATTCAAGACTTTGGCAACGCCTAAGAAAGTTGACCTCGTCCAAGGTACTTTATAATTAGTATTTCTTATTTAACACTTTATACTGTCATATATCTCTGATGCTTTTTACCTACCCTAACTAACTTTAAACATTTTTTAACAGCCATGCTGGTAGGGCGTTTGAGGTCAGGAGGGGCCTCAGATGTGGAAGTGAAATTCCAACATTTGTGGACGGGCATGACCATTTGTGGATGGTCCTGGTACTTTGTGGACGGTCCCCAACAGTTGTGAACGGGTATGACCATTTGTGGATGCTCCTGGTACTTTGTAGACGGTTCCCAACAGTTGTGGACGTGTATGATCATTTGTGGACGGGTATGCCCAGTTGTGGATACTTCTGAGACTCTGTGGACGGTTCCCAACAGTTGTAGACAACCCGAGTGTCTGTTGACGGGTATCACCATTTGTGGATGGTCCCGGTACTTTGTGGACGGTTCCCACCAGTTGTGGACAGATGCCAACCTTTGTGGACGGGCATGACCATTTATGGATGGTCCTGGTACTTTGTGGACGGTTCCCAACAGTTGTGGACGGGTATGATCATTTGTGAACGGGTATGCCCAATTTGGATGCTTCTGGCACTCTGCGGACGGTTCCCAACAGTTGTGGACAGCCCCGAGTATTTGTTGACGGGTATGACCATTTGTGGATGGTCCTGGTTGGCTGAGCGATAGCGAAGCCCTGGACCGACTAGCTCAAAAAAGGTTTTGTCTGTCTGTCTGCCCGCGCGATTTCTCGAGAACGGTTAGTCGTAGAAGTCTGAAACTTGGACCACATCTTCCTACCAGCATACCGGAGTCAACCTCACATTTGGTTTACCGTAGCCCTAGAAGATTCTTATATATTTTTTTCAATTGATACTAACTTTAAAAAAAAATTGATTTAAAAGGTGGACTGCGGAGGCGTGGCCCTCTACTTTCCCCTATCACGGCCAAAAGGTGGTCCCAATCAAAACTTCTACGAAAATGTGGGAGCAGTGTGGTCCTTAGCTGACAATACATTTTCTTTAGTCATGGCCTAGACAGTGTTGCTAATCACAGGGAATACTGCAAGGTAAGCTTTCAAGGTAAGCTTGTCCAAACATGTTGTTTGCTGTGCCTATGAATCTTCATTGCATTGTGCTTGCACTTATTCTTTGATTTAGTCGTGAATTCGTCGGTGTGATTTCAGAACTGAAGTGAACTGGCGTCACTAGCACAAGGACAGGGACAAGCGAAGTGCAATGGCGATAGTGCAAATGGCTTAGTCTCATTTGCTGTGCAATTTAGATTTATTATTAGACTATGGTGTGTGTTTGTTTTTACTTTCATTTTGTTTTGTTCAGGAGATGCTTCCTTGAGTGTGATCCTATCTCAAGGTCGAGCTCTCTTCCTTGCCTATTGTTTTTGCTTTGACAACTTTGGCATGGCGGAATCGAATTTGTTTTTTTCTCTGAAGATTTGGTGTGTAATTTTGATTGATTCATGTGAATGTGTTATTTTTTTGAATGCTCTGTAATAGTGATACCCCCTTCAGTGTTTTTTTTAAATTTTTTTAGCTAAGGTGAAGCCCTATCAAAACTGACAGTTTTGAGATCGACCAGCCAGCCTTATGTATTTTTGTCAATGACAGATTCTGTATTTTTTTTAGTGCACTACATTTTTTGTAGTAGCCAACAACTTATTCCAGTTACACATAAAACAATTTTATTTCTCTTACCCTGCTTCATTATCATACAATTAAAACGTCCGTACGTTACATATGAGAAAACATCCGTAATGCATACCAAAATCATTTGTATTACAGACAAATCCATCCGTAACGACATCCGTAATACGGCTGCACAAATTCATCCGTTGTACGGCCACATTTTGTTTGTAAGGACTTTAGGGTGTGCGCCCGTCGAGGTGGTTACAATGTCAACAAGGAAGAAAGTAATTTTGTAAACGTAAAAAAAAAAACATTTTCTGGCCACAGCTTGTACGTGACATATGCAGACCTGGGAACAGCGTGGGGCAAGAACCACGCTTGGGGCGTAGGCGCCCCGTGCCCTCCACTACCTCTGAAATGGATTGAATAAAAACTAAGTTAAGGATTCATTCCTGAAACAGCCCCGCCAACCACATCCCTCGCACAATAAGGCAGTACAAACAGTCAACAACCAGTAACAATTTTATCACCTCGACAGCGCCGCACTGAACGAAATTTCACCCTGGAAGATATTTGTCACCTCGCTTCAAAGTGCCGCACAGAGCCGTACATCAGCAACTTCAGAGGTAGGTGCCATAAATGTTCCCGGAGTTTGAAAAGTCGGTACTCGCACACCACGTAGTCCGACCACTGAACCGACGGAAAACGGTGAGCAAAGTCGAAATTACACTCGGCAAGATTTTTGTCAGCTCGTTTGAAAGTGGCGCACTGAGCGGAACGCTCTCGTGATTTTCGTACTTCTGCAACTTCAGGGGTAGGTGACTTAAATGTTCCTGGAGGTTGACAGTGACCTCGCGAAGAAAACGGTGAGGTGAGGTGAATTTTAGTTGGGATCATTTAAAACAAGATTATTCCCACACGTAGGAAACAAGGGTTATGTTCATGTTTATTATGTTATCGTAAATGTCTTACGATTGAACGCTTAGCTTTTGCATTTCCTTGGTTGCCTTCATGGGCCTGGTTTTTACTGCTACTCTTTATCTTGGAGGGAATACAAATCCATCTGTCTTAGCTTCGCATCGTTCGACCCATGCTGACTCGCGATACACGTAATATTTTTGAAACTGCTTTGTAAGGTAGGCAGACCCACAGACCCAAGGTGGCCCCGTTTGTGCAATATTCTTGAGACGTCCTGAAAGGTAGGCAGACCTGCCGGGCATCGGTCCGAATCGATAACGACCCGCAGGGGGCAATGGGGGCCCGGTATGCGCGATGTTTGTGATTCTGTCCCTGGATGGTAGACAAACTCGCCGGACATCGGTCGGCATCGACGGGGACCCATAGGGGCCCGGTATGCGCGAAATTTGTGATTCTGCCCCTGGAAGGTAGGCAAACCCGCCGGAAATCGGTCGGCATCGACGGGGACCATGGGCGCCATGGAGGCCCCGTGTACGCGAGATATGTTAATCCGCGGCCTTGGGGTGCGTGCAGCATGCGCATGGAGCAAACAGGTGGCTTCGTGACTAACGCACTATACCTTCAGTCGGTCCGAAAATCTAACCGTTTTGTGGCCACATTCCCACTCGTCCCTCAGGGGCACCGCAGCTCAAGCAGTTTCTAAGATGAATTTGCAAGTGGTTGGCTGAGCGAAAGCGAGGCCCTTACCCGACGAGGTCAGATATGTTTTGTGTCTGTCCTCGCGATTTCTCGAGAACGGTTAGACGTAGAAAGCTCAAATTTGGACCACATCCTTCTTGCATCATACCAGAGTCAACCTCCCCTCAGGGGCACCGCAGCCCAAGCTGTTTCTTAGATAATTTTCACATGTGGACCAAAATTATAAATCTGCCGGTTGGGTAAAGTCAGTATGCGTCATGCGCCTGTCGTGGAGGGGCGGATCAGTGACGCGAGTGGGTTACGGTCAGTTAGATTAGGTTAGTAGGGGCCTGGGTAGGTAAGGTTCAGGCAGGTAAGGGTAGGTTAGGGCTGGTTGAGCGGCATTGATAAGAAAAGGCTGATGTAAGATACGTTCGGAAGGCAGAACATGACCGTGGTTGCGTCCGTGCGGAGAGAAGAGAGTGACGCCCGGAGGGCTTTCTACGGACTGATTGGCCCCGCAGGGTCGTAGTGGTCAGGTGACAGCCGCCGGCAGGGCAAGGTAGGCGTGCGCCAGGCGTGGAGTGGCGGAGCAGCGGTTCGCGATGAGCGAAGCCTGCTACGCCACGACGCCTACCTTGTCTAAAATTTGAGATCCGCCGGTTGGGTGAGGTCAGTATGCCATGCGCCTGTCAGGCAGGGGCCGATCAATTACTTGAGGCGGTTACGCTCGGTTAGGTTAGCGGGGCCTGGGTAGGTTAGGCGTGGGCAGGTGAGGTTAGGTTAGGACTGGACGAAAGGGTGACGCAAGATACGTTCGGAAGTGAGAACATGAGCGCGGTTGCGACCGTGCGGAAGGATTGACGCCCGCAGGGCGGCCTACCGTCTGGCCCCGCAGGGTCCTACTCGTCAGGTGACAGCCGCCGGCAGGCCAAGGTAGGCGTGCGCCAGGCGTGGAGTGGCGGAACAGTGATTCGTGGTGAGCAAAACCTGTTACGCCACGACGCGGTCTGGCGTTCGCCTACCTTGTTTATTTTTGGGATTTTATAACAATTTTTAAAAAATTCTAAGAATCTACCCAAGATACGATGCCCTAAATGTGAGGTTGACCCCGATATGCTGGTAGGGACATATGGTCCAAATTTCAGCCTTCTACGACTAACCGTTCTCGAGAAATCGCGCGGACAGACAGGCAGACAAAACACTTTTGATCCAGTCAGTCCGGGGCTTCGCTTTCGCTCAGCCAAAAACATCTATCGTCACTTTTCAGCTATGCTCTGGCTTAATCTGAACAAGCTGGCCCGTCCCTCCGTCGATCCTTAGTGCCGGTTCCGCTCCGCACCTCGGTTCGACAGGGGGGACTCGGCCAGCTTGGCCAGCCGGCGGCGTTTGCGGGGGCCTCCGGCCCCGCCCGAAGTCACTCGAGATGTGACGGGTTGTACATATTTTTGTAACGACTAAAATTGCTAACCTCATCCCGTCCCGACTCGCGACGGAGTGCGCCTTGCAGGCACACCACACGCAGCGGCCAGCCAATACAACAAATCAGACAATTCTCATAAAACAGAAAGGGGACAAAATTTTCAAATTGCGACCACCGTACGTTTCTTTACTCCACAAAAGAAGTCTACCCTCCAAACAAATCTCAAATTTAAGAAAATGTTTCGAGAGCCGGGAAGCAAAACAATATTCTCGAATTAAAAGAAACTATCAAGCAAAATAGGAGCATTGTTGTTCGTGTTAAAACGCAACACAAGATTTATAGCGTAAGTCAACGATGTCCTTTCATAGGGTTATGTGTGTCCGCCGGGGCAGACCTCATTGTAGACCAGTGTTGAGGGTACTGTGTGAGGTGCAGGATGGGCCACGTGGACGGCTGTTGAAGGGAGCGGCTGCCTGCCCGCACACACTGCAAATGAGCGGCTCACACGAGCAGTACGCAATTATCCAATGAGTTATCATACATTCAATGTGGGTCAATTGCCATACACGAAAGTCAGTGTTGAAAAAACCTGGTACAGCACGTAGACAGTACGCACCGGTACAATGAATAACATCTTCAATGTGGGTCATTTGCCCAAAATAAAACATATTAGTATTCTAAGGAAAACAATAAGAGAAAAAAATTGGCAAAGCTACGAAATCGCGACGAACCTAACGAGTGAGGCCACGCACCGGAGGCCACGCAACCTGCGCATCACGCGTCCACGCAGACACACTGCACACCTGATAGGCCAAGCCTTTAGATTTTACGAAGAGACCGAGTAGGATAACACCGCGTCCTCAATTCTGAATTCTTCGGTGAAGCAAAATTGGCTTTTCTTGGCAATTCTGCTTGTTATGCTTCCTGCGCAATACTTGGGCGTGTTGGGATTAAACTATTGGTCGCACGGGAAAACCGATGGCACTAAGGTGTGGAGAAAGGCGTAACATAGGGATTACGTCGGGCCCAAATTCCGGAATCAGTACGGAAATGTATGATTTGGCCGTTCAAAGTTTGGCCTTTTGAAGGGCAAATGCCTAGAACTCTTATGCCCTCTGCTAATTGTCCGATCCATTTCTGACCCGACGTAATCCCTAAGTCAGCCTTTCCCCAACACGCACGTACCAACGGTTTTCCTGTGCGACCCATAGTTTAGGCCCCACTGGTCACAGAAATATAGGCTGTTTGAGGCGCGTTTTGCCTCTTTTGAATCTGACGGCTCGGAAAGCGAAGCTGCAAAGTGGCGCGGCGGTGGCTGTAGGAACTACGTGCACGCTGGGTGTGGGTGTGATGGGCTGCGGAGGCTGGCCTTTACAACTGTGTACACAAAGACGCAAGGACAAAGAAAGCAATAACCGTGACGCTCCGGTCTGTGCCTGCCGTGCCGGGCGGGCCAGACCATGCGGACCGCGGGCTCTCGCCTTCCTTCCTGGCTGGCGGGTCCCCGCATGTGTAGATGGTCCCCTGTATGTGTAGATGGTACCCCAATACTCTATTCAGATACTGTTAAGAATCTTGGCGTTATAATAGACAAGCATTTATATTGGGAGCCTCAAGCTGTTCAAATATGTAAAAAAGGTATGGCCGCTCTGTATAGCATCCGCAGACATAAGGATCTGCTTCCACCCAGTGTTAGAAGGCGTCTCGTAGAGAGTCGCATTTTTCCCATATTTGATTATGGCTCTGTTGTTTGTGAAGGCATGGTTGTTGAAAGCGAAAACCGTATACAGCGGCTCCAGAATGCTTGTGTTCGCTTTGTGTTTGATCTCCCCAGGGACTGTCACATTTCAGCCTTCTACCAACGCCTCAAGTGGCTAAAAATTAAATACCGTCGTAACTTTCTTGCGGTTTCACTACTTAAAAATGTACTACATTATAATGTACCAACCTACTTATCGCACCAGCTTTGCTTTGTTGACACCATTCAGTATTGCTCGAAGTATTGCTCGAAACCCGTATTTTTGTAGCATGCATGTGCGAGGTTTCTTGGCAAGAACGCCCACTCTGATGTAAGCCCCTTTGTCTCGGAGCTGTTGGGCTGACATGTTCGACCGCAAAGCGCCTGCTCGCGTGAGCCGTGTGGGGTTATGTGTTTTACATATATTGGTTGTGCTTGGATATCAAAAGTCTCGTGATCTGACGGAAAACCTCTCGCATTTCAAACAAGGGGTGAAAAGTAAACAAAGGTATTTTTCTTTTAAAACATATCCATCCTCGACTAAGTAAGCTAGAAGTACACGTACAAAGTTTGAAAGAAAACAGGTCCTATCTCTAGTAGTTGGACTGCTATTCGCATTCTAGACAACCTGGACTGGTTTGTGTAATCTGACGTCTAAGAACTGCAGTATTACCTGTCTCCGCCTGCTGACTCTGGAGGCAGAGCACCAGGCTGCTGCGCGGGCCGTGCTGGGACAGGTACTGGCGGGCGAACTTTCTAACGAAGGTGCCCAGCTCACTGCCGCCCGGAAACTGTGCCACCCGCCCCGTGCCCCTTGTCAGAGCCGGCACCGCACCGAGGCGACCGCCAGCAGCAAAGGTGGCACTCACCACCATGACGAGAACGATGGCTCTTCTCCCATGAAAACAAGATTCATAAGCTACAAGCATCTGAGAATGACGTCAGTACGTATTATCACTCGTAATGAAATGGAGTAACAATTTACTTGTTTCCTGAGTACATGCTGCGCACGGGGATAGAAACCACCGAAAGCATCCGCCCCATTTTTAGGCTCACTGACAATACTGCCCGTTCCCGTGGCACCGCATTCCCTACAATATGCATCAAATCTAATAAACTGTTTGGCATCATGTGACCGCGACACCCAGGGATGATTCATTCCATATGGGCAAGGCGATCGCCACGTAGACAACAAGTATTTTACAATTATATCGCCCCTTTTACGAGGAGGCAGAACTTCAATAACCCGCACGCCGCCTTCACGGTCTGCTCTTTTAAGAGGAAAGAGGACCACTGCTGTTTTCGGCCTCTGCGGGCCGATTTTGTGTCGTCGTCTAACGATCGCCACAGCCAAACCGTTTGAGGTATCGACTTCAAATTTGCTGAGGAAGTAGTTAAAGGTTCAATCTCAATATCGGCGTGTTCAAAAAAAATTATGAACCACCCTGACATACCTAAAACTGACCGAGACTTTGCGCTACGATAGCTCTCTTCTCCGGACACGGAAAAAGTATTTGAATCCAACGATCTCTAGTCCGTTCCTTCTTCTATTCAGTGGTACTCGTCCGAGCTCGCTGCGGTCAACGGTGTGGCGTCAATCTTGATCCTACGAACCCTCTGCACGGGTTGATTTGGCCACTTTTGAGAACGGCGCGAAAGTTGGGGTGAATGTTTCAGCGACCAAGCTATATGCCGCCCCCGCACTTCCTTTCTCGCGTCGCTGGCCCTACGCATGTGCTGCATGGTATAATAGGAGGGGACAGGCGGCTCGTGCGGTGCGAGTTGCCCCCCGCCGTGCCGGTGCCCGGCCGTCCCATTGTAAGGCAGGTAAAGCCGCCAGTCCAATCTAGAACTTTTTAGACGTTTTGGCACACATCTCTCGCGATTCTACCATATTATCGTACACAACGAGACGAACAAAATGGCGTTTGGCAGTCATTCCTAACCCACTCCGTTCGTGAGTTAAGAGAAATTGCGGTACCAGCATAGATACGATAAAATTTGCCAGCGAGCGAACGGAATGAGATACAAACACCTGACAAACGCCGTTCGGTTTGTTTCGAGACTGACAGAAAAATGAACCATTACTCAACCATGCCCGAGCGTTGGTCCAAAATATTCATGTTAGAAGAGTCGCCCCTTTTTTGTGCGTAATAGGACCCCGACCCGGGTCGGGCCTGCCAGGCCTGCCTGCGCAGGGTAGCAAGGAGGACCGGAGGAAGGGGGGGGGGGGAGTGGGATGGAAGCACCAGCAGCCCAGCGGAGCGGCCCTTCCGAGGAGAGCCAAGGCGATCGCGGCGGCAGTTTGGCAAAGGGCTGCTGACACACATTTGATAGTTCCGGGGCCCTAATAGGGGCGTTGCATCGCAAATGCGAAGATGGGAAGCGATTTAAAAATTATCAGAAATATTTTTGCGTCATATTTTTAATAGAACTTGCCCTTTCACGTTTCATGTGCAACCGGAATAGAGCAATAAAGGGGGACTTTTTCACTCGGGCCCGCGTTGTAAAACCTTAAGGCCATCCCTTATGAAATATGACTGCGAGCTGGAACGGTGAAATTTGGTATACCCAGAGATTCCGCTCCAAATAGTCGTCCTGTAAAACCGCAAATCGCTAAACCAATTTTGAACCGAGATACGTTGGTCCAAAGTGGCCCAATTACAGCTTTAAGGGGCTATTTTCTGTGACGTGTTGGGATTAAACTATTGGTCGCACAGGAAGACCGATGGCACTAAGGTGTGGAGAAAGGCGTAACATAGGGATTACGTCGGGCCCAAATTCCGGAATCAGTACGGAAATGTATGATTTGGCCGTTCAAAGTTTGGCCTTTTGAAGGGCAAATGCCAAGAACTCTTATGCCCTCTGCTAATTGTCCGATCCATTTCTGACCCGACGTAATCCCTAAGTCAGCCTTTCCCCAACACGCACGTACCAACGGTTTTCCTGTGAGTTCGCGTTCAAGAGGGCAAATGCTCTCATTCAAAATCGTCTCCATCACTCTCTGATCTCAGCAAGTGATATGAATAGTAACACGAGTGGAACATTCTTCCTTTAATATTGGGTGAGCCTTGAAGCTGATAGGTAATTATTTCTGTGTCACCTAACATCAACACTATCAGATTCATCAACCTGCAATTTTCCCAGATATGCCATTAATCATAAAATGTGGAATATCTGTGCTGGATCAGCAACACCACATAACAAAAATTATCTGTTTTCCGTATTATTAATTGTTATGACAGCCTAGAAAAAGGGCTGAAATTTGAAATTTGAAGTGATCATGAAGTAATTGAACCACCTGGAATAACTAACCTATAGTCAAAATAAACATTTAAAAATACTTAAATTAACACCATACATAGAATTGATTTTCCACAGACAACATGTCTGAAAGCTGTGTGAGGAAAGCCAGGTATACTTCTTACAATAAGTCCCATATAACTTTCACACCACTCGACCTGCGTGAACAACTTTACCCTGCTCCTCCATGTTTGTTTGCGCGTCGCGAGCTGCCGACGCAGCGCTAATAGCGCCGCGAGTGGCGAAACCACGAAGCAGGGTCTAGCAGTTGGAGTGGAGTACTGCGGTCCGAGTCCGAGTGCAGTGCCGAGTAAATACTCCGGTAGTCCGAGTGCACTGCCCAGTAAGTACTCCGGAGGGCTGGAGTAGAGATGTCGTCCCCCGACTCCTTTCTCCAAGCGGGGTCGTGCGCTGGAATTCCTAATTTGGAGAAGAAGTTTCATTGTAGAGAGTGTTTGCAATCAAACAATACGGGTCAGGATTCCTGCCGTTTTTTTAAGGTAACTAATTTTCAATGCCAATTTGTGTGCGTGTACATCAGTGAATTACTTTAATGTTGAATTAATTTCAGTGCTGTGCCGAACTGGGAACCATTAACTATTACAAACTGAAAGATTTATTATTTTTTCATTATCCTCTGCTGTGCTATGCTAACCACAATGTAAAGTTGTCACAATTTCTGTATGGTTCATATTTCATGTAATCATGATTTTCTTGTTCTTCTCATGTATGTGAAATTGATTTAGGCACACTGCTTGTATTATTAAAAATGATGCTAGCCACAATCTTAAGTTACAATTTCTGTTTTGTTCATATCTTATGTACCATGATTTTACTGTTCTTCTCATGTGGTTTATGTGGTGTGGTCTTTTGGTTTTGCAAATACTCTTTACTATTGCAGGGATGTGAAACCGCAGTAATGAAAAAAAATCTTTGTTCTGTTATTTTTAATTGTACTGTTTCTCGTTCATGTAACTCTTTTGACTGTGCTCACTATACCACTAGTACCTA
>CM049602.1:181027-204857 GCA_026979955.1 Megalurothrips usitatus
TCTCCTCGGAAATGGGAGGGATCGCCTCCACCGCTTCGCCAGGGCCATCTTGAGGCCAGTCCTCTCTCTCTTCTTTGACTCTCACTACCGGTTCTTCATTGTCTGAAGCATTTCCTTCTTCCCCCTCGGACGAACTTGACAACACGATAATTTCAGGTGGCGCCGTGGTTTCCAGCCTGCAGCCTGCCTGCTCATTCACCTTTCGCCTCCACGCGCCCGCGACAGGCCTGTCAGGGGCCTGCTTGGATGGTGGAGAACACATTCCTTTAAATTCAGTCATCACCTCCTCTCTGAAAGTTTGCAGGCGCCTGTCCAGCAGCCCCCCAAGAACAACCTCCATATTGTGTTTATCTACTCCTCCTTTTGGAGTAGAAAAGAGCGGTGGGTAGAAGGCCGCAAAGGGGCTCCCTCCCTCTCCCTTCCGTGAAGTGGAAGGAGTGGAAGGAGTAGAAGAAGGACCAGCAGCAGCGGCACCTCTCATGTCCTTTTTGAGGTCCTTTTGGTTCTCCTCTCGTGCTGTCTTCTTTGCCGACTTGGATTCTCTGAAAAAGAGAAACCCAAATAAATTAATCGTTTTCATTCATCCATTCTTGGTTTCATGGGAAACCTCTGTGTCAGAAGGTGTCTCGATTCTGTTTAATAAAGAAGCACACGTACCCATCACCTGGTGCGTCCTTATTGGGAGGTTTCGGAGGTCTCGGCATCCTCCAATCGACGTCCTTCATGTACTCTCTGTTCAGTAGGAAAAAAGAAAGGATTAGGTAGAAGCCCTTTCAGCAAAGAAATGGAACGGTTTTAGGAAAAAAAAGGGAGAGAATAGACCGGATTGGGAGCGAGTACCTTAGATAAGTCCATTCTGCGACAGAGGGCTCCTTTCCTCTCCTCGTGTAAAGAGAGTCGTACAGGTGTGGGACGGCCTTCCTAAGCTTCCCCTTGACAAACGTCTGCAACGCTTGGGTCGTCCTCATCTCACCACCACATGCCTTTTGCATTTTCTGTTAACCGAAATGGACCATCGGTGCAGTCTAGTTACGATTCTTTTCTTACAGAGGTTAAAAGGATCTACCAACTGATTGCGTTGAAAACACGGCGTGTGTCAGCGTCGTCTCCAACCACTTTCGTAGGAAATGCTTAATCACACAAATCTTAAAATCGCTTACGCGAAGAAGTAAAATCCAGCACGGTGGAGTCAGCCGAGCACTGTACACAAACTGGGTGCGAACTCGGCTCGAGACCCGTGTGACGTCACGGCCCACAGCCGAAGCCGAAGCCCGAAGCGCGCCGAGCGTCGAATTTCTCATACCCACCAAAGTCTGGCCGATGGTACCAAACATAACATACGCTCATCACCAGAAACACGTTAAATAAAATGCCAAAGTTGACGCTCGTGATTTGGGCTTCTTTTGACATTTAACATTTTGGCCTGCCAAATCGGTACTCGATGTCGTACTGGCATGCAAATAGTCTGAATGCACGGCCAAATCTATTGCCGAAATTTTGTGTTCCCGCGCCGTCGGGCTAAAACCGGTCGGAAATTAGTGAAAGTGCGAAAGGCAATCACAAAGTCAGTTGTTGCGGGGCCTCTTTCGTATCTTATATTTAGATCACAAGAGCAATTTTGAATAGAATGTCTCGAGAGAAGTCTCAAAATAGACGTTGACGCTTGCGTATTCATATGCTACCCTTGTTTGTGATATTTACGACATTTCAAGTGGATTTAAAGCCGATAGTAAAGTACTCGTGCAGCCGCCCGCTCGGGTCCCGGCTCGGAGGCCCGACCGAGCGCATCGCTTCACGCCACGCCCTGCCGACGCCTGCTCGGCCCCTGTCCATCCCCACGTGTCCCCCAATTAAATCAGCCCGTTAAATGGCAAGGAAAGGAAACAATCCGCCGCAGGCGTCCAAAAGACTCACACCATTTATAATTTCCACAAAACAGTTCTTAACATAGTATCACCTGCTGCCATGGCAACTTTTGCTGGCATTCTTTATTTTATAAATCTCGACGTCTTGACGATGTCTCGTCCGCGTCTCGACGACGTCTTTTCGGCATCTTGGCGACGTCTCGCTGACGTCTGTATGGCAACTGGGCAACGTCTTAGCCATGTTTTAAAAGCGTCTCGAAATAGGCTACTCCTTGTTTTTAGTTGGTCTCCGCAATGACCTCTAGAGGGCTTCCGACAATTTGAAAATGGTTTCATCGATATCTGGAAATATTCTTCACAATGTATTTACGGTGTCTTCGGAAATGACTCCTCGCCGACTGCAGAGTGCCTACAGAGTGTCTAAAACCGACACGAAAAAAGCTTTAGTAGAGACACGGCCTAGACAACCTCAAGATTCTTGGCGTTGTCTAAATTATGTCTCCACGAAGCCACCGGCATGTCTCCTCGCTGACTACGAAATAGACATCCTGAATACACTTATTTTTGTACGGGTAGCTATTGCTCGGCTTGCGTTTAGGCACTTCGGCACTGGGTATGTCAGAGAGCTCGGACTACTTCGCTGCTTACACTTGCGTGCGCCACGATTTTGGACACCTTACACTCAACCAATTTTCTTGTAATTGGTTATACCCAGTATATGCAATCACCAAAATCAAAAAAAAATTTCCAGGGTGCACCTACTCTTGCAGCGCATTGCAAACGGATTGACGTATACGTTGGCGACGACACTTGGGCACGACACCTTGGCGGAGAGCGATGCCAGGCCGACGGTGTCGATGTCCCAGAGCGGGACTGTGCCGAGAGGCACCACCCGCACACCGCCGTGCCCGCACCGCCCGTGCTGTTCGCGAAGGGGTTCATCGCATACAGGGACACGGCCTCGTCCAGTGCGGCGGCCACAACAGCGGCAGGCCACGTCCTGTCCCACAGCGTAGACAGCAGCCCGGCCACGGCCGTCTGCAGGGAGGCCTCGTCGCCCTCGCCCACCTTGGCGACGATCAGCACCAGTATGCGTGATGTTGTCGTGGGCCGGGAGGCTACGGGAGGAATGTAGGCCACGTTGTCGCGGGCGAAGGCGGCCGAGCCCACGATAACCACGTTGCGCCCGTTGGCCGTAAGGGCGGGGCCCAGGCGCTGGCCTTGGCACTCAAGCAGCACGGGCACCGGGGATTGCCGGTGCAACAGCTCCAACGCTCAAAAAAAAACGGAGGAAAAGGCCCATCAAAGCCAAAATTTAACACGTCAAAGTCTGCATGGGTTTCTGGGTTATCAGGCCGACGCAAATTTCAACCATTCCTTTATTTTGTGGAGTGCGGGGGCTAAATCGAAGATATGAATAAAATTGTTTCAAAAAGCTCGGCCTAAGTGGACAGGAAAATGACAGCAGTGACACGAAACATTGAAAAACACTGGAAAGTAACGCACATTTTAACGTTCTCTTCACCTTATCACATCGTCGTTCCCTGTAGGGGAAGAAACAAGTGTGTGCATGTTTTTCGGAGCACTTCCGTAGAACACTCACAAACTAAACGCAAGATATAGATATCGAGTTTTCCGTTTGGGGCTTGCTGTAGGGTAGAGCCTCTAACTAGGGGCCGCTCCGATTGCTGCTCGTAATGTAGCGAGCGAAGCGTGCAGACATTTGAAACTTAACATGAAATATTGGCTGATCGCGATGGGCAATGCTTGTCCGAGTCGCCTGCGCAGGTGGGGATAGGCCAGTCCGCAATACACCCACACGTGCACTTCTCTATTTCCCACGCGCCCGTCAGGGACAGGCGGCGGGAGGAAAACTGGTAAGGAGTGTTGGGGGGGGGGGGGGCTGCGGGGACTGAAGAGTATTCTTACTCGGTCGACTGTCTCACTATGTATTTAGGTTAGGAACGGAAAACTCGATATCTACATCTTGCGTATAGTTTGTTGTTTGTTTGTTAGTTGGTTGTTGTTTTTAGGGTGTTGTAGATTCAGAGGTAGTGGAGGGCACGGGGCGCCTACGCTAATCCTCTACGCTAAGCCTTTAGATAATGTGAAATGTGGATTACTAAAAGTACTGATGACAAAGATATCCGCTTCGTGACTAACGCACTATACCTACAGTCGGGCCGAAAATCTAACCGTTTTGTGGCCACATTCCCACTCGTCCCTCAGAGGCCCCGCAGCTCAAGCAGTTTCTAAGATGAATTTGCAGGTGGTTGGCTGAGCGAAAGCGAGGCCCTTACCCGACTAGGTCAGATATGTTTTGTGTCTGTCCTCGCGATTTCTCGAGAACGGTTAGACGTAGAAAGCTCAAATTTGGACAACATCCTTCTTGCATCATACCAGAGTCAACCTCCCCTCAGGGGCACCGCAGCCCAAGCTGTTTCTTAGATAATTTTCACATGTGGACCAAAATTTGAAATCCGCCGGTTGGGTGAGGTCAGTATGCCATGCGCCTGTCAGGCAGGGGCCGATCAATTACTTGAGGCGGTTACGCTCGGTTAGGTTAGCGGGGCCTGGGTAGGTTAGGCGTGGTCAGGTGAGGTTAGGTTAGGACTGGACGAAAGGGTGACGCAAGATACGTTCGGAAGTGAGAACATGAGCGCGGTTGCGACCGTGCGGAAGGATTGACGCCCGCAGGGCGTCCTACCGTCTGGCCCCGCAGGGTCCTACTCGTCAGGTGACAGCCGCCGGCAGGCCACGGTAGGCGTGCGCCAGGCGTGGAGTGGCGGAACAGTGATTCGTGGTGAGCGAAACCTGTTACGCTACGACGCGGTCTGGCGTTCGCCTACCTTGTTTTTTTTTGGTATTTTATAACAATTTTTAAAAAATTCTAAGAATCTACCCAAGATACGATGCCCTAAATGTGAGGTTGAATCCGATATGCTGGTAGGGAGATATGGTCCAAATTTCAGCCTTCTACGACTAACCGTTCTCGAGAAATCGCACGGACAGACAGGCAGACAAAACACTTTTGATCCAGTCAGTCCGGGGCTTCGCTTTCGCTCAGCCAAAAACATCTATCGTCACTTTTCAGCTATGCTCTGGCTTAATCTGAACAAGCTGGCCCGTCCCTCCGTCGATCCTTAGTGCCGGTTCCGCTCCGCACCTCGGTTCGACAGGGGGGACTCGGCCAGCTTGGCCAGCCGGCGGCGTTTGCGGGGGCCTCCGGCCCCGCCCGAAGTCACTCGAGATGTGACGGGTTGTACATATTTTTGTAACGACTAAAATCGCTAACCTCATCCCGTCCCGACTCGCGACGGAGTGCGCCTTGCAGGCACACCACACGCAGCGGCCAGCCAATACAACAAATCAGACAATTCTCATAAAACAGAAAGGGGACAAAATTTTCAAATTGCGACCACCGTACGTTTTCTTACTCCACAAAAGAAGTCTACCCTCCAAACAAATCTCAAATTTAAGAAAATGTTTCGAGAGCCGGGAAGCAAAACAATATTCTCGAATTAAAAGAAACTATTAAGCAAAATAGGAGCATTGTTGTTCGTGTTAAAACGCAACACAAGATTTATAGCGTAAGTCAACGATGTCCTTTCATAGGGTTATGTGTGTTCGCCGGGGAAGACCTCATTGCAGACCAGTGTTGAGGGTACTGTGTGAGGTGCAGGATGGGCCACGTGGACGGCTGTTGAAGGGAGCGGCTGCCTGCCCGCACACACTGCATTTGAGCGGCTCACACGAGCAGTACGCAATTATCCAATGGGTTATCATACATTCAATGTGGGTCAATTGCCATACACGAAAGTCAGTGTTGAAAAAACCTGGTACAGCACGTAGACAGTACGCACCGGTACAATGAATAACATCTTCAATGTGGGTCATTTGCCCAAAATAAAACATATTAGTATTCTAAGGAAAACAATAAGAGAAAAAATTGGCAAAGCTACGAAATTGCGACGAACCTAACGAGAGAGGCCACGCTCCGGAGGCCACGCAACCTGCGCATCACGCGTCCACGCAGACACACTGCACACCTAATAGGCCAAGCCTTTAGATTTTCCACCTGGCCATTTGCTTGAGGGTTATAAGCTCTCGTCACTCTCTGGTGCACACCAGTTAAAATCTGGAGCTCGTCTGTAACTTTGTTACAGAATTCCTTCCCCTGACCGTTAATGATAATTTCTGGACACCCAAAAAGAGTGATCCATTTAAACAAAAATTTTGCTACACCAGCAGCTGATTTTTCCGGAAGTGCTTCTCCATGACAGAACTTACTGAAATAGTCGATGGCTATAACGGCATACCGGTATCCCTTCGCCTCCGGCAATTCAATGATGTCCACGCCAATCTGCTTCATGTTTCTGTTGGGTGGAGGTACTGATCTCAATGGTTGGTGCACCATTAGTGGGTTACGGTTTACCTGTACACAAATTACTTGTTATCCATATCGAACAGTGACATTTGCTAACATACATGAACAATATGTTGTAAAGCTACATACTTGTTGGCATGGCTCACACGAAGCGATGTAATCTTTGACATCCTTTGTCATGCCTGTCCAATAGACCCGCCTTGCCAATATATCAGAGGTCGTTCTCTCGCCGCGGTGCGCAGACAGAGATGTTGCTTGTAGGCTTTGGCTACTCCCTTCGTGAGCCAAACGAAGAATTTTCAATTGCTCTAGCCTTCTAGAAATAACCAAAGCATATTCTGGGAATGTTTCATTGTCCCTACCGTGAACTGTTTTCTTTCCGGCGAGTGTTCTAAGGTATAATTTCCCTTCAATTACAACGAAGGCCTTGCATAACATCCTAAAATTTGACTTCTGGCCCTTTGACGAACAGTCTGCCGGGTAGACTCTACTAACGCTCGTTGTAGTCTGCAAATAAGTCCTGGACGGCGTCATGTTTGGTCACAGAACCCAGAAGCAGAAGTCAACTAACTACTCCCCATTTTACTTGTTGTATGGACAAGAGTTGTTAATCGTAAGTGTAAGTAAGTGATAACACTTTTATCGTTGGTTAACTCCTGTGGCGTACCCACTGTACAAGGTACTTGCACAAGTTACCTCCGCGCATGGGTTGCGTGCTGAGATGGCACAAGCCGTGCGAACAGTAATGGGGTGGTGGTGCAGTACTAGTGATCTGTTGCCATTAGATATCTGTATTAGTATTCCAGTATTCCGTTAGTAATCCTTAGTAATCCGTATCCAATGCAGGTCATTTCCCTTATTACCACAACGCGTGCTACGCACCGCAATGCTTGCAGAACTACCGTATCGGCGATCGGAGAGGAATTTCCAGTGGACATTAAAAGAAGCTAGTTTGTGATCAGAACATGAAAATGCTGGCAGGAAGGTAAATGGCAATGCATGTGTTCAAAATTGGTATTGATCCTTATGTAAATCATCCCTTGTCCGAATCAAAAGTCACAAGATGTCTGCGCCGTGAAGAGTCCGCAGCTCACTAATCGCACTGGTCCTAGAAATTAGCTGCTGGTCACGATCTTTGTCCACCTCGACGAGCTCAGAGTCCCCCTCATGTTCTCCTTCTGATTGTCTTTCATCACCGGGACCGCTGCTCACCACCATCATTTCTTCGGAAATGGGAGGGTTTGCCACCACCGCTTCTCCATTCTCTGCTCCTGATTGTCTTTCATCGCCGGGACCGCTGCCCGTCTCCATCATCTCCTCGGAAATGGGAGGGATCGCCTCCACCGCTTCGCCAGGGCCATCTTGAGGCCAGTCCTCTCTCTCTTCTTTGACTCTCACTACCGGTTCTTCATTGTCTGAAGCATTTCCTTCTTCCCCCTCGGACGAACTTGACAACACGATAATTTCAGGTGGCGCCGTGGTTTCCAGCCTGCAGCCTGCCTGCTCATTCACCTTTCGCCTCCACGCGCCCGCGACAGGCCTGTCAGGGGCCTGCTTGGATGGTGGAGAACACATTCCTTTAAATTCAGTCATCACCTCCTCTCTGAAAGTTTGCAGGCGCCTGTCCAGCAGCCCCCCAAGAACAACCTCCATATTGTGTTTATCTACTCCTCCTTTTGGAGTAGAAAAGAGCGGTGGGTAGAAGGCCGCAAAGGGGCTCCCTCCCTCTCCCTTCCGTGAAGTGGAAGGAGTGGAAGGAGTAGAAGAAGGACCAGCAGCAGCGGCACCTCTCATGTCCTTTTTGAGGTCCTTTTGGTTCTCCTCTCGTGCTGTCTTCTTTGCCGACTTGGATTCTCTGAAAAAGAGAAACCCAAATAAATTAATCTTTTTCATTCATCCATTCTTGGTTTCATGGGAAACCTCTGTGTCAGAAGGTGTCTCGATTCTGTTTAATAAAGAAGCACACGTACCCATCACCTGGTGCGTCCTTATTGGGAGGTTTCGGAGGTCTCGGCATCCTCCAATCGACGTCCTTCATGTACTCTCTGTTCAGTAGGAAAAAAGAAAGGATTAGGTAGAAGCCCTATCAGCAAAGAAATGGAACGGTTTTAGGAAAAAAAAGGGAGAGAATAGACCGGATTGGGAGCGAGTACCTTAGATGAGTCCATTCTGCGACAGAGGGCTCCTTTCCTCTCCTCGTGTAAAGAGAGTCGTACAGGTGTGGGACGGCCTTCCTAAGCTTCCCCTTGACAAACGTCTGCAACGCTTGGGTCGTCCTCATCTCACCACCACATGCCTTTTGCATTTTCTGTTAACCGAAATGGACCATCGGGGCAGTCTAGTTACGATTTTTTTCTTACAGAGGTTAAACGGATCTACCAACTGATTGCGTTGAAAACACGGCGTGTGTCGGCGTCGTCTCCAACCACTTTCGTAGGAAATGCTTAATCACACAAATCTTAAAATCGCTTACGCGAAGAAGTAAAATCCAGCACGGTGGAGTCAGCCGAGCACTGTACACAAACTGGGTGCGAACTCGGCTCGAGACCCGTGTGACGTCACGGCCCACAGCCGAAGCCGAAGCCGAAGCCCGAAGCGCGCCGAGCGTCGAATTTCTCATACCCACCAAAGTCTGGCCGATGGTACCAAACATAACATACGCTCATCACCAGAAACATGTTAAATAAAATGCCAAAGTTGACGCTCGTGATTTGGGCTTCTTTTGACATTTAACATTTTGGCCTGCCAAATCGGTACTCGATGTCGTACTGGCATGCAAATAGTCTGAATGCACGGCCAAATCTATTGCCGAAATTTTGTGTTCCCGCGCCGTCGGGCTAAAACCGGTCGGAAATTAGTGAAAATGCGAAAGGCAATCACAAAGTCAGTTGTTGCGGGGCCTCTTTCGTATCTTATATTTAGATCACAAGTGCAATTTTGAATAGAATGTCTCGAGAGAGGTCTCAAAAGAGACGTTGACGCTTGCGGATTCATATGCTACCCTTGTTTGTGATATTTACGACATTTCAAGTGGATTTAAAGCCAATAGTAAAGTACTCGTGCAGCCGCCCGCTCGGGTCCCGGCTCGGAGGCCCGACCGAGCGCATCGCTTCACGCCACGCCCTGCCGACGCCTGCTCGGCCCCTGTCCATCCCCACGTGTCCCCCAATTAAATCAGCCCGTTAAATGGCAAGGAAAGGAAACAATCCGCCGCAGGCGTCCAAAAGACTCACACCATTTATAATTTCCACAAAACAGTTCTTAACATAGTATCACCTGCTGCCATGGCAACTTTTGCTGGCATTCTTTATTTTATAAATCTCGACGTCTTGACGATGTCTCGTCCGCGTCTCGACGACGTCTTTTCGGCATCTTGGCGACGTCTCGCTGACGTCTGTATGGCAACTGGGCAACGTCTTAGCGATGTTTTAAAAGCGTCTCGAAATAGGCTACTCCTTGTTTTTAGTTGGTCTCCGCAATGACCTCTAGAGGGCTTCCGACAATTTGAAAATGGTTTCATCGATATCTGGAAATATTCTTCACAATGTATTTACGGTGTCTTCGGAAATGACTCCTCGCCGACTGCAGAGTGCCTACAGAGTGTCTAAAACCGACACGAAAAAAGCTTTAGTAGAGACACGGCCTAGACAACCTCAAGATTCTTGGCGTTGTCTAAATTATGTCTCCACGAAGCCACCGGCATGTCTCCTCGCTGACTACGAAATAGACATCCTAAATTACAATTATTTTTGTACAGGTAGCTATTGCTCGGCTTGCGTTTAGGCACTTCGGCACTGGGTATGTCGGAGAGCTCGGACTACTTCGCTGCTTACACTTGCGTGCGCCACGATTTTGAACACCTTACACTGAACCAATTTTCTTGTAATTGGTTATACCCAGTATATGCAATCACTAAAATCAAAAAAAAAATTTCCAGGGTGCACCTACTCTTGCAGCGCATTGCAAACGGATTGACGTATACGTTGGCGACGACACTTGGGCACGACACCTTGGCGGAGAGTCATGCCAGGCCGACGGTGTCGATGTCCCAGAGCGGGACTGTGCCGAGAGGCACCACCCGCACACCGCCGTGCCCGCACCGCCCGTGCTGTTCGCGAACGGGTTCATCGCATACAGGAACACGGCCTCGTCCAGTGCGGCGGCCACAATAGCGGCAGGCTACGTCCTGTCCCACAGCGTAGACAGCAGCCCGGCCACGGCCGTCTGCAGGGAGGCCTCGTCGCCCTCGCCCACCTTGGCGACGATCAGCACCAGTATGCGTGATGTTGTCGTGGGCCGGGAGGCTACGGGAGGAATGTAGGCCACGTTGTCGCGGGCGAAGGCGGCCGAGCCCACGATAGCCACGTTGCGCCCGTTGGCTGTAAGGGCGGGGCCCAGGCGCTGGCCTTGGCACTCAAGCAGCACGGGCACCGGGAATTGCCGGTGCAACAGCTCCAACGCTCAAAAAAAAAACGGAGGAAAAGGCCCATCAAAGCCAAAATTTAACACGTCAAAGTCTGCATGGGTTTCTGGGTTATCTGGGTTATCAGTTTTTCGGAGCACTTCCGTAGAACACTCACAAACTAAACGCAAGATATAGATATCGAGTTTTCCGTTTGGGGCCTGCTGTAGGGTAGAGCCTCTAACTAGGGGCCGCTCCGATTGCTGCTCGTAATGTAGCGAGCGAAGCGTGCAGACATTTGAAACTTAACATGAAATATTGGCTGATCGCGATGGGCAATGCTTGTCCGAGTCGCCCGCGCAGGTGGGGATAGGCCAGTCCGCAATACACCCACACGTGCACTTCTCTATTTCCCACGCGCCCGTCAGGGACAGGCGGCGGGAGGAAAACTGGTAAGGAGTGTTGGAGGGCACGGGGGGGGGGGGGGGGGGGGGGGCTGCGGGGACTGAAGAGTATTCTTACTCGGTCGACTGTCTCACTATGTATTTAGGTTAGGAACGGAAAACTCGATATCTACATCTTGCGTATAGTTTGTTGTTTGTTTGTTAGTTGGTTGTTGTTTTTAGGTTGTTGTAGATTCAGAGGTAGTGGAGGGCACGGGGCGCCTACGCTAAGCGTAGTTCTTGCCCCACGCTGTTCCCAGGTCTGCATATGTCACGTACAAGCTGTGAACAGAAAATGTTTTTTTTTTTTTTACGTTTACAAAATTACTTTCTTCCTTGTTGACATTGTAACTATATCGACGGGCGCACACCCTAAAGTCGTTACAAACAAAATGTGGCCGTACGACGGACAAATTTGTGCAGCCGTATTACGGATGTCGTTACGGACGGATTTGTGTGTAATACAGATGCTTTTGGTATGCACTACGGATGTTTTCTCATTTGTAACGGACGGACGTTTTAACTCAGGCGCGGATCCACGGAGCGGGGGAGTCAATCCTTCCGCACGGTCGCAACCGCGCTCATGTTCTCACTTCCGAACGTATCTTGCGTCACCCTTTCGTCCAGTCCTAACCTAACCTCACCTGACCACGCCTAACCTACCCAGGCCCCGCTAACCTAACCGAGCGTAACCGCCTCAAGTAATTGATCGGCCCCTGCCTGACAGGCGCATGGCATACTGACCTCACCCAACCGGCGGATTTCAAATTTTGGTCCACATGTGAAAATTATCTAAGAAACAGCTTGGGCTGCGGTGCCCCTGAGGGGAGGTTGACTCTGGTATGATGCAAGAAGGATGTTGTCCAAATTTGAGCTTTCTACGTCTAACCGTTCTCGAGAAATCGCGACGACAGACACAAAACATATCTGACCTAGTCGGGTAAGGGCCTCGCTTTCGCTCAGCCAACCACCTGCAAATTCATCTTAGAAACTGCTTGAGCTGCGGGGCCCCTGAGGGACGAGTGGGAATGTGGCCACAAAACGGTTAGATTTTCGGACCGACTGTAGGTATAGTGCGTTAGTCACGAAGCGGATATCTTTGTCATCAGTACTTTTAGTTATCCACATTTCACATTATCATTTTGATTTTCCACCTGGCCATTTGCTTGAGGGTTATAAGCTCTCGTCACTCTCTGGTGCACACCAGTTAAAATCTGGAGCTCTTCTGTAACTTGGTTACAGAATTCCTTCCCCTGATCGTTAATGATAATTTCTGGACACCCAAAAAGAGTGATCCATTTAAACAAAAATTTTGCTACACCAGCAGCTGATTTTTCCGGAAGTGCTTCTCCATGACAGAACTTACTGAAATAGTCGATGGCTATAACGGCATACCGGTATCCCTTCGCCTCCGGCAATTCAATGATGTCCACGCCAATCTGCTTCATGTTTCTGTTGGGTGGAGGTACTGATCTCAATGGTTGGTGCACCATTAGTGGGTTACGGTTTACCTGTACACAAATTACTTGTTATCCATATTGAACAGTGACATTTGCTAACATACATGAACAATATGTTGTAAAGCTACATACTTGTTGGCATGGCTCACACGAAGCGATGTAATCTTTGACATCCTTTGTCATGCCTGTCCAATAGACCCGCCTTGCCAATATATCAGAGGTCGTTCTCTCGCCGCGGTGCGCAGACAGAGATGTTGCTTGTAGGCTTTGGCTACTCCCTTCGTGAGCCAAACGAAGAATTTTCAATTGCTCTAGCCTTCTAGAAATAACCAAAGCATATTCTGGGAATGTTTCATTGTCCCTACCGTGAACTGTTTTCTTTCCGGCGAGTGTTCTAAGGTATAATTTCCCTTCAATTACAACGAAGGCCTTGCATAACATCCTAAAATTTGACTTCTGGCCCTTTGACGAACAGTCTGCCGGGTAGACTCTACTAACGCTCGTTGTAGTCTGCAAATAAGTCCTGGACGGCGTCATGTTTGGTCACAGAACCCAGAAGCAGAAGTCAACTAACTACTCCCCATTTTACTTGTTGTATGGACAAGAGTTGTTAATCGTATGTGTAAGTAAGTGATAACACTTTTATCGTTGGTTAACTCCTGTGGCGTACCCACTGTACAAGGTACTTGCACAAGTTACCTCCGCGCATGGGTTGCGTGCTGAGATGGCACAAGCCGTGCGAACAGTAATGGGGTGGTGGTGCAGTACTAGTGATCTGTTGCCATTAGATATCTGTATTAGTATTCCAGTATTCCGTTAGTAATCCTTAGTAATCCGTATCCAATGCAGGTCATTTCCCTTATTACCACAACGCGTGCTACGCACCGCAATGCTTGCAGAACTACCGTATCGGCGATCGGAGAGGAATTTCCAGTGGACATTAAAAGAAGCTAGTTTGTGATCAGAACATGAAAATGCTGGCAGGAAGGTAAATGGCAATGCATGTGTTCAAAATTGGTATTGATCCTTATGTAAATCATCCCTTGTCCGAATCAAAAGTCACAAGATGTCTGCGCCGTGAAGAGTCCGCAGCTCACTAATCGCACTGGTCCTAGAAATTAGCTGCTGGTCACGATCTTTGTCCACCTCGACGAGCTCAGAGTCCCCCTCATGTTCTCCTTCTGATTGTCTTTCATCACCGGGACCGCTGCTCACCACCATCATTTCTTCGGAAATGGGAGGGTTTGCCACCACCGCTTCTCCATTCTCTGCTCCTGATTGTCTTTCATCGCCGGGACCGCTGCCCGTCTCCATCATCTCCTCGGAAATGGGAGGGATCGCCTCCACCGCTTCGCCAGGGCCATCTTGAGGCCAGTCCTCTCTCTCTTCTTTGACTCTCACTACCGGTTCTTCATTGTCTGAAGCATTTCCTTCTTCCCCCTCGGACGAACTTGACAACACGATAATTTCAGGTGGCGCCGTGGTTTCCAGCCTGCAGCCTGCCTGCTCATTCACCTTTCGCCTCCACGCGCCCGCGACAGGCCTGTCAGGGGCCTGCTTGGATGGTGGAGAACACATTCCTTTAAATTCAGTCATCACCTCCTCTCTGAAAGTTTGCAGGCGCCTGTCCAGCAGCCCCCCAAGAACAACCTCCATATTGTGTTTATCTACTCCTCCTTTTGGAGTAGAAAAGAGCGGTGGGTAGAAGGCCGCAAAGGGGCTCCCTCCCTCTCCCTTCCGTGAAGTGGAAGGAGTGGAAGGAGTAGAAGAAGGACCAGCAGCAGCGGCACCTCTCATGTCCTTTTTGAGGTCCTTTTGGTTCTCCTCTCGTGCTGTCTTCTTTGCCGACTTGGATTCTCTGAAAAAGAGAAACCCAAATAAATTAATCTTTTTCATTCATCCATTCTTGGTTTCATGGGAAACCTCTGTGTCAGAAGGTGTCTCGATTCTGTTTAATAAAGAAGCACACGTACCCATCACCTGGTGCGTCCTTATTGGGAGGTTTCGGAGGTCTCGGCATCCTCCAATCGACGTCCTTCATGTACTCTCTGTTCAGTAGGAAAAAAGAAAGGATTAGGTAGAAGCCCTATCAGCAAAGAAATGGAACGGTTTTAGGAAAAAAAAGGGAGAGAATAGACCGGATTGGGAGCGAGTACCTTAGATGAGTCCATTCTGCGACAGAGGGCTCCTTTCCTCTCCTCGTGTAAAGAGAGTCGTACAGGTGTGGGACGGCCTTCCTAAGCTTCCCCTTGACAAACGTCTGCAACGCTTGGGTCGTCCTCATCTCACCACCACATGCCTTTTGCATTTTCTGTTAACCGAAATGGACCATCGGGGCAGTCTAGTTACGATTTTTTTCTTACAGAGGTTAAACGGATCTACCAACTGATTGCGTTGAAAACACGGCGTGTGTCGGCGTCGTCTCCAACCACTTTCGTAGGAAATGCTTAATCACACAAATCTTAAAATCGCTTACGCGAAGAAGTAAAATCCAGCACGGTGGAGTCAGCCGAGCACTGTACACAAACTGGGTGCGAACTCGGCTCGAGACCCGTGTGACGTCACGGCCCACAGCCGAAGCCGAAGCCGAAGCCCGAAGCGCGCCGAGCGTCGAATTTCTCATACCCACCAAAGTCTGGCCGATGGTACCAAACATAACATACGCTCATCACCAGAAACATGTTAAATAAAATGCCAAAGTTGACGCTCGTGATTTGGGCTTCTTTTGACATTTAACATTTTGGCCTGCCAAATCGGTACTCGATGTCGTACTGGCATGCAAATAGTCTGAATGCACGGCCCGCGCCGTCGGGCTAAAACCGGTCGGAAATTAGTGAAAATGCGAAAGGCAATCACAAAGTCAGTTGTTGCGGGGCCTCTTTCGTATCTTATATTTAGATCACAAGTGCAATTTTGAATAGAATGTCTCGAGAGAGGTCTCAAAAGAGACGTTGACGCTTGCGGATTCATATGCTACCCTTGTTTGTGATATTTACGACATTTCAAGTGGATTTAAAGCCGATAGTAAAGTACTCGTGCAGCCGCCCGCTCGGGTCCCGGCTCGGAGGCCCGACCGAGCGCATCGCTTCACGCCACGCCCTGCCGACGCCTGCTCGGCCCCTGTCCATCCCCACGTGTCCCCCAATTAAATCAGCCCGTTAAATGGCAAGGAAAGGAAACAATCCGCCGCAGGCGTCCAAAAGACTCACACCATTTATAATTTCCACAAAACAGTTCTTAACATAGTATCACCTGCTGCCATGGCAACTTTTGCTGGCATTCTTTATTTTATAAATCTCGACGTCTTGACGATGTCTCGTCCGCGTCTCGACGACGTCTTTTCGGCATCTTGGCGACGTCTCGCTGACGTCTGTATGGCAACTGGGCAACGTCTTAGCGATGTTTTAAAAGCGTCTCGAAATAGGCTACTCCTTGTTTTTAGTTGGTCTCCGCAATGACCTCTAGAGGGCTTCCGACAATTTGAAAATGGTTTCATCGATATCTGGAAATATTCTTCACGATGTATTTACGGTGTCTTCGGAAATGACTCCTCGCCGACTGCAGAGTGCCTACAGAGTGTCTAAAACCGACACGAAAAAAGCTTTAGTAGAGACACGGCCTAGACAACCTCAAGATTCTTGGCGTTGTCTAAATTATGTCTCCACGAAGCCACCGGCATGTCTCCTCGCTGACTACGAAATAGACATCCTGAATTACAATTATTTTTGTACGGGTAGCTATTGCTCGGCTTGCGTTTAGGCACTTCGGCACTGGGTATGTCGGAGAGCTCGGACTACTTCGCTGCTTACACTTGCGTGCGCCACGATTTTGAACACCTTACACTGAACCAATTTTCTTGTAATTGGTTATACCCAGTATATGCAATCACTAAAATCAAAAAAAAAATTTCCAGGGTGCACCTACTCTTGCAGCGCATTGCAAACGGATTGACGTATACGTTGGCGACGACACTTGGGCACGACACCTTGGCGGAGAGTCATGCCAGGCCGACGGTGTCGATGTCCCAGAGCGGGACTGTGCCGAGAGGCACCACCCGCACACCGCCGTGCCCGCACCGCCCGTGCTGTTCGCGAACGGGTTCATCGCATACAGGAACACGGCCTCGTCCAGTGCGGCGGCCACAATAGCGGCAGGCTACGTCCTGTCCCACAGCGTAGACAGCAGCCCGGCCACGGCCGTCTGCAGGGAGGCCTCGTCGCCCTCGCCCACCTTGGCGACGATCAGCACCAGTATGCGTGATGTTGTCGTGGGCCGGGAGGCTACGGGAGGAATGTAGGCCACGTTGTCGCGGGCGAAGGCGGCCGAGCCCACGATAGCCACGTTGCGCCCGTTGGCTGTAAGGGCGGGGCCCAGGCGCTGGCCTTGGCACTCAAGCAGCACGGGCACCGGGGATTGCCGGTGCAACAGCTCCAACGCTCAAAAAAAAAACGGAGGAAAAGGCCCATCAAAGCCAAAATTTAACACGTCAAAGTCTGCATGGGTTTCTGGGTTATCTGGGTTATCAGTTTTTCGGAGCACTTCCGTAGAACACTCACAAACTAAACGCAAGATATAGATATCGAGTTTTCCGTTTGGGGCCTGCTGTAGGGTAGAGCCTCTAACTAGGGGCCGCTCCGATTGCTGCTCGTAATGTAGCGAGCGAAGCGTGCAGACATTTGAAACTTAACATGAAATATTGGCTGATCGCGATGGGCAATGCTTGTCCGAGTCGCCCGCGCAGGTGGGGATAGGCCAGTCCGCAATACACCCACACGTGCACTTCTCTATTTCCCACGCGCCCGTCAGGGACAGGCGGCGGGAGGAAAACTGGTAAGGAGTGTTGGGGGGGGGGGGGGGCTGCGGGGACTGAAGACTATTCTTACTCGGTCGACTGTCTCACTATGTATTTAGGTTAGGAACGGAAAACTCGATATCTACATCTTGCGTATAGTTTGTTGTTTGTTTGTTAGTTGGTTGTTGTTTTTAGGTTGTTGTAGATTCAGAGGTAGTGGAGGGCACGGGGCGCCTACGCTAAGCGTAGTTCTTAACCTTACGCTCGGTTAGGTTAGCAGGGCCTGGGTAGGTTAGGCGTGGTCAGGTGAGGTTAGGTTAGGACTGGACGAAAGGGTGACGCAAGATACGTTCGGAAGTGAGAACATGAGCGCGGTTGCGACCGTGCGGAAGGATTGACTCCCCCGCTCCGTGGATCCGCGCCTGAATTAAAACGTCCGTCCGTTACAAATGAGAAAACATCCGTAGTGCATACCAAAAGCATCTGTATTACACACAAATCCGTCCGTAACGACATTTGTAATACGGCTGCACAAATTTGTCCGTCGTACGGCCACATTTTGTTTGTAACGACTTTAGGGTGTGCGCCCGTCGATATAGTTACAATGTCAACAAGGAAGAAAGTAATTTTGTAAACGTAAAAAAAAAAAAACATTTTCTGTTCACAGCTTGTACGTGACATATGCAGACCTGGGAACAGCGTGGGGCAAGAACTACGCTTAGCGTAGGCGCCCCGTGCCCTCCACTACCTCTGAATCTACAACAACCTAAAAACAACAACCAACTAACAAACAAACAACAAACTATACGCAAGATGTAGATATCGAGTTTTCCGTTCCTAACCTAAATACATAGTGAGACAGTCGACCGAGTAAGAATAGTCTTCAGTCCCCGCAGCCCCCCCCCCCCCCAACACTCCTTACCAGTTTTCCTCCCGCCGCCTGTCCCTGACGGGCGCGTGGGAAATAGAGAAGTGCACGTGTGGGTGTATTGCGGACTGGCCTATCCCCACCTGCGCGGGCGACTCGGACAAGCATTGCCCATCGCGATCAGCCAATATTTCATGTTAAGTTTCAAATGTCTGCACGCTTCGCTCGCTACATTACGAGCAGCAATCGGAGCGGCCCCTAGTTAGAGGCTCTACCCTACAGCAGGCCCCAAACGGAAAACTCGATATCTATATCTTGCGTTTAGTTTGTGAGTGTTCTACGGAAGTGCTCCGAAAAACTGATAACCCAGATAACCCAGAAACCCATGCAGACTTTGACGTGTTAAATTTTGGCTTTGATGGGCCTTTTCCTCCGTTTTTTTTTTGAGCGTTGGAGCTGTTGCACCGGCAATCCCCGGTGCCCGTGCTGCTTGAGTGCCAAGGCCAGCGCCTGGGCCCCGCCCTTACAGCCAACGGGCGCAACGTGGCTATCGTGGGCTCGGCCGCCTTCGCCCGCGACAACGTGGCCTACATTCCTCCCGTAGCCTCCCGGCCCACGACAACATCACGCATACTGGTGCTGATCGTCGCCAAGGTGGGCGAGGGCGACGAGGCCTCCCTGCAGACGGCCGTGGCCGGGCTGCTGTCTACGCTGTGGGACAGGACGTAGCCTGCCGCTATTGTGGCCGCCGCACTGGACGAGGCCGTGTTCCTGTATGCGATGAACCCGTTCGCGAACAGCACGGGCGGTGCGGGCACGGCGGTGTGCGGGTGGTGCCTCTCGGCACAGTCCCGCTCTGGGACATCGACACCGTCGGCCTGGCATGACTCTCCGCCAAGGTGTCGTGCCCAAGTGTCGTCGCCAACGTATACGTCAATCCGTTTGCAATGCGCTGCAAGAGTAGGTGCACCATGGAAATTTTTTTTTTGATTTTAGTGATTGCATATACTGGGTATAACCAATTACAAGAAAATTGGTTCAGTGTAAGGTGTTCAAAATCGTGGCGCACGCAAGTGTAAGCAGCGAAGTAGTCCGAGCTCTCCGACATACCCAGTGCCGAAGTGCCTAAACGCAAGCCGAGCAATAGCTACCCGTACAAAAATAATTGTAATTCAGGATGTCTATTTCGTAGTCAGCGAGGAGACATGCCGGTGGCTTCGTGGAGACATAATTTAGACAACGCCAAGAATCTTGAGGTTGTCTAGGCCGTGTCTCTACTAAAGCTTTTTTCGTGTCGGTTTTAGACACTCTGTAGGCACTCTGCAGTCGGCGAGGAGTCATTTCCGAAGACACCGTAAATACATCGTGAAGAATATTTCCAGATATCGATGAAACCATTTTCAAATTGTCGGAAGCCCTCTAGAGGTCATTGCGGAGACCAACTAAAAACAAGGAGTAGCCTATTTCGAGACGCTTTTAAAACATCGCTAAGACGTTGCCCAGTTGCCATACAGACGTCAGCGAGACGTCGCCAAGATGCCGAAAAGACGTCGTCGAGACGCGGACGAGACATCGTCAAGACGTCGAGATTTATAAAATAAAGAATGCCAGCAAAAGTTGCCATGGCAGCAGGTGATACTATGTTAAGAACTGTTTTGTGGAAATTATAAATGGTGTGAGTCTTTTGGACGCCTGCGGCGGATTGTTTCCTTTCCTTGCCATTTAACGGGCTGATTTAATTGGGGGACACGTGGGGATGGACAGGGGCCGAGCAGGCGTCGGCAGGGCGTGGCGTGAAGCGATGCGCTCGGTCGGGCCTCCGAGCCGGGACCCGAGCGGGCGGCTGCACGAGTACTTTACTATCGGCTTTAAATCCACTTGAAATGTCGTAAATATCACAAACAAGGGTAGCATATGAATCCGCAAGCGTCAACGTCTCTTTTGAGACCTCTCTCGAGACATTCTATTCAAAATTGCACTTGTGATCTAAATATAAGATACGAAAGAGGCCCCGCAACAACTGACTTTGTGATTGCCTTTCGCATTTTCACTAATTTCCGACCGGTTTTAGCCCGACGGCGCGGGCCGTGCATTCAGACTATTTGCATGCCAGTACGACATCGAGTACCGATTTGGCAGGCCAAAATGTTAAATGTCAAAAGAAGCCCAAATCACGAGCGTCAACTTTGGCATTTTATTTAACATGTTTCTGGTGATGAGCGTATGTTATGTTTGGTACCATCGGCCAGACTTTGGTGGGTATGAGAAATTCGACGCTCGGCGCGCTTCGGGCTTCGGCTTCGGCTTCGGCTGTGGGCCGTGACGTCACACGGGTCTCGAGCCGAGTTCGCACCCAGTTTGTGTACAGTGCTCGGCTGACTCCACCGTGCTGGATTTTACTTCTTCGCGTAAGCGATTTTAAGATTTGTGTGATTAAGCATTTCCTACGAAAGTGGTTGGAGACGACGCCGACACACGCCGTGTTTTCAACGCAATCAGTTGGTAGATCCGTTTAACCTCTGTAAGAAAAAAATCGTAACTAGACTGCCCCGATGGTCCATTTCGGTTAACAGAAAATGCAAAAGGCATGTGGTGGTGAGATGAGGACGACCCAAGCGTTGCAGACGTTTGTCAAGGGGAAGCTTAGGAAGGCCGTCCCACACCTGTACGACTCTCTTTACACGAGGAGAGGAAAGGAGCCCTCTGTCGCAGAATGGACTCATCTAAGGTACTCGCTCCCAATCCGGTCTATTCTCTCCCTTTTTTTTCCTAAAACCGTTCCATTTCTTTGCTGATAGGGCTTCTACCTAATCCTTTCTTTTTTCCTACTGAACAGAGAGTACATGAAGGACGTCGATTGGAGGATGCCGAGACCTCCGAAACCTCCCAATAAGGACGCACCAGGTGATGGGTACGTGTGCTTCTTTATTAAACAGAATCGAGACACCTTCTGACACAGAGGTTTCCCATGAAACCAAGAATGGATGAATGAAAAAGATTAATTTATTTGGGTTTCTCTTTTTCAGAGAATCCAAGTCGGCAAAGAAGACAGCACGAGAGGAGAACCAAAAGGACCTCAAAAAGGACATGAGAGGTGCCGCTGCTGCTGGTCCTTCTTCTACTCCTTCCACTCCTTCCACTTCACGGAAGGGAGAGGGAGGGAGCCCCTTTGCGGCCTTCTACCCACCGCTCTTTTCTACTCCAAAAGGAGGAGTAGATAAACACAATATGGAGGTTGTTCTTGGGGGGCTGCTGGACAGGCGCCTGCAAACTTTCAGAGAGGAGGTGATGACTGAATTTAAAGGAATGTGTTCTCCACCATCCAAGCAGGCCCCTGACAGGCCTGTCGCGGGCGCGTGGAGGCGAAAGGTGAATGAGCAGGCAGGCTGCAGGCTGGAAACCACGGCGCCACCTGAAATTATCGTGTTGTCAAGTTCGTCCGAGGGGGAAGAAGGAAATGCTTCAGACAATGAAGAACCGGTAGTGAGAGTCAAAGAAGAGAGAGAGGACTGGCCTCAAGATGGCCCTGGCGAAGCGGTGGAGGCGATCCCTCCCATTTCCGAGGAGATGATGGAGACGGGCAGCGGTCCCGGCGATGAAAGACAATCAGGAGCAGAGAATGGAGAAGCGGTGGTGGCAAACCCTCCCATTTCCGAAGAAATGATGGTGGTGAGCAGCGGTCCCGGTGATGAAAGACAATCAGAAGGAGAACATGAGGGGGACTCTGAGCTCGTCGAGGTGGACAAAGATCGTGACCAGCAGCTAATTTCTAGGACCAGTGCGATTAGTGAGCTGCGGACTCTTCACGGCGCAGACATCTTGTGACTTTTGATTCGGACAAGGGATGATTTACATAAGGATCAATACCAATTTTGAACACATGCATTGCCATTTACCTTCCTGCCAGCATTTTCATGTTCTGATCACAAACTAGCTTCTTTTAATGTCCACTGGAAATTCCTCTCCGATCGCCGATACGGTAGTTCTGCAAGCATTGCGGTGCGTAGCACGCGTTGTGGTAATAAGGGAAATGACCTGCATTGGATACGGATTACTAAGGATTACTAACGGAATACTGGAATACTAATACAGATATCTAATGGCAACAGATCACTAGTACTGCACCACCACCCCATTACTGTTCGCACGGCTTGTGCCATCTCAGCACGCAACCCATGCGCGGAGGTAACTTGTGCAAGTACCTTGTACAGTGGGTACGCCACAGGAGTTAACCAACGATAAAAGTGTTATCACTTACTTACACATACGATTAACAACTCTTGTCCATACAACAAGTAAAATGGGGAGTAGTTAGTTGACTTCTGCTTCTGGGTTCTGTGACCAAACATGACGCCGTCCAGGACTTATTTGCAGACTACAACGAGCGTTAGTAGAGTCTACCCGGCAGACTGTTCGTCAAAGGGCCAGAAGTCAAATTTTAGGATGTTATGCAAGGCCTTCGTTGTAATTGAAGGGAAATTATACCTTAGAACACTCGCCGGAAAGAAAACAGTTCACGGTAGGGACAATGAAACATTCCCAGAATATGCTTTGGTTATTTCTAGAAGGCTAGAGCAATTGAAAATTCTTCGTTTGGCTCACGAAGGGAGTAGCCAAAGCCTACAAGCAACATCTCTGTCTGCGCACCGCGGCGAGAGAACGACCTCTGATATATTGGCAAGGCGGGTCTATTGGACAGGCATGACAAAGGATGTCAAAGATTACATCGCTTCGTGTGAGCCATGCCAACAAGTATGTAGCTTTACAACATATTGTTCATGTATGTTAGCAAATGTCACTGTTCAATATGGATAACAAGTAATTTGTGTACAGGTAAACCGTAACCCACTAATGGTGCACCAACCATTGAGATCAGTACCTCCACCCAACAGAAACATGAAGCAGATTGGCGTGGACATCATTGAATTGCCGGAGGCGAAGGGATACCGGTATGCCGTTATAGCCATCGACTATTTCAGTAAGTTCTGTCATGGAGAAGCACTTCCGGAAAAATCAGCTGCTGGTGTAGCAAAATTTTTGTTTAAATGGATCACTCTTTTTGGGTGTCCAGAAATTATCATTAACGATCAGGGGAAGGAATTCTGTAACCAAGTTACAGAAGAGCTCCAGATTTTAACTGGTGTGCACCAGAGAGTGACGAGAGCTTATAACCCTCAAGCAAATGGCCAGGTGGAAAATCAAAATGATAATGTGAAATGTGGATAACTAAAAGTACTGATGACAAAGATATCCGCTTCGTGACTAACGCACTATACCTACAGTCGGTCCGAAAATCTAACCGTTTTGTGGCCACATTCCCACTCGTCCCTCAGGGGCCCCGCAGCTCAAGCAGTTTCTAAGATGAATTTGCAGGTGGTTGGCTGAGCGAAAGCGAGGCCCTTACCCGACTAGGTCAGATATGTTTTGTGTCTGTCGTCGCGATTTCTCGAGAACGGTTAGACGTAGAAAGCTCAAATTTGGACAACATCCTTCTTGCATCATACCAGAGTCAACCTCCCCTCAGGGGCACCGCAGCCCAAGCTGTTTCTTAGATAATTTTCACATGTGGACCAAAATTTGAAATCCGCCGGTTGGGTGAGGTCAGTATGCCAT
>CM049602.1:205357-304870 GCA_026979955.1 Megalurothrips usitatus
ACGTAGGCTCATCAGGGAGCAGGATGCCGCCCTCGCTGATAGCCTACGTGTCGACCAGCAGAAGGAAGACGAGAAGCGACTGCAATGCGCTCAAGCCTCTTCGTCAGAAGGAGCAGGTTTTAGTGTTGGGACAAAAGACCAGATGCGGTGCTAGTGTTCCTCCAGAGGTCAATTCTTCTGAGGAAACAACGAGCACTATAGTTGTTATTTTGCCGAATGGCAAACGGGTGTCTAGAAATTTTAAAATAAGCCCTGTTTTCACTGCTTGGTTTTGAGTGTACTCTCAAGACTCCACCCCAACACACTTAAGGGTGTTGAAGAGGTCCCCAAGGGAGTGTGTGCAGTCAATCAATCAATGGGAGCTTCAGCCCATAGGCTCGGTTGGGCTGGGACAAGAAATTTTGGTGGTGGAAGAGGATGAAGGTGCGTATTTCATTTGATGCTCAGCATATGTGCTACTTAATTTTCAGAAAGGTTTATTGTTTGTTTCGTCTGTTTCAGACAATTCTGACGTGTGCCCTGGGTGCTTGCTGCTCAGGACCACCACTACTCTGCTTGGATGCAAGCATAAATTTTGTTTTTCTTGTGTGCGGGCTTTAAAAAGAAACTCGCTTTGCTCGCTGGGGGCTCCGCCCCCAGACCCCCGTACAGGGCTTCGCCCTGTTGTTTCGGTTTCGGCATAACACGCTTCGCTCACCACGAATCACCATTCCGTCACTCCGTGCATTTTACCTGCCTTGGCCAACCGGCGGCTGTCAAATGAGAAGTAGGACCTTAGTCAGTACGATTCCCAATATATCAGAATTGTTATCGCTAAATCGATGTAAATTTTACAAAAATTGTTCATAATCCAGGATTGTCAAACCGTACAAGGCAGTGTGAGGTGTACATCCTCGATACTGTTGAAACCTCGGTGGTCGAAGGACCGTTAGTAGGTATGAGGATAGTAGATATGAGAATGATGATTTTCTTATAGGTATATCCCTAAGAAATTTTCGGCGAAATTTATATTCTCCAACCATTTAGGGCGTGTGATGCATACTTAATCCGTTGTAGAAGACAAAAAAAAAGTCGTCGAAAAATTTTGGATGGGGTTCCTGGTCCCGGTGGCTCTTTATTGGCTTAAAAAAAATTCGCAAGCCTTTTGCGATGCCCTATGCAGTGCCAGAAACCTCATCTCTATGTCACTTGGATCTAGAGTTACTGCCTTCGTTCCCGTTTGCGGCCATGCATGGCATTACGTAGGCCACTGACACCTGCAGCAGCACCCAGGGGGTTAGTTTGGTCAGTTTTCCTTTACCGCCCTGCGATGCCCTGCCGAATGCCGCGAACCGCATCGCTCCATGTCAATTTGTTCTTGAGTTACCGCCGTCGTTCCAGTTTGAGGCCATGCATGGCATTACGTAGGCCACTGACACCTGCAGCAGCACCCTAGGGGTTCGTTTGATCAGTTTTTCTTCACCACCCTGCGATGTCCAGACGAATGCCGCGAACCGCATCTCTCTATGTCAGTTGGTTCTCGAGTTATCGTCGTCGTTCCAGTTTGAGGCCATGCATGTAGGCATCATGTAGGCCACTGACACCTGCAGCAGCACCCAAGGGTTAGTTTTGACGATTTTTCTGGAGTGTTGAGGTCATTTAAGGGGGGGTCGATTCTATCTCAAAAGTTTGTATCTAGCCTCCTTCTACCCAAACATTTACATGAGTGAGTCAATCAGTCAGTCGGGATGGCGTTATATATGTCTTTGAAATCTGTTCCATGTGCCGAAAGAGGTTTACTCTCAGGCAGGTAAATTCAATTGAATGTGAAAGTCAGCAATTGTAATAAATGAGTCCAATATCCTTTTTTGTATATTTCTCCTTCAAACCCCTCCAAAAATTAAGGTTTTACCCGTTCCATTGGCCACTGTTGATATTTGCTTGGGATGATCAAACAGTTATAGTGGTCTTCCGTGATTTTTTTCATTTTTCTCAGACCACGTATTTTGGCAAATTAGAAAAGTTGTAAAAATGTGTACTATTTTGCATTCTTTCTAGTTAATACCTTGGTCCAATTTTTTGTTAAATATCAGAAGATTCAGGATGAGAAGTAGATTCTAGAATGTTTGGAAACAATATGCAATACAATGACCTGGTAAGATTTTTGGTTTTACCTGGATTTTAAAAAAATGTTTTCTATAACCCAACAGAATTTTTTACATAACATGACCTTGTGTTTGTGGGTCCTTTGGGTCACCCTGTAGTGTGCGTACTTTGTCGGACGTCCGCGAAACCCGGACGCGCCACGTCCGTCAACCACGGGACGCCCAGAACGAGCGACCTTCAAACCGAGGAGACGCGAACCGGTTTGGTTACGAGTTTGACTCCGTACTTAAGGGTCCTTGTTTGAGGGTCTTTTATTTTAATTCAAAATAGGCTTCCCGCGTAAACCTCTGCCAAATGGGAATGCGCCGATTGTGCGCGCACAAATGCTGCAATGCTATTGGGGGCGCACGCGGTACACCAGAAACACATAAATACCGCGCACAAATCGCATTGGGCTTCATTCCCTGTTCTGCATCGCGACACTGCGCATCTCCGTCACGATGGCTGACAACGTATTTGTGCGATGGGCAGTAGACGAGCCGTCCCTTGCACACTGCCCCACCTGCGGGTTGCTTCAGCAGAGACTAGCGCAGCACATGATGGCACATCTGGACGTAGAACCTCGAAGGTTCAGAGTGCTCACCCAGAAAAAAGACTTCTGGAATCAAGTATAGAAATTTACTTGACGAAAAATACTTGATCGCGATGGTTGATTCAAGACTGCGTATGCTAGAATCAAGAATAAATTTCACAAGCGAAAATCAAGTAAACGACAGGCTTGTCTCTATATTATGTTATTATATATTCATCAAAATCGTATTTCCTGCTCGATCGGGTACGAAGCACGTCGAATAGCCGATAGAAAAAAGAAAATCGTTCCGAAGATCACCTGGGTTCGAACCCGCGCCTCACGGACTCACGCGCCGGCGCGTTCCCTCCAGACCACTTGCCGCCTTCGTCCCGGAGGGTCTGTGGGCCACCATTAAAGGCCGCGCCAGTGGTAAAGGTAGAGGCAGAGCGGAAGCGTGGCAACGTTGTACGCCACCGCGCACCCCGAGCCGCGCCGATCCAACGGAACGACTCGTTGCGAGTCGGGTAGCCGGGCCGCGCCGAGAAGCCGAGGCCGTGCTGGTGCCGGGAGTCCAGATCCCATTTTGACGGTTACTGTTGTTCGCTGTTGTTCGTGCGCTTTGTATCCAGTAACGTGCGCGTGCGGAATGATGGACGCGGACGCGGAGGAGGAGCTGAGGCAGCTGCCGCGAGACTGTGGATTACCTCACTTGTTTGAGAAGTGCCAAGGTAGGTGTATGCCGCGTTCCTCTCTTCTTGCTGTGGTGCCGCGAACCTCGCATGTCGGCCGCCGTGCTCATTCTTGCTTATGATGATGGGACGCCGCGGAGAGCGTCACAAATTTAAGTTATTTTTGGCTACGCTACTGTTGTGGGCTTGACAACGAAACGCGCCGTGTCGCCGTGCTGCATGCAACAGGTGGCTCGGAAGGTTAGGTTGTCGAAGTACTGCGGGGCCTACAATTCTCATCGGAAAAGCTTCTGGATGCTTTAGAAATCCGTAATTTTATGTGCCGAGCACGGTCAGGTGCGGATTAAGAGGAAAGAGGACCACTGCTGTTTTCGGCCTCTGCGGGCCGATTTTGAGTCGTCTTCTGACGATCGCCACAGCCAAACCGTTCAAGGTATCGTCTTCAAACTTCGTAAGGAAGTAGATGAAGGTTCAAACTTAATATCGGTGTGTTCAAATATTTTTTTGGACCGCGTTAATACGTCTAAATTCGTCCTCGACTTTAGGCCACAATTACTCCTTACTGAGGCCTCGGAAAAATATTCGGGCCACGACACGGCGTAGCGACAACCCTCTTCTGTTTGGACATGTTCGGCTGAATTCAGTGCGTTGAACGGCGTGGACTCCAGGACGGCAACGCCAAACCTCTGCACAGTGCTTTTTGAACGCTCCGAGTAGTGCGCGCTGGGCACCTCTGGAATGAAGTATACCGGGGCCCCGACAGCTGGTCCTCCCCCACACCGCCTCCTCCACTGCGCCTTTTGTTTCGCCTGGTCCCGCCTGGCCCCACATGGCTCGGCCGGAGCCGGGCGCGCACACCCCCGCTGGCAGCGGGCCTTTTAAATTTCCCACTGCAAAATGAACAATTTGAATGAATGTGCTAACACAGCGCATCAGTCGTTCATTCTTATGGGTTTCTCGAGACATGCTGAACGGTCTTTGGTAGACGATCGTACCTCTTTCCGTTCTCAAGTTACGGTGTTTTGGAGCATAGCTCGCCGATACCAGGATTACTCTGGTTTCTGAATGAGGTGAGCTAGAGATGACCGTCAAACGCCGTTCTACTCGTCTCACCATAAGCTGAAACATGCACCATTCACGGGACCCGTCCGCCTCACCGTTCAAAATGTTCAAAACTGCACTGGCATCAATACCTGCCAGTACAATGGCGCGACCGGGCGCAGACCCAGCGGGGGGCGACACGCAGTGCTCGGGTCGCTGTCCTGCCCCATTAGGCATGCGTAGGGCCAGAGGGGGGAGGAGCGGCAGTGCGGGGGCGTGCCATAGTTTGGTCACTGCAATCGTACCCCTCGCTTTCGCGCCGAACCGAAAAATGCCTAAATCACGTTGTGCAGAGGTTTGGCGTTGCCGTCCTGGCGTCCACACCGTTCATCGCACTGAACGCATAGAAACATGTCATAATAGATGAAGGCTGTCGCTACGTCGTGTCGTGGCCCGAATATTTTTCCGTGGTCTCAGTAATGAGTTATTGTATCGCAAAGTCTCCGTCGTTTTTGAGTATGACAGAGCGGTACCTAATTTTTTTTCAGCTCACCAACACTAAGGTTGAACCTTTACCTACTCTGTCACAAAGTTTCAAGTCGATATCTCGAACGGTTTGGCTGTGGCGATCGTCAGAAGACGACTCAAAATCGGCCCGCAGAGGCCGAAAACAGCAGTGGTCCTCTTTCCTCTTAATGTATCATTCAAGTATTCGAATTTCAGCGAAAAAGTTGCGTTTTTGGCCGGGATACGGGTTGAGGTCGGCGTGGACTGTGCGGTTGCGGCGTCTCTTCCTAACCTGGCTGCTCCTGATACCCCTGTTATCTGGGGCTATCGAGGGTGCTTTTAAACAGGTTCCAATTAAATGCAACCTTAAACAACCTCATTTAACGGGTTCGCATTCTAACCAAGAAATGGCACCATCGCGGTTGCTGGGCACAGCGGCTTTGCACTATGCACTTCATGTTCATGGCCAGGCTTGCCTTGTCCAGAGGTTTACATCGCTGTAAAGTCCATTACCGGGCTCTAGGGTTGACGTTTTTTGAACATGTCTCGTAGAACTGTGTATTAATCATTTTCTGTGTTGTCTACAGAGTCCCGCTTCAGTAGGGCATCGCTTCTGATTGCGACGAAGGAGGACCTGGCCGACATTGCGCCATTCAAAGGAGAGCAGCCTTTGTTGTGGGGGCACCTGCAGAAGCTTGCTGCAGAACCAGTCCAGGTTGGTTATTGTGGTCATTGCTGTGCTCTTTCGAGCAATGCTAATTTAGTACATGTTTTGGTCTTGGCATTGACTGTGTTTTTGAAACAATCAAATTCTGCTTTGAGAATCCATTGTGATATACTCACGCAGTGGAATTTTATATAATAAAATGTATAACGTATGGTGATGAGACTTCCACCATGTACTTCTCCCTTTCTTGTTGAATGGCATTTGTATTTATCCATTGTCAAATTTTCAGGAGACATCTGCACGGCATAAGAGTAGTGCACTCCTTTCGTGCGTGCGGGCTGAGATAGGAGAGTCATCAACCTCATCCTCGTCACCAGCACAGGTAAGGGACAAAGAGGTTTTTATAAAAGTTCAGAAATTGCTGCTCACAATTTTCACTTTTTGGTCTGTTCTATTTTGCAGGCTGCTTCAAGTTGCCCCCAGCCTCCCAAGCGGCAGAAAGTGGACTTGGGTGCAAAAGCAGCAGAGGAAAAAATTGTGAAGCTCAATAACGCAAAATATATCAGTGATTGGGTAAGTCGATAGTTTAGTACTTGTATTTTCCAAGAGGAGTAGTCTACGATGGCACTGTTTCTACTTCTCTGAATGTTGTGATTGGGCTGGTTATTTAATTGTTGCAAATCATACCTAGAAGCCGAGTGGATGGCCAGCTAAAACTTTAAGCTGTATGCCTAGATGTGCATATATGGTCATTATATACAAGTGTATCAGTATCAAAACTTTTGGTATCATGAAAGGTGGAATTGCAGTATACGCCTCCAGTGACGTCAGCCGCTTTCGGCTGACCTTTTTGTGGGGTTTGTTATGCAGTGGTACCAACCTCCATTATTGGCACTCTGAATACTAAAGTCCCTATTTTTAATGCTAAATGATATAATGTTGAAAAGTAGAATGGAGGCGCTTAATGCAGTTTTGCGGATGGGCAAAACTGCAGTAAGCGCCTCTAAGGTGAATTGGGGTGCAGTTTACACATTACACATAAAACTGCAGTATACACCTCTCAATAATGGCGCGCCCAATTAGGTTAGGTTAGTGAGGGTTGTTTTATATTGAGGTCAGCCTCATTTCAAAAAGCTATATATTAGGCAGTTACTGCAATTTCATGCACAAGGGCCTAATTAGAGGTACATACTGCAGTTTTGCCCATCCGCAGAACCGCAGTATGCACCTCCACTTACTTATGGCGCATACAGACACATATTCTTTGTTTGCGTAGGTCGTGATGAATTTATGTTGGTATTGCCACATTCACTACATTACACTCTTCCTAGGGTACAAGATTTTGTTGGGGTTGGCACACCTGCCGCGTTGTCGACTGGAGGCACATACTGCATTTTGGCCTCATGAAAATCTATATGTATTTCAGCTTCAATAATATTTTGATCCTCCAGTATATCATATTATAATGTATTAAAATATTATTTACTTCTGCCTCCTTAGGATGTAAAGGCCATCTTGATGAGTGATAGCGTCGGCAAGGAGATTGTCAAAGGATATGTTCGGGCCCTGGACGATGATGACAGTGAACCCACATCCGCTTCACTCAATGAGTCCAACAGGAACAAAATTGTGCAGATTTTGATTAGAGATATCCTGCTTCACACAAAGAGGTAAGTGTGGTTGGTGTATTTTCTGAGGTATTAGTAGTAAATAAATTTTTAAATATTAATTTTCATTTCAGTCTTCATTTCTTACTCCTCCAAACGGTTGGGGAAAAAATAGTTGTCGTCTTTCCGACTGAATGTGTTGAGACATATTTCGTTGCTCCTCTGGAGGAGGGAGGACCTCAAAGACATCCGAAGGGAAAGCTTGCCAACAAACTGCGGAATGAAAGGGGCAAGATCAGAAGTATTTCTAAAGGCCCCAGCAATGTTGGTAGAGGAAAGGGGAAAGACTGTACCCCCAGCAGTTTCAATGCAATCCTTCAGCAGCGTAAGGGTCCACTCATTTTATTGATGATAAAGGTTTTTTATCGATCAATGCCATTAACTTATGTTTGCATTTTGTGTTCTAGCTGTCACTCAGGAAGTGAAAGCGGCTCAGCTGTGGCTCCTTACTGGACGCAGACCTTGGCCTGAGGTCCTAAAGACATGGTGCATCACAGTTCCAATCCGCTTCAAGGATTTATTTAATGGCGAAGGGTTTGTCAATAAGTATACAGAGGAATGGCCCGTCCTCTCTCACAAGTCTGGCTATGAACTGGTGAGCTTTGCTTGTTCATTCTTTACTGTGCAGTTTACTTTCTTGCTGCCCATACTGATTTCATACTTATATTTGTATATTTTGTTAAAGATATTAGAGGACTTCCGTCTGCTGTACAGTGAGCGTGCAGACTACCTGTACTTAAGGTGGGAGGAGTTTGTCAAGCAGACTGTGAAAATTGCCTCGAAGGATGTCAAAGATCCCAAAGGCAAAGAATATCTACGATTACTGCGTGACAAGGACCTTAATCTCAGTTCAGGTATGTCTACATTTCTCTGATGGCTTTCTGGAAGAAATGTATCTAATATAGACTGTAGGATAGTAGCAACTCTTAAAACTGTAAACTTTACTTGCTTCACCTACTGTCTGAAATAACTTTTTATTGGATTTGAAACTCTAATTTAATTCTTTCATGTTTATAATTTACATACTTAAATGACCTCAAATTTTTCTGTGGACACTTAATCAATCCAAACCACTGTCTTTCCTCAACATAATTGTCAGAAAATGTGTACTAGCAAAGGAAATGTGTTGCAATTGAATGGTCCTTTTCTGTTTCTAATGTAGTATTTTGTAATGTGAAGTGTTCAAGCGAAACGGACTAGCGTGAAACACAAAGGTGCAGTCTCATATTTTCATTTGGGTGCGGAACCGGTAGATTTGGGACGGGAATTGTATTGTATGAAAAGGGAAAAAGATTTTGCTGTGTGGTGTTGAGATTTCTTATGCATTGTTTAATGTGCAAAAGGGTACACACTTCTGAAAACTTGATGAGTATGTTGAGAAGTTAAAGCCTTTTGGGTTAATTGTTTGTCTCCATGGTCATTATTTGAAATTCATAGTGCAAGAAAAGGTGAAACTCGGTTCCCAACAATCATAACAAGCAGCAGCCATTGCCTTTATGACTAATTTTCATTAGTTGTCTCATATTTCTTATTGGCTCTTATGAGGTATGCAGTGACATGAGGCCTATGTTGTGTAATTCTTTCTCCCTAATGACCATCCTTTCTACTCTTTTTCAGACAGCATAGCAGCCTTGGTTTTGTGCCTGCTACCCATTATCCGAGCCAGCCACAAAGTGACCGAAGAGGATGAATCTGGCAGGAATGTTGCCAGGAAAATTCCAACTTGTGAGGCACGCGATAGCTATATCCTCCATGTAAAGGTACAGTCGGTTAAATTGAGTTTTTCAACACCTTATATTGCATTGAGTTTGTGGTGGGGGAAGGGGGGGGGGGATTTAAAATAGAGGGGGAGGAGAGGAAGGGTTAGGGATTAAAACCTTTCCCTTAATTTCTGCGTCATTTGCTCTGTCAGTTCTGAGGCAACTAACAAACCAACTCTTTCCAATTTGTTTTCTAAACTCGTTTCTTATGTTCCACAGGTTGCTGCAGACATAAAGCAGCGGATCAAAGAAGTGCGCACTAACTTCAAAGGCTCGTCAGTGGGTGGGCGCCCTCTGGTGGTTGTGGTTGGGCCTTCTCTGTGTAAAATCCAGTCTGCACACATCTCAGTGGTTGGCCTGGAGTACAAGCTCGGCGGTGTAGTTGAGGTAATTGACGTGCTTTTCAAGACCTTCCATGCTTTGCACATCGTATACCCAAAAGCCAGCAACCACATTTTTCTCACAATTCAGAAGTGCATTTATGACATTCACACTGAATGGGACACTGCGTGTGACATAAAGCATAGCTGGATCAACGAGTATAAGTTTTAAAAGTGATAATTGTTAATTTTTTTTCTTGACAATGCTCAGTATCTAGTCATTTTTTTTTCTTTTTGAATCTTGTGTACAAACACGTACACATTTTTGTGGAAGTGGTTATTTCCTGTATATGTATCTAGTCAATTGTTTTTTTTTTTTTGAATTTTGCATCTATAATGTTTGTTTGCTTTAAATGCAATGATGGATTCAACTCAGTGGAGCTATTGCAGACCCATCTAGTTTATGGGGAACCATCATTAACCTTGACAAGTTCCTTTCGATGCAGACAAGGTGACTGTGGTTTTACGTGTGATTATTTACGTAATTTTATGAGACACCTGAAATCAGTCCATGCACGGTTCAATGCTGCCAATCCTCCCGATCCTGAGAATGTACCTGCGGACGGCTTGGTAGCTGGTGGTGATTTTATTGATTTGTTTCAAGAAGATGCAGTAAATGATGAAGTACAGCCGAATTTGCCAGATGCTCCAGAGCCTGACATAACGGTAGAGGATTATGTACGTGTGGTGTGCAAGAATGCAGAGGCATTTGCTGCTCAGTTAAGCTCTGTGCCTAACATGCACCGCAAAAATGTCCAGGATATTATTTCTCTCGTGTCTGAATTCTTAAACTATGGATTGGTTGGTAGCTTGAAGGACAAGGTTATTGTGGTGTCCGGCAGTTGGCAATGCCATAGTTCCGGCGGTCGCCACCAGGGGGCGCCATCACGGGCGCCACCGGGAGGCTGGGACCGCCGGAGCTAGAGGCATTGCTATCACGAGCCGTCGACGAGACCACATCAGGGAGAAACATCCAGGAAAAACCAAACCGTGAGTGTTATGATTTTATAGCAATCCCTGATCCCTAACACAGTCAGTCCACCAATGTGAGAACACAACATTTGGCGACGAGGCTGAATGAGCCAGCTGGAAAACCGGCGAGGCTTGTCAACTGGACTTAGAATTTTGAATGGAATTGTGACTGTGTTTGTGCTGCGATGTGCTTGTGGTACTTTGGCTGTGCTGATGCGGGCTTGTGTTGCGTTGTGAGTTGAGGCATAGAGTGTAGCGCAGGGCGAGTAACCAGGTCAGTGCGAGTTCGGCCGGGAGTAAACAATCCGACACGTGTGGGGCAGCAGACCGGCAGGCGGGGAAGTCCGTGCCGTGGGGCTGTGAGGGCGTGGGCGTGTTGCTTTTCGGGTTGATTTACGGGAGCGAGGCGAGAGGCGATGGCAGGCAGACGGACACGGAGAGAACGCGAGCGGCAGCAGACGCCGCCGCCGCCGCACACGCCGGAGCCGGAGTCTGAGCCGGAGCCGTCGCCACGCCGTTCGCCGGCTCGAGCGCGGAGGTTCCATTTCTCGAGTTTCGAACAGAAACCGGGTACGTGGGGTACCTACAAGCGCCGGCTGGGGCAGGCGCTGGCGCACCAAGGGTTTGTCAGCGGGGCCGCCAAGAAGCGCGCCTTGTTGACGTGCGCCGACGAGCCCCTGTACGAACTCATGATCGCTCTGTGTTATCCGAGGGAGCTGGAAAGCAACCAGGTGACATATGACGATTTGATCAAACTCCTGGACGAACAGTTCGACGACGCGATGTCGATCCACATGGCCGAGCATTTGTTTGAACAACGAGTGCAGAAGGCGGGTGAGTCGGTAGCCGTGTGGCTGGCCGACCTCCGACAGCTGGCCATCCCGTGCAAATTTCTGGAGGCCGAATTGGGCCGGCGTTTGTGCCACCAATTGGTGCGAGGCGTAGTTGACAAAACATGCCAGCAGAAATTGCTCGGGGAAGCGGATTTGGACGTTCGAAAAGCGGTTGACATGATTCGGACGCACGCGCGCTGCCGGGCCGAGGGCGAGGCGCTCAGCCGGCGGAAGCCGGGCAGATGATCGCATACGCGGGGAACAACAAGGGCAACAACAACAAGGGCAACAACAACAAGCAACAGCAGGCCACGTGCTACCGCTGCTTGGGGGCCCACTCGGCTGACACGTGCTGGGCAAAAGACAAGGATTGTCGGGGCTGCGGAAAACGCGGCCACATCCAAAAGGCGTGTCGGTCCGGGGAGGGGGCAAGCGGGGGTAGCAACAACAACAACAAGAGGGGCAGGAAGGGCAAAGGGAAATCGGGAGGTGGGCACAGCCGGACAGTGAACATGATTCACGGGTCGGGGCCCGCCCCCGCCTCCGGTTCCGCTGGTGGGGCCGGGGCTGCCGAAGCCGGCGCGCCGTCGGGCGCCGCGGCGGCACAGCAGCCCGCCGCCGGGACGGGAGCCGGAGCCGGTGCGGTCGCCTTCGTGGGGGTCCGCAAGCGGCATGGGAGTATGGGTTGTTCAATGTGAACGCTCCCCAGTACCCGGGCCCAGATCAAGTGCCTGTTGTTGTTGACGGGATCATGTTCACGGCCGTCCTCGACAACGGCGCGCCGTGCGGCATGATTTCGGCGGACGAGTACGCGCGCCACTGGCCGGAGGCGCGTCTCTCGGACGTAGCCGACGACATGTGGATGTGGGCCGGCGTGCCGGTGACGGGCCTCCGCAGCTGTGAGGTGACCGTCCGGGTCGCCCACAAGGAGGCCACGTTGCCGCTGCTGGTAGCAGAAGGGCGTGGCCCCTTCCTCATCGGCCGGCTCTGGATGGACGCGCTGGGTTTCCGTGTGGCCGGGCCCGTGCCGATCACGCGGCCGGCGCACGGACTTGTCGGGGCGGTAGGCCAGCCTGGGGACGCCCTGGGGGCGACGCCCGCCGAGCGCGCCAAGTTTGAATGTTTTCAGCCCGGCCTCGGTACGTACCAGGGGTAGGAAACTCCCCCACTTATCTGACAAGGCCTAAAATCGGGACTTGGGCGATGGGGCTGGCCAACTTAACACCCAGTTGAAATGAAAGACTCCATGCTCATAGGGTAAATTTGAGACCGCGATATATTTGAAGAAATGGCAGTTACAACCCGGTAAATCACATTAAAATTATCTTTTGAGTACAGTCGACCCATTTTAAGCGGTAAAGGGCTCGAAGCAGACATTTTAATTTTTATAGAACATTACACTTTTTGTGCCAATCGACCCTGTTAGAGTGCAAATAACACACTATTTGCAGGATGGGCATCGTTATCGACACCAAATTCATCTTCGGCAAAATGTTATCGGCAGTTGGGTGAAATGTTATCAGCAGTAAATTATTCTTGGGCGATACGTTATAGGCAGTGATGTCAGAAAAGCAGACGACATTGTTTATAAACAACCGTTCCAGCATAGCAGACGACATTGTATGTAAACAACCGCGCCCAACTCTTTTCCTTTTTTTGTAACTGCAGCCTTTCACCTCTCATTAATACATCTCATTGAAGAGACTGTAGGAAATGCCAGCTGGAATGGTTTACTCGCCAGACAGTTGTGTGACAAACCCAGTGTAGTCAGGCAGCTTTTCTATTCAATAGTTGAAATTCTATTAATTAATCTTTACTATTTCAAGTTGTAAACTATGTATTTGGGGAAATAGGTACAGGGTTCAAATACGAGACAAAATAGCTTTCAATTAGTTTTAATGATCTTTGCATTCCTTGACAAAAGACTTGCTTGACTCCATGATCTCCACCTTCAACTTCCTTCTCTCTTCCGTAAGCCGCAGCCTCCTAAAAACACGAAAGAGGATGGTTTTCAAACAATTATGGCAAGTGCAATGTCATCCCTGTCAGTTCTGACTAATGCCTGCACTCGACATCACCCATGCCTAGGAGGGCAAAAAATCTGTCCCCAGTATTTGAGGTCGATCAAGAGCTTCACCCACTACTTTCAGCCCTGCTTTTTTAATGCACATCACACATGTTTCATTGTCTACATCTCTCAGTCATCAATCTTACTGACTACAATATTTCTTAGTTATGGTAGAGTTCAGAAATCCGTTGGAAGTCTTAGAAAGTAGAACTATGCTCATGAATCATTGGAACAACAGAGTGTTTGATTGCAGCTTCTCTAATGTGGATAGTGTCAGCTTCTTTCTCCACATTTAGTTTCAAATTGCTTCTATTACTCAAACAAACTGATAACACTATCCAGGATTTGCAAGCAGTGTTGAAATGATTGGAACCTAAAATTAGTCAACATAACAGATTAATTAGCACATACCCATTGCCCATCACGACTTCTCTTGAAGAATCTTGTAGATCAATTGCTGCACTCCACAAGCCAGTGAAAACATTAAAATAATAAAAAAAATGATTATCATGTCCCCGTATCTTTTCAAATCACAGGTAAACATTTGTTTACCACTCAAAGTGCGTAAGATCCTTCTGACCTCAGAACCAAATACATCCGTAAGGATGTAACTTTCACTACAAGCAAAGGGGCAGCAGAAGTTGCATTGCTTGTTCAATGAGCAAGACCAATCCATGGAGTGGAACTTATTAAGTTCTCAAAATATGCCACATGAACTAGTACTCTACCAACTGGACAATTAAATCAATGGACATGAGAAAAAGGGGTCTTGGCTATCTTAGAAGAAATTACCACATCTGTGAGGAATGAACCACTTTACCTACATTAAGTGCACACACATTATCAGAGATCTACTGTTGTTGAGTTATGATGGATACCGATAGATAGGATGGTGTAGTACCAGGAAACAACTCCAATTAAACCAAAATCAATTTTTTTTATTCTATATCCATGTCCCTCTCCTCCAGGAGGGTCTTTTCAGCCTCCACTATGGCGCGTTGGGCTGCGCTGTAGCCTGCCTTATAGGCCCTTGCTTCTCTTGGTGTCTGCTGTTAACAGGGAGGTTAGAAGAAATAAATTATTACAACAGCATTCTTTTGCCTAAAGCTTAATAAACTCAGTTTCAGTTCATCATACTCTTCCACAAAAGTCATTCAATTACTTAACCAGAAATGACTCAAAAACACCCAATAATACAGAAATGAACTTCTTTTCATTCAACAGCTGGGACTGTGAAATTTAGCAGAAAAGCTACCAAAACACCCTGCCATGTCATGTACATGCTTCAGGAAAGAACAATAAAATGAATGAAAACAAGACATCTACATACCTCTGCACTATCCCTGACGTATTTTGGACTTCTGGGGTTCCTCCCCCTTCCTCGTCCTCCTCTTCCTCGTCCTCCTCTTCCTCGTCCTCCTCTTCTTCGTCCTCCACTTCCTCGTCCACCTCTTCCTCTTTCCTGACCTCTGCAAAAAGACAATTATACTTGTAGCAAATCAAACCAACTAAACAATAATGTAATTATAAAGATGTTACTTACTGATAAACATTTAAATTTTGCACGGGCCCACTGAAATAGTTATATATGTTGATTTGGGGTTTGGTGATTCCCCCCCACCCCTCCTCCCCCTCTTGAAACATTCCCTCTCCCTCTCCCGCTCCCACTCCCGCCCCCACTCCCGCCCCCACTCCCGCTCCCACTCCCGCTCCCACTCCCGTTCCCACTCCCGCTCCCACTCCCACCCACCCCCTCACTCCCACCCCCATCAGGCGCTGATGCACTCATCCTTGATGAAATCTGTTACAATCAGACCCAACAGAAAAACAAAATCAATTCAGTTGATCCAAGTTAACAGAGCATTTGTACACACACATCTGAGATATTGGTTTAGAACAATACTTTACCGTTAACACTTACAACATGCAAGAAACCTCTACTCACATACAGGCAACTATCACATCCACCAGATAAAAATCAGAAGTGAAGAAGTACAGGTCGGCAACAAACAATGGGGGCTGAAATGCAAGTGTGATGATTCACAAGCTAAATGAATAAGACCTTGCCCGTCCGAATGAGAGTTCCAAATTCAACAGCCAACCAAAAACTCTCACCCCAGGTCCTACCACGTGGAGGTGGGCATAGGTATTTACACAACACTCTGAGGAAGTGTCTGTAAATTTCAGGACCCACGCAGTACATCACTCAGTCATAAGTGGGAAAACGCATGGGAAGGGGGCAGGTGGCAACCAAGATCAACCCCTGTTTTTTATCCGGAAGGGAGAACCGCATGCGAGGGGGCAGGTATCAACCAAATCAACCCCTGTGATGTACTGCTATTTACTAGGGGGCAGGTATCTACCAAATCAACCCCTGTGATTTGCTAATGACTACCGTGGGGAAGGTATAAACCAATCACCCTAGTGAACTGAGGAACCAGGAAGTAACCACAGTTATACGACAAAGGCTATAAATGAGAAACAAATTAGTGGCGCACTACAACACACCTGGCCTCTTCCTCGATCTGCGTTCCACAATCATACTGTTTGTCCGAGAAACGAATTCCCTCAACAGCTTTTCAGCTAGCCAAGTGAAAGCAGCATCGGCTCTCTCTCTCTCTCTCTCTGCTGTGCTCTTTGCACTTTGACCACGCCCTCACTTCTGCCAACAAACTAGCTTTGAGAGCACAAGATACTGCGCTCAGAATTTAAAGAGGGTGAGTGCGACCTGTGAATTTAGACACAAAGAGATTAGAGCAACTTTTTACAAGCAGCGCTGCCTTGTGCAGGTCTTGGTGCTCTTGCGTAGAACCTGAATCAGTCCAGTCTGAAATGCATTGTTCACAATGAATACCTTTAAGGACATGATCAAGGAGATAACGAGATACCTTTAAAACGTCATGTCGTTGCAATTGAGCTGCAATGGATTCACTCATGCCGGCTTGCAGTAATGCCTCGTCCACATTAACTTGATTGCCTGGATCTCCAACATCATCAAAATCAATACCAGCCATTGCCTGGGCAATCATGTCCCCAAAGTCAAGACCAGCAATTGTCTGGTCAATCATATCCTCAAGGAGAAGACCAGCTCCAGCCATTGCGTTGGTGATCATGTCCTTCCTCGACAAAGGCTCACCACCATCAACCAAAAAATCGCCTTCGTATTCTGGATCATCTGGATCATCAGAATCATCTAAGCTCACAGCTTCAGAAGCCGGTCCTGCAAAGTTTAAAGGAGGTTGCTTAGAAAGGAAAAGGTTAACACTATCGTAGGCGGTGATACCTGTCGATTCCACATTTGAATGGGGATTGTCAGGTACAACCATGTTCCGAATAAGCAATCCCCTCAAGGCACCCACGGCGGCGATGGGTGTCAGTTTGTTGCCCTGTTTCACTTGAGCCTTCAGACTCGAAAAGAAGCATTCCTCATCATCTGTCTGCAATCCAGTGCGAGGATTGAGTTTATCCACAAACTCTTTACATCTATCAGCAAGTGCCAGGTGAGATTGAGAAGTGGTGATCCAGCTTGCAGGAGTTGGCGTAGACTTCCTTGTAACTCTTCCAGTGTTTTGATCCACTCTGAAGAATCTTGCGTTCCTCAACTTCTCCATAAATTGTGGTAGAAGTTGTCTGTGCACAGAATCATCACTTATAGCTTCCTTGCACTCTTTCAGCTTCCCTGCCCTTGCATCTTTGGAAGTATGACCACAGGTAAGGTCAATCAATTGGTCGATGTCTTAAATCACCATTGCAGCATCGGCTGAACCAGGTAGGAGAGGCTCTCCAACCTGAAGGACTTGCACATTGGTGTTGCTGAACAGTTGACGAGCTGGTTTAACTTTCATCTTACGTCTACGGTCCGTGGCAGAATCCAGGTGGCGTCGCGTGATTTTGCTTGTCAGAGATGTTGATGAAAGTCTGTCTTTGAAATTCTCGACTATCTGGCACAACCGTTCCAGTAAGGACCATTCCAATTTGGCGAAAAACACAACATTATTCACCGTGATAGGCCACTCCAGATAGCCACCCACCAGCAGATTCCTGAAACACTTAATCATATGGGCAGGATCAAATGTAACATAAATTATGTTACCATCAATACACATACTACCCTGTCTCCTAACTCCATTTTGCACATGAGGAAATTCTCGTTCGAGCAGATGCATGAGAGCTGTATTACTGGAACCCTGGTCACAGCAGAAGAACCACACCCGGAGTCCCATCTGAGTCACAGCCCTAATCAGCTGCAGAAGCAATCTCCGAAGCCTCTCCTTACTGGTCTGCCTGGATGCAAATGCATAAGCAATTGGATAATGCCATGGGGTATACAGGCCCTTAACGTGAACCACCAAAAGTTTGTCAGCCAATTTTTCAGTTCGGTCTCTGTTTCCGCAGTCATCGAATCCATAATCTTCATAACCAATTAAAGTCCCATCTTTAAGTCTTAAACATGGGACTAGTTCAGTCTCATCCCAGCCAAAACCAACAATCCTGTGGGTTTCTGGCATATTACTGGAAAAGTCCTGCAAAATTCGAACAAAAGGGCTGGTTTCATGAAATCCACAATCAAGATCCACAAGTTGCGTAATTTTGCGCGCAGTTCTCAGTGAAGGTAGAGACAAGATCTGTTGAGCAACACTGTGACCACCACGGCCACCTGCCTTCTCACTGGAAATGGATATAGCCTTAACGTCATCACAATATCTGCGGCCTCTGGGTTTCCTGCGACTGTTGGTGGCTGCACATTCTACCGCTTTGATTAATCTCCAACTTACATTTTTTCTCCCCAAGAACTCTTTAATACTTTGCCTTTCAAGTTTGTTAACCTTCTGCCTAAGACTGACCATAGTATTTTGTTGGGTACGTAATAGAGCCCGTAAGGATTGGATTTCTTGTGCCAATTTCATGTGACTTTGGTCCGCATTCTCATGATTGCCAATCCCTGCATGCAACAGAATATCTTTAAGAGACAACCGTTTGAGTTCCACTCGCGGCCCTGGAAGCGGAGAGAAAAGTAGCGGACAGTAGAAACATGACTGCTCATGGTAATAAAGTTCAAAGGTTACTCACTTTTATACCACAACCGGGGGATGTTCTCCTTTGATTTTTTTCTTTTCTGGCCCCTGTTCTGGTGGGTCTTGTGGCCTTCTGCGGGAGGTGTGCTAGATGCTCCTTGCTCTGGGGGTGCTCTTTCAGGTACCAATGGCTGCTCTGTAGCCGTAGGGACTACAATAATATGCCCATGGTCTTGTCCAGGAGTGATGGTGATGGGAGTAATTTGAAAATAACCCTCCTTCACTTCACCGTTTTCATTCCTGAAATTCTGGTAGTAGGCCCAACACAAATCCTCGAGAGACCTGTAACAGCCACAAAAAGCCCTTCCATTGACAGGAGCGCTTTTACCCCTTTCATCTCTGCCATGCGAGTCAAACAACCAGAAATGTCCATCCATTTTCCAAACAGCTACAGTGTAGTCATAGCTTGTAATCAACACTCCTGAAATACCAGGGATGGATAATTGTTCCTCCAAAGCTGTGATGAGACTGCGAGCAATCCATGCATGTTCACAGCGTCCATGGTGCGAACCCATGACTTCTACACCAACTGAAAGAGTCACTTCCAGAGAGTACACGTAGAAATTTGTAACAACTTCATCTGCATAAAGATATCGAAACACATTATTCGTATTTGCTCTAACACTCCTCTGATACAATACATTACCCTGCATTAGGATCATTTGCATTGTATGCTTGTCCCATTTGGCAGGATGCCGGGAGCATGTTGCCATTGCAATAGCCTCTACACTCATGGCACAACATTGCTTGCCACCTTCTGCAACGCCAAATTCAAGGCTTCCCTGATGAGTTGGTGCCATCACAACATGCACTGGATCAGGTACAAGCCAGTCACTGTAATCCTGAGGACAAAGCAGATTGTTATCACGTGCAGGCTCAGGCTGAAGCTTAGGCTGAAGCTTGGGCTCAGGAACCCTGACTGGTGCATCTACAACAGGAACAATAGCATTAACAGAGTTGTTGCAGACTACTGTAGCTTGGCGAGCAAAATTTCTCATGTGTTTCACTAAGTGATGCTGGTAGTTTCAATGAAGGGATGGCACCATTCTTCAGCCGTCCACCTTCTAAGAAGTCAGCCTTGGGAAAATGCTCCTCACAAACATAGTAACTTCCAGCCTTTCCCAAAGGCAAATGAGAGAGCTTTCTCTGGCCACACAATTGAATCCACATTTTGCACCTAGAAATCAATAGTAATTGGTAAAATGAAGTTTCACAATAAGCAAGGGCACAGCTGAAAAGTAAAGGAGTCAGTTCAACATTGATTTCTTGAAGTCCTGGCATTAATCTTGATTAGCATAAGACATGACTTTTCCTGATGGCTCGACAAGAACCAGAATGGACTTTTTCCATCACATGACAGATACACTGGCGACCAAAATTAGCGGTCCACTAACGGCGGGCGCTGTAATTTCTAAGTTTTTGAAGGTAGAACCTTGAAATTTGCTACAGGCTTGCCTTCAACCTTTGACTCGAGCCTCTGAAAGCGGCAGCACCAGGTGCCACCCCCTCTGGTAACAGCCACCCCTAACGCGCGGCGGGGTGGAAAAACGCCGAAAGAGGGCGTCAGAAAACACCGTTAAGGAGGTCCAATGGGGGTAAAACTTCGTTTACCAGCTCAATAGACCCCGGGTGACAAGGTGACATCACAATTTGAACGGTCGTTCAAACCCACCCCCCACCCCAGTTACCCCCACCCCCTACGGGGGGTGAATTTTTTGGTCACCAAAAATGAATTGCGCGTCATGCAGGAGCCTTCGGGGCACATGCCCGTCTGTTTTTTACCCCGATAGGACGAACCCTTTGACCGCAACCCCTAAAAAACGAAAAGACATTTTTGAAAATTGAGGTTTTTTTGTCCTGAAATGCATTTCAGAATCGAAAAAGACGTCAGAAAAGGTGTGCAGGGCCTGTGCCAATACGGCCCAATCGAAAATTTTCATCCGAAAAAAAATTCACCCCCTCGTATGGGGTGGCTACCCTTAATCCCTGCCCTGCCGCCCCCAAAGTGCGGAGGTGAATTTTGGACCCAGCGCCAGATGCGCCTTGTCCAGGGCCATCAGCACACAAAATTTGAAGTCGCTCGTCCGATCCGTTCTCGCGCTACAGCCAAAAAACCTCGAAAATCAAGAAAACCCACCCCTAAGAGTCACCCCCGATACCGCCGAACTGAGTAGGGGTAGCAAATCGTTTCGAGCGGCGCAGGGTGTCCCAAACCTTTGTCTTGAAGGGCCCAGACGGCCAAACCGCTGCGGCCACTGGAAGGTCCTGAAAAAGACCGTCACCCGGGACTCTGTACCGGTGACCACTGCACCGGGCGGCCGCCGCCGCGCCCGGAGCGCCGGGAGGGCAGGCCACCGGTGAGGCCCCAAGCAAACGTCTGCTCGCCGGCAGAGACGGGATCGGGAGCCGGCCGCGCGGCGCGGCGGGAACGTTTGAATAACGCGTGTCACAGATGACGAAAAAACCGATTTCGGGCACGCGCACGCGTGAGTGTGCGTTAAGATTTCTTTAAAATTCGCTATCAGTTTTTTTAACGATAAAACTCTGGACGCGCATCGTGTCGTCTGCCAACACGTGCTGCCTGCTCACTGCTGACCCCCGGAACGTCATTCTCTTGCCATTCGTCATGCTGACTGCGAAGAATTTCAGCCTGAGGTGAGTACCGGAATGATTCTGTGTCTTCTCGGCCCTTCTACTGGCTGCGCTCTCGTTTCTCTGGTGCTTTTTTCGCACGAACTCCTATTGTTGTGGTTTGGCCCGTTTTGTTTTGGCGGGAAGCCGGGCTCGCACAAACAACTTTCGTGTCCATACTGATTTTTGAAATTTCAATTCATTCGATGTGCCGACAAGCAATGCTGCTGCTCTAATGAACGGCAACCTTTATTGCCAGCGTTGTCGCAATCCTCTTGGATTCGGGCTGTTGTTTCGTTGTCGGCTGTTTTGTTTACGTCGCCGTCTCTCTCCCTCTCGCACGAGCACGCTGTCCGTCTGTCTTCGAGATCTGTGTCGTCATTTCCAAATGTCTAAATTTTGATTTTTTTATCCGCAGTCATGCCAGACTTGTCAGCGGTGCAAGTGGCCGAGGCCATCGCCATGGTCAACGAGGGCGTCTGTGCGTTAAGATTTCTTTAAAATTCGCTATAAATTTTTTTGTAACGATAAAACTCTGGACGCTTTCTTCTTTTTTGAAGAATGAAATGTTTTACTTTATTCACACAAAACAAAAGTCACAAAAAAATCACAGCCGATTGAAAATGAGTGCCAGAGTGCAATTGGCCGCGGGCACCGCCATGGCGTGCGCAGGGCGTGCGGCACAGCGCCACCAGGTGTGCTGTCCGTCGCCAACAGGAGGGCGAGCATGTCGCCGTCGACGACGTCCACGGTGAAGGTGGCGGCACTGGGGGCTCCTGCAGCACAACACCACCCTTCAGTAGGTGGTGTTCCCTCCCCGCCTCTGCCGGACGGCAGTGCAGCGCCGGGGCATGGACCGGATGAGCTTGTTGACGAAGTCCATCTCGATGGAGGCCCATGCCTCCAGCACTGCATCCCGGAGCTCGTTGAGGTTGGCGGGGAGGGGCACCCTGGCCCGGACCCGCTTGTCCACAGCGTCCCAGAGATGTTCGATGGGGTTCAGGTCCGGGCTCTGTGAAGGGTGCTGCAGAAGAGTGATGTCGTGCTGCTGCAGGGCTCGGATGGTGTCAGCGGCCGTGTGCGGCCGGGCGTTGTCCTGCTGAAACACGAAGTCCGGTCCGAAGTTCTGGCGGGCCGGCGCGACGTGTGGGCCAATCACCTCCTCGATGTAGCGGGCGCTGTTGAGGGCCGGCGGCGGGATGGGCACCAGCTGACTCTTCATGTTCACCATGATGCCCCCCCAGAACATCACGGAGCCGCCGTTGTGCGCCGCCTTGCCGAGGAAGTGCTGGTCCCGGTCGCCGCGCCGTCGCCACACTTTGGACCGGCCGTCGCACTTCAGCAGGACAAACCGCACCTCGTCGCGTCACATCACCCGGCGCCAGCGGTCGAGCCCCCAGTGGCCGTAGCGCCGCGCGTACTCCCGGCGGGCGGCACGGTGGAGAGGGGTCAGGATGGGGGCCTTCTTCGGCACCCGCCCGTGCAGCCCGCCGTCGTACAGGCGCCTCTTCACCGTGGACACCGACACAGGGCGGTGTGTGACGGCGACATGCTCGGCGGCGATCCACCTCGCCGTCGCCGCGGGGTTGTTGAGGGCGGCGCGCACCATGCGGCGGTCCTCTCGCACTGAGGTGCACCGCCCCCGCCCTTGCCCCGGACGACGCGAGAGCAGCCCGTCCTCCTGGTGACGGCGGACGGCACGGCTGATGACGCTGTGCGACACGCCGAGCCGCCGCCCCGCCTCACGGTAAGAGACGCCCTCGTTGACCATGGCGATGGCCTCGGCCACTTGCACCGCTGACAAGTCTGGCATGACTGCGGATAAAAAAATCAAAATTTAGACATTTGGAAATGACGACACAGATCTCGAAGACAGACGGACAGCGTGCTCGTGCGAGAGGGAGAGAGACGGCGACGTAAACAAAACAGCCGACAACGAAACAACAGCCCGAATCCAAGAGGATTGCGACAACGCTGGCAATAAAGGTTGCCGTTCATTAGAGCAGCAGCATTGCTTGTCGGCACATCGAATGAATTGAAATTTCAAAAATCAGTATGGACACGAAAGTTGTTTGTGCGAGCCCGGCTTCCCGCCAAAACAAAACGGGCCAAACCACAACAATAGGAGTTCGTGCGAAAAAAGCACCAGAGAAACGAGAGCGCAGCCAGTAGAAGGGCCGAGAAGACACAGAATCATTCCGGTACTCACCTCAGGCTGAAATTCTTCGCAGTCAGCATGACGAATGGCAAGAGAATGACGTTCCGGGGGTCAGCAGTGAGCAGGCAGCACGTGTTGGCAGACGACACGATGCGCGTCCAGAGTTTTATCGTTAAAAAAACTGATAGCGAATTTTAAAGAAATCTTAACGCACACTCACGCGTGCGCGTGCCCGAAATCGGTTTTTTCGTCATCTGTGACACGCGTTATTCAAACGTTCCCGCCGCGCCGCGCGGCCGGCTCCCGATCCCGTCTCTGCCGGCGAGCAGACGTTTGCTTGGGGCCTCACCGGTGGCCTGCCCTCCCGGCGCTCCGGGCGCGGCGGCGGCCGCCCGGTGCAGTGGTCACCGGTACAGAGTCCCGGGTGACGGTCTTTTTCAGGACCTTCCAGTGGCCGCAGCGGTTTGGCCGTCTGGGCCCTTCAAGACAAAGGTTTGGGACACCCTGCGCCGCTCGAAACGATTTGCTACCCCTACTCAGTTCGGCGGTATCGGGGGTGACTCTTAGGGGTGGGTTTTCTTGATTTTCGAGGTTTTTTGGCTGTAGCGCGAGAACGGATCGGACGAGCGACTTCAAATTTTGTGTGCTGATGGCCCTGGACAAGGCGCATCTGGCGCTGGGTCCAAAATTCACCTCCGCACTTTGGGGGCGGCAGGGCAGGGATTAAGGGTAGCCACCCCATACGAGGGGGTGAATTTTTTTTCGGATGAAAATTTTCGATTGGGCCGTATTGGCACAGGCCCTGCACACCTTTTCTGACGTCTTTTTCGATTCTGAAATGCATTTCAGGACAAAAAAACCTCAATTTTCAAAAATGTCTTTTCGTTTTTTAGGGGTTGCGGTCAAAGGGTTCGTCCTATCGGGGTAAAAAACAGACGGGCATGTGCCCCGAAGGCTCCTGCATGACGCGCAATTCATTTTTGGTGACCAAAAAATTCACCCCCCGTAGGGGGTGGGGGTAACTGGGGTGGGGGGTGGGTTTGAACGACCGTTCAAATTGTGATGTCACCTTGTCACCCGGGGTCTATTGAGCTGGTAAACGAAGTTTTACCCCCATTGGACCTCCTTAACGGTGTTTTCTGACGCCCTCTTTCGGCGTTTTTCCACCCCGCCGCGCGTTAGGGGTGGCTGTTACCAGAGGGGGTGGCACCTGGTGCTGCCGCTTTCAGAGGCTCGAGTCAAAGGTTGAAGGCAAGCCTGTAGCAAATTTCAAGGTTCTACCTTCAAAAACTTAGAAATTACAGCGCCCGCCGTTAGTGGACCGCTAATTTTGGTCGCCAGTGTATCTGTCATGTGATGGAAAAAGTCCATTCTGGTTCTTGTCGAGCCATCAGGAAAAGTCATGTCTTATGCTAATCAAGATTAATGCCAGGACTTCAAGAAATCAATGTTGAACTGACTCCTTTACTTTTCAGCTGTGCCCTTGCTTATTGTGAAACTTCATTTTACCAATTACTATTGATTTCTAGGTGCAAAATGTGGATTCAATTGTGTGGCCAGAGAAAGCTCTCTAATTTGCCTTTGGGAAAGGCTGGAAGTTACTATGTTTGTGAGGAGCATTTTCCCAAGGCTGACTTCTTAGAAGGTGGACGGCTGAAGAATGGTGCCATCCCTTCATTGAAACTACCAGCATCACTTAGTGAAACACATGAGAAATTTTGCTCGCCAAGCTACAGTAGTCTGCAACAACTCTGTTAATGCTATTGTTCCTGTTGTAGATGCACCAGTCAGGGTTCCTGAGCCCAAGCTTCAGCCTAAGCTTCAGCCTGAGCCTGCACGTGATAACAATCTGCTTTGTCCTCAGGATTACAGTGACTGGCTTGTACCTGATCCAGTGCATGTTGTGATGGCACCAACTCATCAGGGAAGCCTTGAATTTGGCGTTGCAGAAGGTGGCAAGCAATGTTGTGCCATGAGTGTAGAGGCTATTGCAATGGCAACATGCTCCCGGCATCCTGCCAAATGGGACAAGCATACAATGCAAATGATCCTAATGCAGGGTAATGTATTGTATCAGAGGAGTGTTAGAGCAAATACGAATAATGTGTTTCGATATCTTTATGCAGATGAAGTTGTTACAAATTTCTACGTGTACTCTCTGGAAGTGACTCTTTCAGTTGGTGTAGAAGTCATGGGTCGCACCATGGACGCTGTGAACATGCATGGATTGCTCGCAGTCTTATCACAGCTTTGGAGGAACAATTATCCATCCCTGGTATTTCAGGAGTGTTGATTACAAGCTATGACTACACTGTAGCTGTTTGGAAAATGGATGGACATTTCTGGTTGTTTGACTCGCATGGCAGAGATGAAAGGGGTAAAAGCGCTCCTGTCAATGGAAGGGCTTTTTGTGGCTGTTACAGGTCTCTCGAGGATTTGTGTTGGGCCTACTACCAGAATTTCAGGAATGAAAACGGTGAAGTGAAGGAGGGTTATTTTCAAATTACTCCCATCACCATCACTCCTGGACAAGACCATGGGCATATTATTGTAGTCCCTACGGCTACAGAGCAGCCATTGGTACCTGAAAGAGCACCCCCAGAGCAAGGAGCATCTAGCACACCTCCCGCAGAAGGCCACAAGACCCACCAGAACAGGGGCCAGAAAAGAAAAAAATCAAAGGAGAACATCCCCCGGTTGTGGTATAAAAGTGAGTAACCTTTGAACTTTATTACCATGAGCAGTCATGTTTCTACTGTCCGCTACTTTTCTCTCCGCTTCCAGGGCCGCGAGTGGAACTCAAACGGTTGTCTCTTAAAGATATTCTGTTGCATGCAGGGATTGGCAATCATGAGAATGCGGACCAAAGTCACATGAAATTGGCACAAGAAATCCAATCCTTACGGGCTCTATTACGTACCCAACAAAATACTATGGTCAGTCTTAGGCAGAAGGTTAACAAACTTGAAAGGCAAAGTATTAAAGAGTTCTTGGGGAGAAAAAATGTAAGTTGGAGATTAATCAAAGCGGTAGAATGTGCAGCCACCAACAGTCGCAGGAAACCCAGAGGCCGCAGATATTGTGATGACGTTAAGGCTATATCCATTTCCAGTGAGAAGGCAGGTGGCCGTGGTGGTCACAGTGTTGCTCAACAGATCTTGTCTCTACCTTCACTGAGAACTGCGCGCAAAATTACGCAACTTGTGGATCTTGATTGTGGATTTCATGAAACCAGCCCTTTTGTTCGAATTTTGCAGGACTTTTCCAGTAATATGCCAGAAACCCACAGGATTGTTGGTTTTGGCTGGGATGAGACTGAACTAGTCCCATGTTTAAGACTTAAAGATGGGACTTTAATTGGTTATGAAGATTATGGATTCGATGACTGCGGAAACAGAGACCGAACTGAAAAATTGGCTGACAAACTTTTGGTGGTTCACGTTAAGGGCCTGTATACCCCATGGCATTATCCAATTGCTTATGCATTTGCATCCAGGCAGACCAGTAAGGAGAGGCTTCGGAGATTGCTTCTGCAGCTGATTAGGGCTGTGACTCAGATGGGACTCCGGGTGTGGTTCTTCTGCTGTGACCAGGGTTCCAGTAATACAGCTCTCATGCATCTGCTCGAACGAGAATTTCCTCATGTGCAAAATGGAGTTAGGAGACAGGGTAGTATGTGTATTGATGGTAACATAATTTATGTTACATTTGATCCTGCCCATATGATTAAGTGTTTCAGGAATCTGCTGGTGGGTGGCTATCTGGAGTGGCCTATCACGGTGAATAATGTTGTGTTTTTCGCCAAATTGGAATGGTCCTTACTGGAACGGTTGTGCCAGATAGTCGAGAATTTCAAAGACAGACTTTCATCAACATCGCTGGCAAGCAAAATCACGCAACGCCACCTGGATTCTGCCACGGACCGTAGACGTAAGATGAAAGTTAAACCAGCTCGTCAACTGTTCAGCAACACCAATGTGCAAGTCCTTCTTCAGGTTGGAGAGCCTCTCCTACCTGGTTCAGCCGATGCTGCAATGGTGATTAAAGACATCGACCAATTGATTGACCTTACCTGTGGTCATACTTCCAAAGATGCAAGGGCAGGGAAGCTGAGAGAGTGCAAGGAAGCTATAAGTGATGATTCTGTGCACAGACAACTTTTGCCACAATTTATGGAGAAGTTGAGGAACGCAAGATTCTTCAGAGTGGATCAAAACACTGGAAGAGTTACAAGGAAGTCTACGCCAACTCCTGCAAGCTGGATTATCACTTCTCAATCTCACCTGGCACTTGCTGATTGATGTAAAGAGTTTGTGGATAAACTCAATCCTCGCACTGGATTGCAGACAGATGATGAGGAATGCTTCTTTTCGAGTCTGAAGGCTCAAGTGAAACAGGGCAACAAACTGACACCCATCGCCGCCGTGAATGCCTTGAAGGGATTGCTTATTCGGAACATGGTTGTACCTGACAATCCCCATTCAAATGTGGAATCAACAGGTATCACCGCCTACGATAGTGTTAACCTTTTCCTTTCTAAACAACCTCCTTTGAACTTTGCAGGACCAGCTTCTGAAGCTGCAGGGTTTGATGATTCTGATGATCCAGATGATCCGGAATACGAGGGCGATTTTTTGGTTGTTGGTGGTGAGTCTTTGTCGAGGAAGGACATGATCACCAGCGCAATGGCTGGAGCTGGTCTTCTCCTTGAGGATATGATTGACCAGGCTATTGCTGGAGCTGGTCTTGACTTTGGAGATATGATTGTCCAGGCAATGGCTGGTATTGATTTTGATGATGTTGGAGATCCAGGCAATCAAGTTAATGTGGACGAGGCATTACTGCAAGCCGGCATGAGTGAATCCATTGCAGCTCACTTGCAACGACATGACGTTTTAAAGGTATCTCGTTATCTCCTTGATCATGTCCTTAAAGGTATTCAATGTGAACAATGCATTTCAGACTGGACTGATTCAGGTTCTACGCAAGAGCACCCAGACCTCCACAAGGTAGCACTGCTAGTAAAAAGTTGCTCTAATCTCTTTGTGTCTAAATTCACAGGTCGCACTCACTCTCTTAAAATTCTGAGCGCAGTATCTTGTGCTCTCAAAGCTAATTTGTCGGCAGAAGTGAGGGCGTGGTCAAAGTGCAAAGAGCACAGCAGAGAGAGAGCCGATGCTGCTTTCACTTGGCACTTGGCTAGCCGTAAAGCTGTTGAGGGAATTTGTTTCTCAGACAAACAGTATGATTGCAGAACGCAGATTGAGGAGGAAGCCGACTGTGTTGTAATGCGCCACTAATTTGTTTCTCATTTCTATCCTTTGTCGTATAGCTGTGGTTACTTCCTGGTTCCTCAGTTCACTAGGGTGATTGGTTTATACCTTCCCCACGGTAGTCATTAGCAAATCACAGGGGTTGATTTGGTAGATACCTGCCCCCTAGTAAATAGCAGTACATCACAGGGGTTGATTTGGTTGATACCTGCCCCCTTCCCACGCATTTACCCACTTATGACTGAGTGGTTGTCTGAGTGATGTACTGCGCGGGTCCTCAAATTTACAAACACTGTCACAGAGTGTTGTGTAAATACCTATGCCCACCTCCACGTGGTAGGACCTGGGATGAGAGATTTATATTGGCTGTTCGAATTATTGTCAAATGGTTGACTGTGGAATTTGGAACTCTCATGCGGACGGGCAGGGTCATACTCATTTAGCTTGTTATTCATTGCATTTGCATTTCAGCCCTCATCATTTGTTGCCAACTTGTACTTACACTTTCGGTTTGCAACTGGTGGATGTGAATGTTGACTGTGTGTGAGTAGAGGTCATATGCCCCCGTATGCTGTAGGGGAAGTATGTTCACATTTAATTTTACAGTAGACTAGTATTTTAAACCAATCATCTAGAAATGTGTTTACCAATGTTTTGATTTGCTGCATTTACTGATGATTAATTGCCAATTCCTATTTTTTATTTTTTACTTATTTATATTTGTTATTTGTTGTGAACAGTATCATGAGCGGAAAGGAGGGGAGAGAGAGGAGTAGAGGAGGACGAGAAGGAGGACGAGAAGGACGAGGAGGACGAGAAGGAGGACGAGAAGGACAAGAAGGACAAGGAGGACAAGAACAAGGACAAGTACATGGTCGAGGACGAGGACGAGGACGAGGTCGAGGACGAGGAGGGAGAAGAAATGGGGGCGCATGGACACGGATGGTCATCAACCAGACGATTAATGTCAACCGGGGGGCAACCATTCATCTATATCAGTATGCAACAATTTCATTGATACATAATTAGTTATCTTCATTGACTGAATGAACATGCTACAGTGATTTTTGATTTTTTGCAGAAACTCAGATGTGTACCAGGTGGGCAGCCGGGGGCGAAACATGAGGCCGCCCAAGTACGCCAGGGCACAGCAAGGGGTATGTAAATGTAATCATGTGTTTACCATATATTTCATCACGAATTTCTGACCTATAGTAGGTCAAGTCTTTGGTGTCCTGAAATTGACATGTAATGACAGGGTATTTGCAGTTTGCTCCGCTGCAGAATTTCACATTTTCCGCTGACATATGAAAGGAAGTTAGTTTCTGTATTATTTGGTCTTTTTAAGTTATTTTTGGTTACGCAACTCAGTCACTTTTTTTTTGGAAGTGCGTGACCAACTTAAACTGAGTCTTTCAAGCCTTAGAAAATGAAAAATCAGTAATTTATGCCATGAAAATGATTGAAACATGATGTGAAATTGAATATTTCAGAGTGCCATTGTAACTACTCATTTGTTCTGTCCTTTCTGATAGAAAACGCTGTCCTGGAATGCAGGTTTTGAGAGTGGCGTGGCCGCTGCTCGGAGAGAGGCACAAGAGGAGGAGGAATTGCTTGGAAGTGACATGGATACAGCTTAATAAAAAGTATACTCCAATTATGTGTTTTTTTTTCTCATTGTACTACACCTTTCTATATGCATCAGTTCGTGTCACCTCAGAATGGTATGTCTCTTATATTGACTGTTTGCTGTTAATGCAAGCAGTTTATTTCTAATGAATATGGCAGTAATTTCCAGTGCAGCCAAAAATAATTTTTCTCACTTTTCAAAAAGTATGAACGCTGATTTAATTGGCTGCTGATAGTTGGCACTGTCAGTAATGTTTCAAGCTGCCCACAAATGACAAGGATAAATGCAACTGAAAGTGATAGGATGCTCTGGACAGTTGGTCGAGTATCACAAGAATCTGTTGATTCTATTCAACTTTACAACATCTCCTATGGTTTTCAGAGTTTTTATAAATGTTTTTGATTTTCAGGACAGATCAGTTTTCTGCGCACTTCAACTAGTTGTTGGACGTGTTCTTATAATTTTAAGAGCTACAAGGATGATTATCATTTGAGATTTCTTTTTATAACTTTGTAATATAAGAGCTGCAAGTATGATTATTATTTTACAGTTTTGGAGGTAGACCTGGACTTATTGGCATACAAACCAGATCAAGAGATCCTTGCACAGAAATTGTGATGCGCAATTGGTATGTGCTTCTCAGTTTGTTTTTGTTAAGGCTAATTTTGGGTCTCAATAATATTGACATTACCCATACACCCTGCAAAGTGTTTACAATTTCAAAAAATCATGAGTTAATGCATGGGTGGTGTTGAAATCAAGGCTTAACTCAGAACTCGTAAATAGGGCCAACAGCAAACTTTCCATTTTTATCTATAATCCGCCCTCTTTTCTGTTTTCAGGATGTCGCAGCTTCCCAAGACTAGAAGATCCCAAGACTAGAAGATCCCAAGACTAGAAGATCCTAGGACTAGAAGATCCCAAGACTAGAAGATCCCAAGACAATGTCAATGAAGTGTTTCTTTTGCCAAAGATTTGAAAACTGATATTTTAATAAAACTGAGAGCTATTTTGTCTTGCATTGGAACCGTACATTTGTTGCCTTGCTGATATAATTCTAATGCTGCAATTGTAAGAAAAAGTATTTGGTAATAAAGTAATGCCTCTTAAGAGGGCGCTATACAGACGCACCCGGCCTCGGTGCAGAGGTACTCTTTAACCAATTCCCCAGGCCGCATCATACGCGCTATCGCCGTCGGGCTTTGTGACATCGTAGATAAAGCATGCCTCATGCCGTGGACATCGCCCAAATTTCCAATTTCAGCTCGGAAATATTTTATTTGAATTTTCCAAAAACCGCAAAATTACGTAGTTTTGTAGTCCAATAAAAAGAGAAGGCAGTGGAAAGTTAAAAATTTGGCTTCGTCCACGCATAGATGCTTCTTTCATCTACAACATGGAAAAGAAGCGGTTTGAATATCTTGAAAATTGTGGCGTCAGCATTTAGCTAAAGCCGGGTGTTTCGAACAAAATATATTTGGGCCGGACCAAGGCTCTGCGAGATGCGTGGTTCTGGCGAGGGCCCGGCAGCAGCCCTCGGCCGGCCTGGGTCGGTGCAGCCGGGCCGGGACGAGGACCGTCGCCTTTTGTCTCGTTTATTGCTTTACTGCGGAACGCCTCCTCGCAGGCGACTCCCGGCACCGTGGCCAATGGGGGCCGCATCTCATTATTTTCATCTTATGAAACCAGAAAATTTTCGAATCTGAAGGAAATTCTTCACGTATCCTATTCGCGGCATTTTTTCAAGAATTTCCGTGCAAATCCCAGTTTCCTGCGACGCCGGGGGCCCGAGATACCACAGTCGTGTTCTGTCGTTCTGCCACATTGTAGGCGATGCTTTCCTGTGCAATTTTGATCAATTTCTTTCGAAAATGGGATCAAACCAAGTGACAAATAGGAAAGTGGGCGATGCTGTGACCCAGAATCATTCTTTCCGCCTGCTATTGCGGAAGTGCGGATATCATTGCTCCAGTGTCTGCATTTGGGACTCGTTACACTCCGTCCTTGTCGCACTCTTTCGAAAGAGGTAGCGAGAGTGCTCCTGAACGCGCACCGCCGCGGCGCGTTTGAAATCTCCTCCGGGCCCGGCCCGTCCAGATGCCCCTGGCCGTGCCGCCCCGGCCGCACCGCGCCGAGCCCATGTGCTGCACAGGCCCGGCCGCGGATCCGGCCCGGACCCGGCCGGAGGCTCAGGGCCAAGGCCGGCGAAGGCGGCGCGATGCGCCACTGACACAGGAACGTTGTTTACTTGTTTTGATTGTTTGCCAACGGATCCGCTCTTTTGCACATGTGACGGGACGGCTGAGTGGTCCGTTAGGTCAGAGGGAGTCAAAAGAATTATTTTCACGTTTCAACGCGAAATCCGGTGTCCCCTCGCCCTTCCGACCTCACCCCCCTCACCACGCACCGCCGAGCCCCCGCGACTGCACAGCAGCCCTTGGCAGCCCTCTGCCCTCAGTCTGGAGGAGCCTCAGCGCAGAGTAACATCTCTTCCTTCCTTCCGTCCGCGTCGACCCGGAGCAAAGCGAGTGCGTGCCACCAGAAGTCCCGGGCGTTTTCTGGCGATCGGTTGTGTGCCTACGAGTGTGTTTGTGTTTATCGTGTAAAATGGCGGGAGCGAGGAAACCTGGTTCGCGTCCTACCCATTTAGGATCTGGGAAGCACCGACTCAGCACGAAAGAGAGAATGAAGAAAGTGAGAGCTGCAAAGAAGTGAGTGAGACAGTGCTGGACTTCCCTGCCGACGCGCGGCCGGGTCCCTCAGTGGCGGGGTGCTCGCCCACCTCCTACCAATGTTGAGATGGACCCTGTGTGTGCCAGTTGCAGTGAGAATGAACGCACACCTACTAAGGCGAACCCCGCCCCCGCCTGGCTCATGTCCACGCCGGTGTCCGGGGCGGGCCCCTCTCACGCGGCCGGGGTCCGCACGCCGGGTATGTCCCCAACCCCAGAGGGCATGGAGCTGAGCGACAGGTAGGCCGGCATGTCGACTAGCCGTGGCGCCGAGCGGCGCGGCAGCGCGCGTGGCGTGTGACTCAGCGTTTTATTACTGTGTGACCGATTTCAGCTCCAACCCCCCGCGAGCGCTGACCCCTTCATTTCAGGACCGCATGTCCGACAGGTGAGGCCGGCCGGCGATCGCGCCGCGTCGCGTTTGCCCTTGTTGATGACGGGCCCCACTTTTTTGGCTAGTGTCCGCGCTACTACTGAATGCCCCGCCCTTTCACTTTCAGCTCAGAGCCGCAGCGGCTGCCCACTCCCTCCTTCCAGGACCGCACGTCCGACAGGTGAGGGTGCCGAAGGGGTTGCGCGGTGTGTAGGCGCGTGCGCGGCAGTGACTGAGTCTTCCCGTTTCAGCTCGAGTGCTGCGGAGGGGGAGGATGTTGCCCGAGACGACGATGACGAGCAGGAGTGGCCCGAGGAGGTGGACGAGGACGACGGGTCAGTAAGCCGCAGTGTGGGCAGGGGCGGGTGGTGCGGCGGGTGGCGAGCGCGCGGTGGCAAGGGACTCGCAAGGTTGCCGGTTGCAGGGAGCTGAACGTCACCGTTGGGCAAAATGAGGATGACGAGATAGCGCTCAGCGGCCGGCGGGTCGTAGATGTTGGGCACGTGTTCGCCACCATCCTCAACGACAAGCACCCGGGGGCGTACGGCTGCTCGTTCACGGACAACAAGCTGGTGCGCGAGTCCCGCCGCGGCATGTGGTATGTGTGGACGTTCCGCTGCCGGGTGTGCCGCAAGAAGACCGTCCTCCGGTCCGAGCCGCAGCCCGCGGCGGACGCGCCCCGCATGGGCGCCAATGCGTCCGCCGTCCACGGCATGATCGCGGGGGGCGCCGGCTACGCCCAGCTCGGGGAGCTGACGGCGGCTATGGACCTACCGTGCATGACCAACAAGACGTTTATCAAGCACGAGGTGGTCGTGTCGGAAGCCATCGCCGCCGCCGCCCTGCAGTCGATGGAGGCGACCGCCAAGGAGGAGTTTCGGCTCGCGCAGCTCCGCGGCGACGTCGACGCCGAGGGCCACGGGCGCATCAAGGTGGTCGCGGACGGTTTCTGGACCAAGCGATGCTACAACTCCAGCTTCAGCTCGCTGACAGGAATCGTAAGTGCTGACACACGGCACCTCTCCCTCCCCTCCCCTCGCGGGCGGTAGTGTGCGTGCTACAGTTACCCCTTTGGTTCCAGGCCGTCATTGTAGGCGCCGAAACGGGTGGCGTCCTGTTCATCGGGATTAGGAACCGATTCTGCGCGGTCTGTGCTGTCGCAAAGAGCCGCGGGCAGGAGCCGTGTGCGCACAATTGCTTCCTGAACTAGACTGGGAGCGCGGGAAGCATGGAGGCCGACATTGTAGCCGAAGGCTTCCTTCAGAGCGTGCAAATGCACAACTTGAAGTATGAGACGCTAATAGGTAAGCACGCGCGTGCAGATGCGGGGGGGGGGGGGGGGGGCGAGGACGACGTCTAAGATGTTGACACACTACTTTGGTTCCAGCTGACCATGACAGCAGTGTGTTCCCGAGGCTGCAGTGCCTGATGCCCTATGGACCGCAATGCCCCGTGCGGAAAATAGAGTGCAAGAACCATTGCAGCCGGAACTACAGGAAAAACCTGACCGCTATTACAACGCGGAAGGAGTTCCCGCTACCGCTCAGACAGTTTTTGAAGGAGGGCCAGAGGTATCTCAAGCTGGTCAACGGTGTCTGGGCGGCAGCGAAGTACTGGAAAAACAACACAGGAAAATTTTAGTGTACATTGCTCGAGTACGCTCATAGAAAAAGTGGTAACGGCGTGTTCTGCTCGTTCCAGACTACTCTTTCGCCCAGAGGGTCGAATATCTGAGGCAAGACATCATGAACGGGCCGGCCCACTACTTCGGCCGCCACACCAACTGCCACCCCTACTTTTGTGACGGGGCGCAGAAGGAGGGGGAGGTGGACAAGGTGGCTGAGTGTGAGCTGCCGGCCAACCGGCCGTTTTGGGACGCCGTCACGAGCTTAGCCAGCCACTATGCCTCATACGCGAACAGCCTGATTTACTGCCTAGACAACAACCTGGCAGAGCAGTTCAACAACGTGGTGGCGAAGTTCGTGAACGGCAAGCGCATCAACTTCAACCAGCGAGGGGGCGTGTGGACGCGCACGCAGGCGGCAGTAGTGTCCCTAAATGCAGAGGGCCGCTACCACGAAGAGATCCACAGGGCAGCGGCCGGTGACAAACCCATGGGTCAGTACGCAGCACGTCAGACTGCACATCGCTATGTCCTGGATCGCATTTCTCACGAGAGGCTTATGTTTTCAGGCGAATTCACTGCCAAGTTCGTGGAGAGAAAGGCTCGCCGCCTGCGTGCGCAGCGGGAGCGCCGCAGGAGGCAGCGCGAGGCGGCGGTGCGCGTGGCCAGGGCCCAGGTGCAGCTGGCGCGCGCCGCGGGCCGCCGCCAAGGGCCTACCCAACACTACGGCCTCCTCGCTGGCATCAACCCGGCCTTCGACCGGCCCCCACTCGACGGGGCGGATCTACAGAAGGCGATGGACGAGTACGTGGTGGCCGCCAAGCAGGAAAACACTCCGGCGGCGCGGGAGGCCCTGGAGAGGGCGACCCGGCTGCAGGCGGCGACGGCGAACGACGGCAGTCTGTGGCAGGTGACTCGAAGCAGGAGCGTCCCGTCGACGTTCCACAAGAGGCTGGCCAGGATGAGGCCTCAGACGTCCCGGCGGGGCGCCCTCTTCGACATCCGCTACAAGCGGATGAACCCCACGAAGGAGATGCGCCACGGCATCAAATTCGAAGACGAGGCGGTCAGGAGGTTCGAACAGGAAACTGGCCACAAGAAGACCAAGTGTGGTCTGTTCGTTCACCCTGAATACCCGTGGATCACCTGCACGCCAGGTGGGTGAGGCGCCGCCGCCGGTCATCGGCCGGATCCCACCTACTCTCCAACAGACGCTCATGTTCCCAATATTTATATTTCAGATCGGCTGGTGGGTGACGATGCCGTGGTGGAGGTGAAGTGCCCCCCGTCCGCCGGCCCATACTCGTCCATCACGGAGGCAGTCATTGCTGGGAAAGTAAGCGCGTGACTGCTGTAACACCCTAGCCCCCGTACTGAGTTTTGTAATTTTTATTTTTATTTTTTCAGCTCCCCTACATGAAACTTCGACACGACGGCACGCTCAGACTGAAACGAAAGACTGACTATTACTACCAGACGCAAAGCCAAATCCACATAACGGGACGGACAAAGTGCTACTTTGTGGTGTACAACAGCACACAAGACAAAAACTGGTTGTACGTAGAGGAGGTAAAGCGGAATGACAAGCACTGGCGGAAAACTCTTCCAAAACTGAATAGGTGAGAACGTTATTTTCAGTAGTTACAAAGTTTACTCTTATGCGACACATTCTAACAACTCAATAAAAAAATTACAGGTTCTATTTGGAATACATGCTGCCGGAGCTTGTCGACCCACAGTGCTCCAAGAGGCTGGAAAAGGCAGACATGAGGGATCCGCCTTACATTCCCAACACAGACGACCTGCTCTCCTCTGACGAAGACAGCGACGGCGACGACCACGCTGACGATGACGCTCCTGCTGCCGCTGTCGGGGAAACTGACGACGACGTCGGGGCAGACAACGGTGGGGACATAGATAGCGACGAGGGAGCTGACAGTGACCGGGGGGCTGACACTGACCGGGGGGCTGACACTGACCGGGGGGCTGACACTGACCGGGGGGCTGACACTGACCGGGGGGCTGACAGTGACTGGGGCGCTGCAAGCGCCGCTGACAGAGCCGGCGACGCTGGCAGCGCCGGCGCCCTTGACAGCGGTGGGGGCGATGACAGAGACGGGGGCACTGACAAAGACGGGGCACTGACAGCGCCTGACTGCGACAGTTCACCAGCAGTGACTAGCGTGACCTTTGTATAAATACGTATTTACCCGTCTGTGATATTTCGACTTTTTTTTTTGGACTGATGTAGTATAGTATTTATTTATTTATTTATTTATTTCTTTATTTATTTATTTATTTCTTTATTTATTTATTTATTTATTTGTTATGTTTGTGTCATTTTAGAATATATCTGCTTACCATCAAGATATGAATTTGCGTTTGATTTCGACTCGATCTAGACACACTACGTCCTTTTCGCAGTCGCTCACCTCGGCGGGCAAAAGCACATGCTTTGAACAAATCGCAATTCAAAAAATAAATCGTTTGCTTCTGCAGTTCAAGTCACGCGACCATATTCATCGAGTACCACTGCTCAGTCAAAATTGCACTAGCGATACCATTCAAAATTATTTTCTGCCTATCTAAACACAACGAAGACAATGGGCACACTCCCAAATTCGTCAAACTAAAATTTGACGATGTCGTTGTCATGTCGACTCTCCGCACATCCCCCACTCCGCCCCCGCCCCGCCTCCCGCATGTGGCGTGTCGGAGCGCTGCGGGGAGACAAAGACGCGCTCGCCTGCCGGAGGAGCATAGACAATAAAGGACCCTTTGGGGTGGCTGGCTTTTCGCCCCAACACCGGAAAACACACAACGTGAAATTTCAAACATTTGATTTCTTGTCCATCGCATTTGTGGCTTTGTGAGACTGCGAAAAAAATTTCGAATGGTAGCTCTAGCACAATTTTGAGCTCTGAAATGGTCACCGGAGTGCCCGGGATCTCGCTCGGAGCCCGGGCGGCCTGCCTCCGGGCCGAGCTCCGGCCGCAGGCCGCAGCAGCCCCGGCAAGCAAGGCAATGACCTTCCTATTCATTTGCTAACAAGCGTGCGGAGCGGCTGGCACTGCTCGTCGCCCCCGCACTACCTAGCCCAGGCCACCAAAACCTCCCGAACGTATGTCTCCGCTGGGCTCCTTCCAGCCGATCCGGGCAGAGGAACTTTTCGTCTGTATAGCGCCCTCTTAAATCAAAGTTCTGCCTCATTATTTTGGATTTATGGTACATTGTGAAATACATGCACGGTAAACCGCTGGCATTCCTCTAATAGTAACTCTTGAGATCAGATATGGAAATCTGAAAGCAAGCTGGACGTGAATAAGGTGGACAAGCACGGTTGTTTAAGTACAGTGTCGTCTGCTTTCCCGGTACGATTTACATACAGTACCGTATGCAAAACTCACTGCCTATAACGTTTTGCGCGAGAATAATTTACTGCCGATAACATTTCGCCCAACTGCCGATAACATTCGCCCAACTGCCGATAACACTTTGCCGAAGATGAATTTGGTGTCGATAACGATGCCCAAGTCTTGCCCATCCTGCAAATACTGTGTTATTTGCACTATAACAGGGCCGCCTGACAAAAAAATGGTAATGTTCAATAAAAATTAAAATGTGTGCTTCGAGTCTTTTATCACGCAAAATGGGTCGACTGTGGCTCAGAGATAATTTTAATCTGATTTATCAGGTTTTAAATGCCATTCCTTTGAATATGTTGGGGTCTGAAATTTACGCTATGAGCATGGAGTCTTTCATTTCAACTGGATGTTAAGTTAGCCAGCCCCATCGCCCAAGTCCCGATTTTAGGCCTTGTCAGATAAGTGGGGGAGTTTCCTACCCCTGGGGCGGGCGGCAGACGGGCCAAGCCAGGGCCAAGCCGAAGACGAGGGGGAAGGGGGGAAGCGGGGAAGCGGCGGCCGGCAGCGCCGACAGCCAGCAGGCAGCTCGGCGTACGAGCGCCATCTGAGCGGTCCGGCCGGCGTGGAGTGTGCGGTACAAAATGGTCTGCAGCGACGCGTTTTGCGCAGAGTGTTGCCGCGGCGCAGTCGTTACAGTCGTCGTCCTGTGAGGGGGAAGACGGTGGTTCGCGCCCCGGTTGCGCCGATTTTTATTTCTCTAGAAAATTTTCCATTAGATTTGTTAGACGATGCTGCTAGATCGCAGAGTATCGTATACTTGATAACAATGCTACTGCGATAAACTTGTTTCGAGCTGAAAACGTACTACACTTTATCGCACGAAACTCAAGCTCAATTCTCGACTAGAATCAAGAAGAGCGTTCTCTGGGTGTACTGCATTATGTTAAGTATTGCTCATCATTCTTAAATCAAACATTTCCTAAAACCAGCCCTAGCAGAAAACTAACCGATTCTACCAACTGGTTGCAACTGTACCTTCCAAATTCCACAGTGGCTTCATAATGCGTTACCTGGTTCGAATTACTCAAAATTTACAATAATTGAGATTACAGCTTTTATTTTGGTATCTAGGAGTTGTCTTGGTTTTCACAGTGACTTAGATTACATTCTAAGTCACAAAGTTTTCAGAATTAAGTCTATCCATGTCGAAATGAATCTGATCAAAAACACTAGGCTAGCTCTAAAAAGCCTGTCAAAACCAAATTAATAGGAATGAACTTACCAGTCAATACCTTGAGCACAATAACATTGTTACTATCATTGTTATACAGCTCACATTTAATGACAAAAACTGAATACCATGCATTCTTGGGCAATGTAGGCACCTGTCCCTACAAATGATTTAAACCTAAGTGGTTCGGTATCCAACCTATCAAACATTTTACGAACACAATCAATGACATATTTCAGCTGGTTGGCAGCACTACCATTGGCAACCCAAGGCTGCACAAGGCGAAATTCACTCTTCTCTCCTTCCTTTTTTTTAAAAAAATGAAGTTGTGAAAACATCACCACACATCAAATTTTGAAAACCATCGACTCTCGTTTGCACAAGAGGCCGTGTCATGGACTTGTGGGTATACATTGTGCGTATACATTTGAAAAGGTACTTACGAAAGCTAAGCACAGAATTGTAAATATGTAGAGATTTCAATTTTTTTCACCTTTATAACCTGGCAACGCCTCGACAGTTCCATTGCATCGTAGAACAAAGACACCACAACAAAGGAACTAATACCAAAATCAGAACCTAAATCAATACTGTTCGAGGATTTGTTGATGGCTACATCATGCCTCAACAATTTCCGAATGTTACACAACAAGATCCCCAATAACATTTGGAAAACCAAACAAGTATGGAGGAAGACCCTGAAGCGGGTGGTGAGCAACTCTGAAGAGTCAACAAGAGGCTGACAAACACAATCACTGGTGTAAATTTTATCAGGAATTTAATCAGAAAAAAACAATCAGGAGAAAACTATCAGTATGTGGCGAATCAGAAACAACCTGATGGGTTGCAGTCTTGATTCGTTTTCGCGCACCTCTGATTGCATGTTTCTGATGGCCGTGGTCTGATGGAATGGTTCTCATTGGCGTCCCTTGATTGCATGTACCCCATAATTCTCATTGCATCGTTATTTGCATTCTGATTGATATCCCCTGATTACATGGTTCTCATTGGTTGAACCTCGCCACCTGCGACTGATTGCCGAGTGCAGCCCACGTGGTCCCACATGCAGGCCAGCCCGCACAACACGCCTGCATGCGGATAGTCCGAGTTGCCTACCCATGGCGCCATGCGGGCTGCACGCGGCAAGATAGGCACCCAGAGAACACCTGACACACACCAAGGGAAATGCTGCACTCTCAACCATAGCATGCAACCTTGACAGGTGAACGCTGACTGTCGTACCCTCAGCAAAACGTTTGTTCACCAGATCCCATATGCTTTTCATTCCCCCCCCCCCCCCTGGTTAGAAGGAAACAAATGATGTCGAAGCAGCAAGGTTTAAGAACAACAATTGTAATGTGGCTCAACAAATAAAAACACAAAAATAAAAAGGTACAACTGCATTAATGCATTAATGCCAATTAAAATAATGTTTAAAAAAAACAACAGAAATCAGATTTAAAAAATAAACACCATGGGAGGTTAATTACCATAACTACGGTTATAACTGGTTAACTACGTCAGACATCAGTCCTTTTCTGCTCTTTTCTGTAACAAAAAATACAAGGTAGGCGTACGTCAGACCGCGTCGTGGCGTAACAGGCTTCGCTCAGCGCGAATCACTGCTCCGCCACTCCACGCCTGGTGCACGCCTACCTTGGCCTGCCGGCGGCTGTCTTCTGACGAGTAAGACCCTGCGGGGCGAACCACTCAGTCTCTGTTTCCGCCCAGTCGCATCTACGCTCATGTTGTGGCAGCCGGACGTATCTTACATTGCCTTTTTGTCATCGGCGCCCGTTAACCTTTCCTAAACTACTCTTACCTAACTGAGCCTAACCTACCCAGGTCTCCACTAACCTAACCGAGCGTAACCGACTCGAGTCACTGATCCGCTGCTCAACCTCTCGAGGACGGGGTCTCTGGTATCGAGACCGGAGGCTGTATTCGTTTGCCACCCAAACGATGCCATTGTGCAGTGCCGCAAGCGCATTTCTATGACACTCAGTTCTCGAGTTTCGGCGGTCGTTACATGTGGCACTCGAGGACGGGGTCCCTAGTCTCGAGACCAGTAGCTGTACTCGTTCACAGCCCCCCCCCCCATCCCATGCCCTCTGCAGTAACGCAAAACTTCTCACTAAAACCCATAGCTTACTTGGTACTCGTATTCTTTTGGTATTATTTCTGGTAACTATGTACACCTTGAAAGTGAAGGTAGGTCTCGCCTAAACGATCGTTTTTCGTCAAGGAACTAGGGGCCGGAAACGCGCCGTTACGGAGTTACGCCCTTCTCAAGTTGCCGCTCACCTGCGCCGTGAGGTAGGCAACACATTCGGCTGCGCAGCGCCTCGCTCCGGCACTGCGCCGCGCGCCGCCACCGCTCCTTACCGGCGCTGCGCTACGCTCCGCCACCAAAGGAAATTACTGGATCGCTGAACCCTTTTCATGTTTTTTTAATTCTTTCAAAAGAATAAAACGTCAACAAACCAGCAGAAACAAAAAACAAAATCTTTCGTAGTGACACGTGATTAAAAATGAAAAAAATCACTAAGGGAGGAGGTTTTCAAAGTGATCGCCCTGTTCTTGCAAACAGAGCTCACTGCGCCGCCTTAGCGACGATGTTGTTTGGCGAATAACATCCGGATGATCCCGGATCTCTTCTGCTGCAGCAACAATTCTGGCGACGAGCTCTTCAGGGGTGGCAGCCGCTCCATCCTTGTACACCAAGTCATCCATGTGTCCCCAGAAATAAAAATCAAGAACATTCAAGTCCGGAGAGCGCGGTGGCCACGCCACTGGACCGAACCGTCCAATCCAACGCCCCGGAAATGCTTCCTGCAAGTGGTCGCGAACCAGCCTGGAAGAATGGGCTGGCGCCCCATCATGCTGAAACCACATCTCCCTTCGGACGACAAGAGGCACATCTTCGAGGAGACCAGGTAGAACTTCTTGCAGAAAAATAAGGTGATTATTCCCATTCAGTCTCTCCGGCAAGATGTACGGGCCGATGAGCCACTCGCCGACAAGCCCAGCCCACACGTTGACCGTAAATTTCTGCTGGTAACCACGAATGTGTCGCACGTGCGGGTTGTCTCCTTTCTCTGCCCAGTGGTGGTTGTTCCTCGGGTTGAAAATTCCCTCCCTGGAAAAAGTTTTTTCATCGGAGCACATGATGACCACGTCAGGATGGGCAAGCACCCACTGCGCCCACGCCACGCGACGGGGATAGTCCTCAGGAAGCAGGTGCTGCACCCTCAGCGCCTTGAACGGGTACAAGTCATGACGGTGCAGTACTCTCCACACCGTCGAAGGACTTGCACCGACCCGCGACGCGATGGCCCGGCTGCTGGTCTTGGGATTGTCCGCCACCCGCTGGAGAACATCCTCCTCGACCGCCACGCCGCGAGCCGGCGCACGGACTCGAGGGTGCGCGCCGCCGGGTACAGCCTGAGCGAGTAACAATCCCGAATGAGAACCCTAATCGTCAAAACCGTTTCTCAGACGTGACAGCGACGGCTCACCTGGTGCAAAGTCCCCTCCCTGAAGTGCCGGTCAATGGTCAGAAAGTACCGGTGGTCGGGCACATCAGCATTGGGGTGCCGATCTCGGTAACGACGCCGCGCCTCGCGAGTATTCCCGTGCGCCTCCCCGAGGGCGAGGTGCATGTCGGCCAGCTCAGGCCACGTAAAACGATTCATTGTTTGTGTACAGAACCCGTCCAAATCTGTCCACTCGGCAAGCGCTCGACGCGGCGAGCCGAGCGGTGCAGCGGCTGGCAGTGCGGAGCAGTGGCGGAGCGTAGCGTAGTGCTGCTAGCGGAGCGTAGCGCCGGTGAGGAGCGGTGGAGGAGCGTAGCGCAGCGCCGGTGCGGAGCGGTGGCGGAGCGTAGCGCAGCGCCGGAGCGTGGCGCTGCGCTGCCGAATGTGTTGCCTACCTCACGGCGCAGGTGAGCGGCAACTTGAGAAGGGCGTAACTCCGTAACGGCGCGTTTCCGACCCCTAGTTCCTTGACGAAAAACGATCGTTTAGGCAAGACCTACCTCCACTTTCAAGGTGTACATACACCAGAAACACCCTGTATAGTCTTTGTTGGACATAAACAGTTCAGTTTCTCAAACTGTGGCTGCAAAACCGTCCAGAAAAGGGGTTGCTCGGGTCCAGGACCAACATATCAAGCAAAATATGACAGACTATCTTTCCACGGATGGTGTTCAATCTATGTGTGCAGGTAATACACAGTTGTATGTTGTGCTCAGGCTCTTCATGATAGTTTTGTCTAATAATTATGACCTTTGTTCACATCTTGGTTGCAGCCTCAAATTTTAAGTCTCCAGTACATACAGTTACTATTCACAATGCTAAAACTTTGTCAGAAGGTAGTTTATTTTCGCATTGGTCTCTCTAAAAATTATACTGCATGAGGTCTGAACCTTGTGTCCCTGCTGGCAGGTGAAGAACTCGCTGCAGCAATCAATTGGTCTGGGGATGCTGACATACCGGTGTCTGCTGAAGAGGAAGATGATTGGCGCCCAGGAGACTTGGAAGAAATTCAGTTTCCAGAGGGTTCCCAATTCACCGCACCTTCTCATATGCCTCCGATTGCATATTTCAGATATTATTTTGACGAGAAAGTCATTGATATGATTCTTGGAGAGACAAATCTTTTCAGTGCACAATTAGGCAGATGTATAAATGCGTCAAAAGAAGAATTAAAGTGCTTTATTGGAATTCTTATATGCACAGGCTTGTACAGTCTGCCTGCGATATCTGACTACTGGGCTACTGAGACTAGAGTGCCTCAAGTCGCATTCGCCAAGAAGGAGATATGAACTCATACGTCGTATGAGCCATTTTCAGAATAATGAAGAAGGTGGTAATGACAGACTTCTAAAGGTGAGGCCTCTGTTGGATCACATGAGACAGGATCTAGAGATGGAAAACAAATTAAGTGCGGATGAACGCATGCAAGGCTATGAAGGAACGCGAGCAGGAAACATTCGTCAATACCTTCCAGACAAGCCGAGCCACAAGTGGGGATTCTAGATTTTTGTTTTAGCCGGAAAAAGTGGCATGACTTCCAATTTAATCGTGTATTGTGGTGCAAATACATTTGATTCAGAGCCCCTTACAACAGTAGAGAGGAACTTTGGAGTGGGAGCTAGTGCCGTCATCTCTCTCTGCAAACGTGTGCAACATCCAGAAATCACCACAGTCACCTTTGACAACTGGTACATCTGCCTTCCGCTTATTACGTATTTAAAAATTCCAGCGCCTAAACCGCTGAGTGGTCCTCGGGGGCCAGGATTTCCAATGTTAATAGCATGTTAACGATTTTATGAACGTAAAAATAAGAAAGTATTCGGTTCGAACCAGGGGCCAACTGTCCGGCGATTCGACGCATTACACAGCGCGGCTACACCGACATTGTACGAAAAGGACGTCCGCATGACTGTCACAAGCTGCGGCGCCGGCCTGCGGGCCACGGGACGCCGAACTGGGAAGCCGAGGCAACAATAACAGAATATTAAAATTTATTGAAACGATGTTTAAACGCGATACAACTAACCTTGGTAATGCATTGAGGCAAATCACAAATTCGTAATTTTTTAGGAGTCACGAACTTTCTGATATTTTAACCGACGACACCACATTTGGTTTTCACAAGACAATGACGGCCGCATGGCCGCGGCCAGCCGCGGCGCGCGGGGCCTGGTAACTTGCCAACAATGGTTGCAGAAGGGAACGCAGAGAGGAGAAACTGATGTTTTTTGTTGTGATTTGAATACTTGTACCTGATGTAATTTTAAGGTAGCATATGATATAAATACATTTTTGATAGTTTTTGGTTCATAGAGATACAGTGATGGTAATGTGGATACGGAGATGTAAAAATGTGCAGAAAGGAGGGATGTAGAAGCTAGAGAGGCTTGAGAGTGGGAACTCCTTTTCATGTAAACTTTGAATTTTTGGATCTGAGCTAATAGGATTTTTTGAATGAGAGTTGCCTGGACAACATCGCTCTTTTCGCACGGACACAACTTCACTCGTATTCTGCCGACCGTTCTTAATACCGCTTCCCCAGTCCAACCCTGCGCTTATCCGGCTAAAACCTAACCGACAACCTAACCTAACTCAGCCCCAAATAACCTAACCTAGCCCACACTGCAAATCCAAATGCATGACTTCACGCATTACTTACTGTATAGTCTCAGACCATGCATTTCCTTGTGCATGGTTTCCCACCACGCTTTACGAAATGTGTGGTAGCAGGACCATGCATTAGGAAACGTGTGGTTGCAGCACCACGCATTAGCTAATGTGACAGGAGGGGCACTGGGGTCGATGTCGCCAGCCCTTGCTATAGCGACTGCGCTACCCGCGGTGTCCTTGATGTTTCGCCACCACCTTTGTCGCTACGTTAAAAATCACTAGCGTCGTTGGCGCTGCCTCAACAGAACCCGAGGACAGGCGTTGAGGTAGCGCTAACGAACACCGTCGCATCTTTGCTGTTGCGGCAAAGGACTTTGTGGACGCGGCTGTTGTGTTTGCGGGTACGCACACGAGGTTTAGCGGCAGCGGCTGTAGGTGTAGTGGCTTTTTGGTGATTCGAAGTTGGGAACGAAGATGTTAGCGTGTTCTTTGCCTATATGCGCTTTCTCCCTAAAACAGCGTGCTTGAACCTACGAACTCAAAAACCTTGACTGCCTCCGAGCGTTTCGTGACCGACAATCGCCATTCATGCCGCCCTCTTGGGCAAGTCTCGTGACGCGCGCGGTCCCTTCGTCACGCCGGATCGTGCTTGGGCATCGGTACTTAAAGCAATCGTGAACTTGATGCATCGACACATCGATGCCAATCATGATGCAGAGCGTACGTATTCCTCTTTGCTACTACTTCTGGGCAACAAACTTTATACTCGCCCGACAAAAGTTCATGCTGGTAATAGGTAGCATGTTCTCACAGTCGTTGCAGTGTGGTGTCACGTACCTACGTTACCAATGTAGTATCTTTTGACAAGATTAGGACGGGTGGGAGGTTCCTCAGTCCAAACTACACTATAGTACTACAGAAAAACTGCGATTTTGGACAGAAACATGTAGTGAATTCGGACCCACTATTTTTGTATGAACTAAATGCGCGCCAATGTTATCCTTCGGAAAGCTACAGTTCTGGGGACTGCACATTAAACACTGCACCTAAAAGTTGAGCATTAACGTGAATTAATTCAGCAAGGCAGAGCAATGAGCTTTGATATCGTTATATGCTGGACTTACAGCATTCTTGACATACTTTCAGAAAAGTCATGATTATAAACCATTAGCTTCGCTGAACATCAGCATAGGTCTCTATGCGTATGGAACGTGAAGTTGATTCACTTTTTTCCCACCGGCCGGCGCAGATGTGGCTGTCGCCACTCATCACTCCTGCCGTGTATTCATCTTCGGCAGGATGCCCAGCTTCATCCATTTTCGCAACCCTCGTTGCGGCGATCGTTGCCAAGGGACTCAAGGACGCCCAAGACCAGGCTAAGAAAACCAAGGACATAGTCAAGGTACGTGGCGTGAGGATGTCAGCTTTTCTGCACAGCGTCAGTGTGTCAGTTCGTTCAAAATTACAGATTACGTTAGCGCCAAATTTAAGACCAACACAATCGCAGAGCTCTGCCCCAGAAAGATTTTTCGGAGTGAAAACCTGTTTGAATTTTGACTGTTTTTCTAGGGCGACTACGACTTCGTTGTGGTTGGTGCTGGAAGTTCAGGGTGTGTGGTAGCCAGCCGTCTGAGCGAGGTGCCGTCCTGGAAAGTGCTGCTGCTCGAGGCGGGCGCAGAGGAGACGGACTTGGATATGGTTCCGGGCCTGTACAACAGGTAAGCGAAACATTGCAACTGCAGTGTGTCGCCGTCGCAGTAAATGTAGAAATTCAAGCGTACGAAGCATTACACACGCCCGTACGCACACTGTCTTTACCTTTTATTGATTTAGACCTTTCGCGAAACTTTTGCACATAAGAATTTACTGCGAAATGCAGTTACCGAATCCTGTGCCTTTTCGTACTGTACATAACAAGGTAGACGCCAAACCGCGTTGCGGCGTAACAGGTCTCGTTCAAAGCGAATCACTGTTCCCCCACTCCTCACCTGGCGCACGCCTATCTTGCCCTGCCACCGACTGTCCCCTAGCAAATAGTGAATACGGCCATACATTGTGTTCTTAGGATCGCGCGGACGCAGAGACACACAGACGAAACATCTTCATGCCAGTCGGCCTAGAGATTTGCTGTCGCTCAGCCAATTATTCTCTGCATAGTCGTACACATTTTGAACCAAAAATGTAAACTCGTAAAAAATAGACTCGTTCCACAGCGTGGCAGGTTCTACAGTCGTGTCTGATTCGCGTTTCCCAGGTACCTAACAGACGCGTTCTTTGACTGGAAGTACTCGACCCAGAAGAGCGGCTGGGACGCGGGAGTGTCGACCGGGCGCGGTAAGGGACTGGGTGGGTCGAGTGCCGTAAACGCCCTGCACTTCACGCGTGGCAATCGAGGAGACTTCGACAACTGGAAGGCTCTCGGAAACACGGGCTGGGGCTACGAAGACGTGCTGCCCTACTTCAGGAAATCCGAGAACAACCTAACGCCACTGATAGCAAAGGACACGAAGTACCACGGCAAAGGAGGGCTCCAGGTAAGAGCGCAACACCGAACGAAACTGTTTCTTCCAGGGATCCAAGATGTTTTGGGACCGATTGTGCCGATACTAACAACGGTGTTGTCCTTTGCACTATATTCTGAGGTGACAGGAATCGTTTTCTAGCACTATTCGGTTATAACAGCTTCTTGCGACTTGACAGGACGTTGAGCTGGACAGGTATTTGGACTCCAACACGCAGCTGCTTATGAGTGCCTATGAACAGATTGGGTTCAAAAAAGTGGTGGACGTCAACGGCGCAGAACAGCTTGGTGTGTCACGGGTAAGGTAGCACGCCGCGCATCTGCAGCGCATTTACTGAAACAGGAAGAACCTCACTCCACATAAAGTTTCCTGCAAGCTCGAAAATGCCTGCTGCAAACATAAATAGCGAATGGCTTCGAAGAACAACTACTTGTGATAATTCTTAATGGGGGCTACCACTTTAACAGAGCCCATTGTAGATTGTCTAGTGAGAACTGAAAACCCGAATCGACGGCCTTTGTTGGCAAACCATCGGCTTTCAATTCCTAATTATTTGGTCAAGAACTTTATTGGTTGAGCGATAGCGAAGCCATTACCCGACTAGGCCAAAAATGTTTTGTCTGTCTGTTTGTCCGCGCGATTTCTCGAGAACGGTTAGACGTAGGAAGCTCAAATTTGGACCACATCTTCCTTGCATCATACCAGAGTCAACCCCCCCTCGGGCACCGTAGCCCAAGCGGTTTCTAAGAAAATTTTCACAAGTGGTCTAAAATTTACAAGGTAGGCGTGCGCCAGGCGTAGAGTGGCGGACAGTGATTCGCGGTGAGCGAAGCCTGTTACGCCACGACGCGGTCTGGCGTACGCCTACCCTCTTTAACTAATCAAGGTTGTTTATAACACGGGCGTACGAAACGGACACAATATATGGCCGTATTTACTTCACACTAAACGTTATAGACAACCTTGTCCCACAAAATGTTGCCTTTTTTATGAAAGTATAACTCAGATAAGAAGGGCATTATTTCACATTCACATTCTTTCAATTTGTCTCCCCGCCCATCTTCAAGTTACGAACTGTACCGCTAGACCGGCCCAATTTTCCAAATGTTGAAAAATCTCATGACGGCTAGTGCTCATATTTGTCTCCGACCTATAACATAATTTTTAAAAAAATTTCGGGATTTTTCGGACAACGGGAAAAGGCCGCGAAATCGGTTCAAAGATGGCGACGTCGAAATCCCGCAAAATCTTCCCCCGCGCCACTTTGCCGAGCGATTTTCCGGGTAAATATCGATCTTACGAGGAAAGTGCATAGAGTCAAAGTTGTTAAGAATAAGCTGGTTAGTCTCAAATAATTTTTTTGTTTTTTTTTTCGAAAAAATTCGAAATTTTATTGTCTAACTTGCAGGGGCTAACAGCTAAAACTTAACAAAGAAACCGTTTTTAGCATCTTATTGTCGTGGTGTCGCTGGAATCATTAAAAATGCAACCAATACTACAAATCAACCATTATGGTAAGTTATATTTTGATGTACAACACCTCTTTTAAGATTTAATCCAATGTTTTTGTTACAGGTATAAGGAATTTTACGTCATTTAGGTAAAACAATCACAATCATAGTTATAGTTACATAAAACAACCGTTGTTATAGGCTACAGGTTCAGGTTAAGCTAAAAACATCACTGTAATTTATTTCTCTTTCTGTCCTCAGCCACGGAGTAGCACCAGCTGACGCTCAGATTCGTCTTTGGTTAACTGGTTTCCCTCCAGGTACCTGGTGATCAGCGCCACCCCCCGTTCCGCACAATCATTCACAACCTGGAAATTATTCACAACCCGCAGCCCATGGAGAAAGTCAACGTCCGCAACCAAGTTGGTGGGATCCTTTTCTAGGAAGCCTGCGGGGATGCCGGTCGCCTCGGAGGACTTCAGCGACGCCTTGGACGCGAAGTTTTCGAGGCGAAGGTGTGCAAGACTGTCTACGTTGATCTCCGCCCGAATCTCAGCCCCCTTGTCGGGGCCAGATTCAACGTCCCTATTATTCATTGCGGCCACAATCTCCCTCTTATCGCCAGCCTCTCATCAAATAGGGAGAGACAGACCAACTTAGAGGACAGGTAATATTGGTGGCGGCTGAATTTGTCCAGAGACACCTCCCAGTGCTTGCCGAGGTGCTTGTTGGTGTGCAAGTACTGGAGAAGGTTCAGGTCATTCAGCGGCTCCTGCCGAACAATGGGTGCGAGAAACCACGGCGTTGCTGAAGTTCTTCGAATCTGAGCGTCAGCTGGTGCTACTCCGTGGCTGAGGACAGAAAGAGAAATAAATTACAGTGATGTTTTTAGCTAAACCTGAACCTGTAGCCTATAACAACGGTTGTTTTATGTAACTATAACTATGATTGTGATTGTTTTACCTAAATGACGTAAAATACCTTGTACCTGTAACAAAAACATTGGATTTAATCTTAAAAGAGGTGTTGTACATCAAAATATAACTTACCATAATGGTTGATTTGTAGTATTGGTTGCATTTTTAATGATTCCAGCGACACCACGACAATAAGATGCTAAAAACGGTTTCTTTGTTAAGTTTTAGCTGTTAGCCCCTGCAAGTTAGGCAATAAAATTTCGAATTTTTTCGAAAAAAAAACAAAAAAGTTATTTGAGACTAACCAGCTTATTCTTAACAACTTTGACGCTATGCACTTTCCTCGTAAGATCGATATTTACCCGGAAAATCGCTCGGCAAAGTGGCGCGGGGGAAGATTTTGCGGGATTTCGACGTCGCCATCTTTGAACCGATTTCGCGGCCTTTTCCCGTTGTCCGAAAAATCCCGAATTTTTTTTAAAAATTATGTTATAGGTCGGAGACAAATATGAGCACTAGCCGTCATGAGATTTTTCAACATTTGGAAAATTGGGCCGGTCTATTGTTCCGCAGTTGTGTTATGCTCAAAGACACATTTCAGCGGACAAAACCGTGCTTTGGACATGCCGAGTGTGCTGTCTGCTCATCTGCAGGCACCGTCGTCTTCGTCACGAGGCGAGCGTCGCAGCACCAACCGCGCCTTCCTCACCGCCGCCGTGCGAAAGAGGCCCAACCTAACGGTGCAAACCGGCGCGTTCGTGCGGCGCTTCGTCGTGTCCGGGGGACGCGCCGTGGCCGTCGAGTACGACGGGCCGGCCGGCAGGAAAACCGTCAAGGTCAACAAGGAGGTCGTCCTGTCAGCCGGGGCCTACAACTCGCCCCAGGTGAGATTAGTGCTTTAGATTAGTGTTTCAATCCAACGAAGAGAAAAATCGTTTCAGTGAAAAACGAAGGGTGAGGTTTATCAAGTAATTTGGGCGATGCATGTAATCGTCGCCTGTTTAGGGCGATGGAGTTATCATTACTCTTTTAGGGAAATGAACCTTGCCCTAAGAGGAAAACGTCCCTTCAACCCTTTAACATCGCTCTTTTAGAGCGACAATTCCAGTAACATCATCCAATTGGGAGAATCTTTTTAGACTTCGCCCCTATGAAGAATAGAAATTTGAGTAAAAATGCTCGCCCTTCCAAGAGTAAGGAACCTCACACTAAGATTTACGGTGCGGTTGAATGTGGCTATTGGGACAGTGCCATGTGCAATTGTATTTCAAAAATCTACCTTTCTCATGCTTATCGGATATCTAATTCACTTGCCATTGTCGGGTGTCCAATGAAGATATTGCTGCTCTCGGGCATCGGGCCCAAGAAGCACCTCCAGGACGTGGGCATCACCCCCGTGGTGGACCTCGCGGGTGTGGGCCAGCGCCTGCACGACCACATGTTCGCCAAGGGAACCGTGCGCTTCCAGCTGAGCAAGACGGCCAACACGGGCACCGTGCAGCAGTACGCGGCCGCCGTCAAGCAGTACGTCCAGCAGAGGAACGGGCCCTTGGCGGAGACAGGCAACCCGGTGCGTGAGTCAGGAAACGTACCCTGTCGGTGCGATGATCGGCGGCGTTTGTCGAAGTATCATCGACTTTGGTGACAAAACCAATCCCATGTCGAATCGCTGTCGATCCATTTCCCACTGCACCCACAAAACACTATTTTGGAAACAAGTCAAAGATACTTGTCTTTTTCGTTTCTAGGTCTTGGACTGAATTCTTATTATGAGTAGGATCAACACGGTCAGCAATTGTCTTATTTGAAAAACAGCATTCTCTTGGTGATGGAAGTTTCCTACACTTTCGTTCTCCACACTTCTTTGTTTCGATGCTGACAGGGATATAACATGTACCACGCGAAAGTCAGTTACGGCGAGTGATGCATTTGAACTTACGGCGCATTCAATGGCGAATGATCCTCAATGATGCGGTGATGTCACGCAAGAATAGAAAAATCTAAGGTTGAGACGTGTAAAAACTCCAGTGTTTTGTTTCTCCGACGCAGGCCAATTTGTTCTTCCGCTCCAAGCATCAGGCGAAGGGCGACCCGCGTCCTGACATCCAGATCCCTATCGGAGGCAGCCAGACGGCGAGTAAACTCCCCAAGGGCTGCGCTTCGCCCGATGCCGCCGGTGCCTTCTTTAACCAAATGGGCTTCAACGCCATCCATTTGCACCCTAAGAGTCGCGGGCAGGTACTGTGTACTTGGTTTAGGTGGCGGCAACTAACAGAAAAATGTTATTTCACTAAAAAAATAATTTTTTGAAAAGAAAAAAAAAACAGATGCTCTGTCCCGGTCCTGCGTCCGGGGATTTGCTCTACTGCTCATGCAATCCACAGACCAAATGTCGATGTACTGTTTTCTGTACTACTACCTCAGCGTTCATACATGTAATACATGCATGACAAAGTACAGTAATGTATATTGCAATGCATGGAAAAATCCGCGGCAATGCGCCATAATTTGTGCACAACTGTTACTGTACATGTTGTGCATTGCAATAGTTAAATTTGGAATATATTGTTCGTTACAATGTACAAATTTCACAAACTGATTGGGCGGTCGCGTCGCGTGAGCTCTGAACTTTGTTTACGGCGACTGTTCATATTTGAATGAACGTACGTTGGCAACAATTTTCATAATATGTCGCGTTTCTGTTGTATGAGAATTGTTCGAATTGTTAGGTCTTGGTTGTCCGCTAAGTGTCGTGTGCCTGCGACAGGCGCGCTTAATCTCAGGTCGGGTGCTAAAGTAGCGAACAAAAGTACGTCCCGTCGGGCACATCAAGTGACTTGAGCCTCGTGAGGCAATTGGTTTTATAGCACCTATTCCGCCCGCAGCTGCTGCTCAACAAGGCCAACCCCTACGGCATGCCGCTCATCTACCACAACGTGTTTGGCGACGAGTCGGACCTCAAGCCCATCATCGAGGCCTACAAGCTCGCAGTCAAGCTGAACAGTACCAAGGCGTTCCGCGACAACGGCGTCGTCCTGACCGTCAACACGCCGACGGCCTGCAAGAAGCTAGCGTTCAACACAGATGAGTTCTGGAAGTGCACGTTCCAAGGCCGCGGCTCTAACAACCAGCACCCGACGTCGACGTGCAGCATGGGCCCCGATAGCGACAAGTTAGCCGTCGTCGACCCGCGCCTCAAGGTGAGATGCGCCGTGTCAACAACCAGGCGGTTGGCAACGCCTGACTCGACGGCGGATAAGAGCTGGAATGCACCGTGCCGATTGGGCACGAGCGCGCATAGGCGCGGGCAGAGTATCTGCATAGATACGCTGGGGGTATCGACATGGTTTGACGCACGCAGAACGCCGGGCCGGCCGCAGCGCGGCAGCCGAGCCGATTGGGTGGCCTACCCACACGGCGCGATAGACTCTGTCTGTCGCAGCTCATGATGGAATGCGAGGCGGCGTTCTGACGATAACTGATTGAGATTATCACGAGATACATTGCCCCCAGCAGAGAGTGATTGAAATCCCGGCTCGGTCCAGCCCGAAGGTATATAAGCGACCGCTAGGCGGGCGAGTTACTCTCTACATTACCTTACCTACGGACGGTACCGCGAACTACGGTTGGTCCCTTGGCCTGGAGTGCGTGTGTTAACGAAACGGTGTTGTGCGTTACTACTTAACCCCTACACACAATAACAGTGAAGTGAGAGTGCAACGAGAGTCACCAACATATAGTGACGTCCATACGGGTCATCGAGCACACGGCGGCCCAGCTACACCCCGACAGCGGCACGCAGTTGTGACAGCCGCGGGTCGCGGGTGCCACCGCTTGACGCAGTGTGATCAGGATCAGGCACGAGGGGTTAGACCGTTCTATCTTTCCAACAATTTCAAAATTAAACGCGTACTTCTCTGGAGTTCTTTTGGTCCATGCCATTCCTAAAACAAGGCAGGCGTACTCCAGACCGCGTCGTGGCGTAACAGGCTTCGCTTATTGCGTATCACTGTTCCGCCACTCCACGCCTGGCGCACTCCTACCTTGGCCTGCCGGCGGCTGTGACCTAACGATTAAGACCCTAGTCAGCAGGCTGCAAGACCCGGAACCCGACCGGTGCGAAACCCGGTATTAAACCCCGCCGGAATTTTGGACATTCCCGACGGGGAATATTCCCCGCTGGGTTCGTAAGATCCGGTGAGGTTCGAACCGTTCGGATACAGGGCTGGAATACAGAAACCTCACGTTCATTGCATACCCTTAAAAAATAATTAATTTGGGCGCCTACGAGGTATACAGGCTTACAGGCTGCGCAGCAGTTTTGTTGCCCCTAGTATACCATGCCTCCCCCCCCCCCCCCCCTCCGGATGGGGTGGTAGTGGGGCGTCCATTTAGTTGCCTACAGCGCACGGCAAATCGCGCGGGCGAGACAGTCCGCGAATTACATGTCATCTAACGGTTTACAGCGAATCCCGACCGGGAATTAGGTGGCTCCAATCGGATCCACGGGACCCCAAACAGGTTTTTGATCAACCCTGCCGGATACCGTATTACCCGCCCCGGGTCTGAAGAGACACCACCGGGAAGGCAGGTTCCCGACGCGGGTCTTTAATCGACCCTGCGGGTACCATAATACCCGTCCCGGTTTTGCTAATATCCCAACGGGGCCGGCAATACCCGCGTCGGGTATAACTGAAATCCCATATGGCTTTCTACGTCCAACCGTTCCCGAAAAATCGCGCGGACAGGCAAACAGACAAAACATAATTGGTCTAGTCGGGTAAGGGCTTCGCTGTTGCTCAGCCAAATATTTTTTCCCATTTTCTCGATTATGAGAAACATTTGCCCTGGGCAGGTAATAGTGCTCAAACTGTCTGTCAAAGAAGGAAAGCAAAGGACTAAAATTTCGTGAGACATCCGGAAAAACCAATAGACGTGTACACCGTAATTTTGGCTCGTTAAACGCCGATGTCTTGACGTCAATAGAATCGTCTATTATTGGCTAAGATTCACGGCGGTGGTAGGTCGTAGCTTAAACCTTTTTGTCGTCGATAGCAGTGGTTGATTGTGTCCTAACGTGTACAGTGGTTGTTATAAGTTGCGTGCCGTTCGCTTCTGTCCTTTAGGTCCGCGGCGTCAACGGCGTGCGCGTCATCGACGCGTCCGTCATGCCGGGAACGACAAGTGGCAACACCAACGCCGTCTGCGTCATGATCGGCGAGAAGGGGGCGGACCTAATCAAGGAGGACTACAAGCAGCGCTCTCGAGGCTGAGTGTAGGCTGGACAGGATTAAATACACAGCATTACTAGTTTGTGGGCGTTGGATCCCTTTAGGGAACGAAGGCCTTACGTTCCATGAAATGAATGTACTTTCACCACCTCACCTCTCGCAGCTTCCAAATGAGTTGATTACTAACGGGACCCCCCCCCCCCCCCCCCCGGGCCCCGGGCCACCCGAACAATTGGCTTTCACATGTAAGAATACTAAGAACAATTCCTGATCCGTTTGTGAGCAGTATTGTGGTCAAGGGGTGACCCAATACCCACATTAATTGTACACCTGGAGACCTAACTCCCGAAAATCTCTCGCACATTATCGCACTATCCTAAACATTCGGCCACATCACTTGCATTCGCACACGTTCTTCCACAATCGCCGCAAATTCTCCCACATTCTTACACATTCCCGAACATAGCCCGAGTAACGGGGAGTAAAGCCTATATGCATTCCAAAATACACACATTCCTTAACAGTCTCACAAATTCCGTCGCCATATTATTCTTTCCATCATAATCTTCTAGCACTCAAACATCTTGCATTCCATCACGTTCTCATACATACATTACCACAACAAACTCTCACAATCTCGACAGTCTTTAGCGCTCAACGGCAAAACATTCTCACACATTCTTCATTCAGTAGTGCCCTGCTAAACCTTTCTCATAGTTCCAAGTAATGCACACGTCTGTAGGCAGCGGGTCACCCCCAGGTAAATGGAGTTATGTGTAACTAGGGGTACGCTCCGAAATGCTGCGCGTAATGTAGCGAGCGAAGCGTAAAGACATTTCAAACTTAACATGAAATAATGGCTGATCGCGATGGGCAATGCTTGTTTGAGTCGCCTGCCTGGGTGGGGATAGGCCAGCCCGCAATACACCCACGCGTGCACTTGCCTATGCCCCAGGCGCTCGTCAGGGTCATGCAGCGGGGGAAAAAAGTAAAGTGTGTGTGTGGGGGGGGGGGGGAACTGAAGTGAAGACTGAAGTGGGTACTTCGTGCTAAGCTTTTTGTATTACGTACTAGGGTAAAGAACGAGACTATGGCAATCCCACTAATGTGGGTTGATTTTCTTCATGTTTTACTTGCGCCGGGGATGAAGAGGTCTTTAGGTACACGAATGATCTACGTGTTACGTAAAATATGAAAATGTGTCAATTGGTTGAGGGGGGGGGGGAGGGAGGGTGAGGTGCAACCCGATGCGTGCGCCTCTGATCCTCCTTTCAACTACTCAGTGTCTAACCTAGCCTCAGATATTCCGATGAGTACCCCACCCGACCAAAGCCACCACCAGGAGACAACCCATCCACTTTTATCCTTATTGTAAGTTTTGCCCTGTTCGGTGATGTAGGGTCTCTTACAACTCGTATACCCCCCCCCCCCCCCCCCCCCCTTGGCCTTCACTGTTGCCTGGATTATTCTCCTTCTTGCCCCAAAAAGTGATGTTGTAAGACTGTGCGTGAAAGAAATGATAATTTTTAAAGGAAGAGAAAAGTAGTTTTTGTTGGGTACAGGCATAAAGATGATTTATTGCAATTTATAATTGCTTTGAACTGAGCAGAGTTAAAGTAAGTCATTAATAAGCATTACATAAACAATTTACAAATCGCATTGATGCAAAAACCCATGTATAGAAGCCCAAAATAATTTCAGAGTCCTAAATGAAAGTAAACCAGGCACAGCTAATGTGCGCATACTGTGAGCATCACTGATCTAGGGAAAGACAATGCATAAGTAGCAAGAAGGCAATTTTATTTATCACATTTAGACATTTTATCAAGTTCAGGGCATCTCATTTACAGGTAAACAATTCATAGAGATTGGTAAAGCCAAAATAACACTGAAAAGTCTCTAAACAAATTGAGGAAACGGTTTACAATACAACTGTCGAGAATGTTTGAGCTAAATGAGTGTTACATAAGGTCAAAGTTTTCAAAGTTACATCAACAATTTATGTTCTATGAATGGAAAAAATACAGGATAAAGATCTGAACTGTTCCAAATAAATGAGAATGGGATCAACAGACACTATCAAAAGAACCTTTTACACAGGGATCAGCTGAGCGTTTTCACGAGGAAGCAATGGTAACAGGAGTGGACAGGAACGGTCTACCATCTCCATGAGGCACTGGCACTATATATCATGAACTTTCGTACACTGCCGACTGATGTTAGCAACAGTTGGAATGTCTGGAAAAAGGAAAAGCATAATAATGATACATCTAACATATCGGTCTAAATAGTCATCTGAAAGCATTTCCATATTCGCATGAAGTTTAGTGGCAACTTACATTAGAACTTCAGGTGCTTGACAATAAAGATTGCGGACTCAAACACCTGAGAGCATATGGAATGCCCCTTTTAATGAGTCGACATTGATGTGCTCTGAAACAAAAAAAAATTAGATACTAGTTTGGCTACAGAAGCATGTTGATGTCAACATAAAACAAATCAATCAGAGATTGCTGTAGGCGTCTTACAGCCAGACATTCCCCCCACAAGCAAAAGAATGTTTATAGGCAAATGAACTACTGACCAGGTTCAGCTCAATACGAGCCCAGCATAAATTTACACTCGGGTACAACAATGTGCTCAAAGCTTGTCCTCGTCACCTGAAAGAAGAACAGGACTTTGAATGAAAACAAATAGGTGTATGAACAGACTACATAAACAATATTTAAATAGATGCTTACCTCATAATATTTGAGATGGTCTCTTGACTTGAGATTGGAAACATGTCACATGAGAACCGAACCACTGTCACAGCAAAGTGGTTTCGCCATACATTTGCATCATCACCGCAAGAAAAAAGCACTGCAACAAATTAAAGACATGGTTTTAGGAAACGCACTTTTTCTTTCACCTGTAACGGTGCTTCCAACTCCCTCTTAGTTGGTTGCGACAAGAGTATGCTACTGATAACTGAGCGCAAACAGTACAGTAAGAACTACTTCCGAACAGTTTAAGGTTATGGCTTGTAGCACATGAGTAGAAATGCGATTAAGAAAGAATATATTTGCAAGGTTATGAAGTAGTCCAAATCGTGAATACTATTGCTGTTTCAACAATAGCCAGGACAGGCACAGGGGAACATAACCTCTGAACGTTGTTTGTAAACAACTGCATCTTTTACTTATGTAACCATAACACAGCGGTCTAGTGAATGTCCGCGGATGCGAAATTGCTTTAATAACGAAACGCGTAAACGAATGAAGACAGTCAATCGACCCCCACTTCATGATACATTTTATTCCGTGTCGTAAAAAATTACGTCATGGAGCGGGGAGACGTACGTGAACGCAAACTGCTTTGCAGCCGACGTACTACTTGTCACTTACCTGTCATCACACCACACCACAGCAACAGGAAATCTCGAATTGAATTTCCAAAAATCATGTCGAAGAAACAACCGGCGACATAATATATCGCAGCAAAAAGAAACCACCAGCCTGCCGAACGGCGCCGGACGGCTGCCGTGACGTCACTGAGTTCCGTCAGTGTGCCAACCGCACGGATTGAAATGTCCTACATCTGCTAGTACTACGAAATATTTCAAACGCAATTAATCTAAAAAATGGCTCGTCATTTTGTGGGCCGATTATTATAGAACCGATACTTAAAAGCGGAGCTAAAACGGTTGTGTGGTGTTTCTGGAAAGTCCGTGACTGACAGACAGACAGACAGACAGAGTCACGACCAAAGTTGTCGCGGGGCCCGTTTTGAGAATCTGAGCTCGCTTCGCTCGCTAATTACATGTGGACCATATATAGACGAGGTACCCTGATGGGCCGAGTGGATAGGTTTCGGATGGTAGTGGATGGATGGAGTTGGATGAACATGGATTCAGTTCGTGTTTATGCTCGGAGCGTAATGGACAAGTATTGGTTACATTTGGATTATCCAATTGCGTCTAAATGTTGGTTTTTTGGATGGAATTGGATAAACCTGTCCATAATCCTCCAATATCGATCCAGCTGCGTCCAGTGCCCTTCCAACTCTCATCCAGTACGTCCGCTACCAGTCCGTACGCATCCAATGCGGGTCCAGAACGTACAGTGCATATCCAAAGCCCATCCAGTACGTCCGCTACCCGTCCAGACGCATCCAATGCGGGTCCAGAACGGCCAGAACCTAACCAACGACCACCTAGTACGTCACCACGGCCACAAGGACGTCCGAGTGCGATTCCAGCGCGGGCGAGTTTTCGCGGGCGAGTTGCGCTCGTTACTCGCCAGGGAGCACCACCGACGATTCGCTAGTAGAGTGTGCATACGCTCAGTTTGACTTATTCGCCGATAAGCGGTTTATTTGCACGGCACTGTGAGAGCTTATTCACACTCCACCACTTAAACGCCCTGTCGAGCTAGGCCCGTGGAATCAACGCTCACATTTTCCTGTCCAGTCTCTACGTTTGTCAGGTGCCGATTATAATGGGCATGGACTAAGTGAACCAACGTCTGCGGCTGTCATGCTTCTGACTCCTCCACATAGGCAGAAATCCAAAAGATTCAATCCAGCGATACTCCACGCACCGCGGGAAACTCGGTGAAGAGCTTTTTTTTATCTCGCATGGGGTATCGGTGAAGTATCAAAAGTCAGACTACGAGAAATTTAAGAATGATTGCTGTAATTACAGTCAAGACTGGCACAAAAACAAGTAATATATGCCATGACAATAATGAATATAAATACCTGCCGGTTGGCAAACAAGCAAATAAAAAATGACAAGTATTACAATACACAAAGGCATGGAACAGATTAATTATGAAATAAAATGAGATAATAATTAAAATAGTTTCAGGATTACCTGTCCAGCACTGTCAAACCTTAAAACAAATAGCTAACGCTGTAATGTACCAAAGTGTTATGACAACTACATACATTAAAAAAAATTATGAACGAGTTATAATAAGACAGTTAGTGCTAATCACCACATGCAAAATGAGAAAGAAAAGTAGGGGCAATTTCAAAACTAAACATTGTCAATCATTTCAGTCACGCTCAAAAGCAAATAACTTGCACTGAGAACATTGCAATTTAAAACAGTGATAAGGTAACTATAAAAAGTACAACAGACAAGTTACAAAATAATTGTTGCAAACCTTCAAATGCAAAATGAAATGTTGTTTTAGCAGCACAGCTGAACCTTTATTCACTTACATCACCTATTCATCACTGTCGTCACTTAAAGAAGAGTCACTCTCGTCATCTTCAGTTCCACTGCTATTCGAGTCTTTACTACATTCTTTGTCACCCTTCGTCACTTTCTTCTTCCTTTCACTCTCCTCTTTTTCTCTCTTCTTTTCTGCCTTCTTGTCCTTTTTCTTCATCTCTTGTCTTTTTAGTCTATGTTGCTTCGCCTTCTCCTTGCTATCTTCCATAATCTTTTTCTTTGCATTCACATCTAATTCATTGAAGTCCATTCGGTCTCTGTAATATATTGACACCTTGCTAATGAGGGCCCGACCCTCCTGTGGTTTGTATGACCCGGTGACCCCATCCATCTCTGCCATGTGATTCAACCGCTCTGTATAAAATCAAATACGAATCAGCAAGAGAGACATGTTAAAAAGCTCTAAAAGAAAGAGTGGGAGTGCACTCCCAGTGAAGGCCATCACTGATAGTACCATGCAGACCAGATTGGCAACTGAGCACTTACTTGTCATGCAATGAATGTTGGCTTTGGAGATGGGAAGCCACTTTCGTTTTGTGTCCTTCATCCCCGCTGGATCTAGCGTTCGTAGCTAAAAGTCGTCAGGGAAAAAAACTTCGAGCAGTTTCGACACTCTCTTCGGTCGAAGGTGGCGCACTCCACCGCTGTGACGTCTTCAAATTGTATGAAAATGGAATCTCCAATATGAATCTGAAATACTGAATACAAAATATAGCTTGAACTAGGAAGTATATGAAATAATGTTTGATACGAAACAAAAAAACAAAAAACAAAAACAGATCAACATAGATTACCTGGTCTTCCTCTAAAGTTGCATCACAGGGAACACCAAATTTATCATTTTTTCTCTCAGTAGTCTTAGCATCCTTCTTGTGTTCTGGCAATAGATCATTTCAAAAATTAGTAACATTTCTTTCCATAAATTTTAAAACAACAAAACTACTCACCAGCTGGGTTAGGTTAGTGGTTTTCCCTTAGCTAGTCCTTCAGTAAGATTCTGAATCTGCTGTTGAAGGAATTGCACCATTTGACAGTTGCCCGTGCATGGAGGAAGACCCTGAGTCAAAAGAGAAATGTACATGAGTGCCCTTACTTACAAATGATAAAATTGAATTCAAGAGGAAAGCCCACCATGTTGCCTTCGATCTGAGTTTTGCACTTTTGCACATTATGCCCACTCCCATCAATGACTTCCTTGTCGCTATTAGAGTCCTTTCCTTGAGGCTAAATTAAAATGAAACAAGACCTTTTTCATTTTATAAGAAAGCTCACTTTTAGACTGAAGTTGTCCTAACTGAGCACACACCTGGCCGACTCTCTGAAACATATTACAATGGTCATCAAGCATTCCTACGAAATTTAGGACACCATCCCCCTTTGCAAAATCATTATCTTGAGGCTGGAAATAATAAAAATAAGACCCCAAACAATAACTTCAGAGTTTTCATTACCGGACAATCAATGCAAGAAAACTGCTTCACATCAAACCACACCTGTTCAGTTTCCTCTGCACCATACATTTCAACTTCACTATCGTTCTCCTTGGGCTTCTTCTCGGCTTTTTCTCTGTACGAGACTTTTGAGGAGCAGTCTCATTGTGCTCTGCAGCCTACAAAAGAAAAGAAAACAGTTCATGAAGCACTCTCATAGAACTTTTTAATATGATAACATTAGCAGCACTTGCCTTGTCTCCTCCCCTCTTAAAATTGTTTGAAGACTGGAAATAAAAATGCAATTACCAAAGAGACCAGAAGAAACTAATTACAAGCAATATATTCTATGCATTCTTCACGGTTCCATACCTCGCTCACTTGAGAGCTTTTAAACTTCTTTAACACGTTTGATTCAGTCACTTTGCCGGCTACCCTCTTCAGCTTTCTGGCTTCACTCTACAAAGACAAGCAACGTTTAAAGAAACTTCAACATGAAATAAGCGACAACTAATTTGCAAAACAATACTGTACCTTCTTCATTGCCTCGGTTATTCCCTTGCCGTTAACTAAATGTGAAATATGAATGGTTGGGCGGGAGGCTGACAGTCTCTTTTTCCCTCTGATTTGTTGTGGGTGTCGGGGCGTATTGATTCCAGAATCAAATCCACTGACACTACAAGAGCACATTGAAAATGGACAAGGCATGAGTAATCATTTAGAGGACGGCAAAAATGCATCTCAATCATAACATCATTAAATGAAACGGGGCGATCATATAACTGCAGTCAGTGTGCCTGAAGGCCATTGCGAGAGGAAGGGAGGGTTACAATGCTATGCCGACGGACCCACTCCAATACATACATACATTCAATCGAGATGTTTCAATTCACAATGTAGTCTAGGACACAGAACGCCACAGGTGCACCTGAAGGCAAACCTAGCCCAGGACCAATAAAGCCTAACCTCCCTCTGCCACGATTTAGATACTTAAGTAAGAAAAGCCGGTATCTTTTCCTTTTTGAGTTACCTCACCATCCAGAGCGCGAATGTAAAGCAACTGCATGTGTTCTCCTCTGAGAACGCCGTAGTGCTGATTCGGGTCAAAGTCTTCCACGGACTTCGGCTCATACGGCTCTCCAAGTTTGTCATGATCTCTCATGACATACAGACCGTCACAAGCAAGTGCCTCGAGTTTGTTCGAAACGAGGTTCTTTACCCCGGCCCAAAACATCTTCGGAGTCAAAATTACTGACGTAAACTCAAACGACGGTCAGGCTTCTTCGTTTGCCTCACCATACCTTCTTCGAAGTCGAGCGGGAAGCGACAAGATGTTCAGGGGCTGCTGCCAACTCTCGGCCAGTAAGTCCGTTACAAAGTATGGTTGTCTGAAAGTTTGTTTGAATAACTCTTCAATAAAATTACTGAGAATGCATTCAAAACTTGGATATACGGTACACAAAACATTCAACTTCGAAGAGGTGAATAAAAAAAAACTATTTACACGTAGCGAGTTATTTTAGTCAGAGGTTTGCCCTGAAATGCATCCGTTACGCGATGCAAACATTAAATTTGAAATACTTAGCTTTGTACACAGCCTATGCCGACAATATTGAAGGAAATAATGAAAATGTGTATTAGAACCTAATTTTACTTAACTCTTGATACTACACTTATATTGTTTCTTTGTTTTTCGATCCGTCATCAACTGAACACTTGGCGCGATGTTGCTATCTGCCCTTGAACTAACCTGCGTATAAAAAACTGCCCTGCCGGCTGCGCACGAACGTACCGGGCGTTGCTGAGGCGGCCACTCTGGAAAACCTTTTGTAAGGCATTATTGGCTGAGCGATAGCGAAGCCCTGGACCGACTGGGTCAAAAATGTTTTGTCTGTCTGTTTGTCCGCGCGATTTCTCGAGAAAGGTTAGACGTAGAAAGCTCAAATTTGGACCACATCTTTCTTGCATCATACCAGAGTCAACCTCCCCTCAGGGGCACCGCAGCCCAAGCGGTTTCTTAGATAATTTTCACAAGTGGTCTAAAATTTAATATCCGCTGGTTAGGTGAGGTCAGTACGCGCCATGCGCTTGTCGTGGAGGGGCGGATCGGTGACTCGAGTGTGTTACGCTCGGTTAGGTTAGGTTAGTAGGGGCCTGGATCGGTTAGGCTCGGGCAGGTAAGAGTAGGTCAGGACTGGTTGAGCGGCATTAATAACGAAAGGATGATGTAAGATACGTTCGGAAGCCAGAACATGGGCGTGGTTGCGACCGTGCGGAGAGAGTGACGCACGGAAGGCGTCCTACTGACTGATTAGCCCCGCAGGGTCGTAGTGGTCAGGTGACAGCCGCCGGCAGGCCAAGGTAGGCGTGCGCCAGGCGTGGAGTGGCGGAACAGTGATTCGCGATGAGCGAAGCCTGTTACGCCACGACGCGGTCTGGCGTACGCCTACCATGTTTTAAGTGACTTGAACTGCCTCCACTGAAGGCAGACATGAAGGCATTGCCATATTGTGGACTGGAACATAAAAAATGGGCTTATAAATTAATAGGATATAACACTAATAATGAAGCATTTACTTTTCTTCTTGTCTGAGTTTCTTTTGATTTGCTGTATTAAACTTTCTCTCTGTAGCAGCATATTTTAAATCTTCCTTCACTGGACCTAAACATTGAAACAAAATGCTTCATGTTCGGTACTAGAAATCGTAAATTAATTGCATTTAAAAGTAAACTCACATCGTATACTCATGCAGAACTGTGATTCATCAAAGTTAATCTTCAAACCAGAAACTCTACTGACAGAGACTGTGACAGAGACTTCTGAACCTTCAGCAGCCACAATGCTGTCATCTTGCCTTTAGGTAACTCATTGACGAATGTCTTAAGATACCTCACCTGCAAAATCATACATTAGGGTTACCATAAGCAACAACACAAAGGAGGAAACGGCAGACTTGAGAAAAAGCACTTACAGTAACAAATGTTATTTTCAGAACTTTCCATTCAGTCGAAAAGCTTCTGAATTTTTCAATAGGAATAAAGTTTTGGGCCGACTGATGTTGAGTCTTCAGCCATTTCTTTCGCCACGGAGTGGTTTAGAGAAAATCGATTTGACAGCTCTCCTTTTCATTGTCAGCAAAAAAACTTCCATGACAAACATCCATTCTATAACACAAAAGATGTCAATTTTGACCAATATTGTAAAACAAGTCAGCACAAAACACGTCACATGGAAACCATTGGGCTGAGAACTCTTACCCCTCAGTTCTGAAGGAAACAGGGAACGCCTTTTCCATGGAGGCATATATTCATTTGCACTGAAGGATTTCTCTGAAAGAGGCATTGCATTTCTGGTAAAAATAATTATTAATACAAAATCCACCTACAATTAACAAATTATTTCAGGTGAGAGTTGATTACACCATGATACAAAAGCACAAACAAGGAATGAAAAGTTTCTGATAAAAGAAAATATAAAAACAGAATTACATGAAATTTTTCAATTAGTAGGTAGTACCACATAACTGGAACAGAAAAATATGTATAATTAAAAAAAACAGGCATGTGCAGCACTAATAATAATGTATAGTATATAAAATGTATGAAATGACTATCATATTTTGTTTTTTTGGACAATAGGAGTTAAGCATTAGCAATTCTGAACTTACAGAAGACACGGTGAAGATCAGGTTTCAGTCGGTATCGGTGCCAAGAGAAGTTTCGCATAAGCCGGAAGCTGGGGTCAGAGCTCACTCTCACAAGCTGCAACTCATATGTACCATGTCTGTCCTGCTGTGCAAAGAAATACAAAGATTAACAAGCTTGAAAACTAGACACACAAACACTCACAGTCAGCATTACACCCTGAATGTGCATGGGACAATTTTGTCTAATGAAATGCTGCTATTTTAGGAAAAACACAGCATTGGGACAAACGTAGAGATGGGACTATATCATGCGAGACACGTCGTTTCACATTTATGCTACAAATTGTACCATAATCATATTATGTTCAAAATTGCAACATTTAATGGGAGAAAGCTGTCTAATGGCATTAAGTGAGTAGGGTGCACCCAAAATCCTCACTTCACACCTGGACACTGGATGTAATTTGGATACCAAAATAGTTTATTTAAGTGCATAATGAATACAGGTGATCTAAAGAGTATTATTTAAAACTAAGTGTTGGCTGCACGGATAAATCAGAAAAACAGATACACCATTGGTGTACTACACTCCGTCCTATGTGTGACACAGCTCACACAAATTTGCAGAGGAAACTGTAACGAATTGGAGCAACGTTGTAGGAGGACCCTAACCTCTAAAACAAGATGGAAATGTTACCAAATGTCTCTATATACTGAAGCAAATACGCAAAGGACAAGAGTCTGTTTAAAGAAATAAAATAGAATAACAGCGGAAAGCTTGGCAGGCGCTCACTTTTGGTAAAAAAAAATAATAGTGCAGCCTAGACTAGCACAGCCTACGCGGACAATAAAACGACAAAGCCCTACTCTTCACACAAACGGTTTACAACTCGCCTTACATCACACGACGCCAAACCACATCTCATCCGCGAGTCTTACCCGACTTTCTATCGTTTTGGAACAATGTTTATTGTCCCTGCTCCGTTGCCAGCCGTTCCTGACAAGACTTCGGCTATCTTCGGCGAACGTGCCGACCAATCGGGGGCCGAGGTGGGAATGAACAAGCCCGCGAAAAGTGGACTCATTCAAAAAAAGAAAAAGAACATGCGAGTTCGGCAGAAAACAAGAGATATTAAATAGCTCATAAGATACTTGTGGGCGGTTCTGGATAATGTGTTGGATGGGAATGGAGAAACGAGGCAGTTGTGCTTTTGGCCGTTCTGAACACGATTGGATTTCGCATGCAGTTAGTTAACGCTTCAGGCAGTGGATCTCTTTCAGCCGTTTTGGATGCGTTTGGACTTCGGATACAGTTGGATGGTAATGGATGCGCGTGGAGGCTCCAGGTACTGGATCTCTTTGGGCCGTTCTGGATACGCTTGGATTCTGGACGCGGTTGGATGGGGCTAGAGCCATAAAATCAAGCACTCTGGTGGGTGAAGTGGATTTGTTGTGGAGCAATGTGGATGGGTCACTTCGATGTGGACGTCCTTAGATGAGTATGGATAGCACCTATCCAGCTCTCACTGGACCTAAGTGGATGGAAAATGGACGCAATTGGATGCGAGGATGGTATGGATAGTTCAGGGGATGAGTTGGAGTAGAGATCGGAGATGGGATAGGATAGTGCTGGATAGCATTGGACATCCAAAACACATTCACTCTCATCTTCTACCATCCCGAGCCTATCCACTCGGCCCATCAGGGCGCTGCTAAGCGGCATGCGGATTACGAGGGTCTTGTCCGCCAGTTGGTGGTGGACGAAGTGGGTACCCCGGGGACGGACACGGGTGATTACGGCCCTCCGTGGCCCGCTTACCTCCCCGCCCCGCCTCGTTTAACACTCTATTCCTGAACGTACAGTACTATCAGGCGGCACTGGTCGCGGTCAGCGCTGCCAGCGCGCCGCCGGACGTTATGCACCCTGTGGAAGTCCCATCGGGGTTGTTCCGTTACCCTAGTACTACTATGGAAAAGGATTTCCGTATCACTAAATACGCTGGGATGCTCCATTAAACAGCGCTCCATTGCCAGACGAGATTTTTTTGTCTACAGCCGAACGGCACGGCTACAACATATGTTGCAGGGTGCTGCAACTAATAACCACAAGATTGATGAGTATTTTCCAATTCTTAACAAAATGGACTTACTCTTACAAGAAAATGAACATCTGAGAGAATGCCTTAAAACTGCCATAAGAGGGTCCAAAATTACTGCAGGTGACACAAACATGGCCACAAACAGCAACTCAGCCATGTTGAAGTTGTTGCTTGAATGTGCAAAATTCAATGCTGACAAAGTGCCACGTGGCAGAAGGTACAAGACTGTAGTCAAAGAACTTGCTTGTTATTTATTCATTCTTGGTGGCTTAGCTGCGTATGAATTTCTCGCGGCAAATCTGCCATTTCCTCGTGTCAACTTTTAGGAGAATGATTTTTAGTAATGAGAATATTCCAGAGGGTGTATTTCGCTTCGATGCGCTGGATGAATTTTTGACAAAAAGAAACTACCCTAAATGTGTAGTTGTCTCCTCTGACTGCACGGTTGTGAATGGCCATATTCATTATGACCCTCGCACCAATCAGATAGTGGGCTTTCCCCTGCATCTTGATGTCAATGGTTTGCCAGTTCCTAACTCATTCCCTGAAACAAGTGCTGTAGCAATCAAACGTTACTTTGAAAACAAAAAGGCGTGCAACTATATTTTTGTTGTGATGCCTCGGCCTTTTTCAGTGTCAGCTCGTCCATTCTGCTTAGCCTTATATGGCACTGATAGCAAGTTTACGTCAGATTCAGTTGCCAACAGCATGGACTACATTTATGAGGAGTGCCGATGACGTAACATCCATAATGTTGCTATGGGATCGGACGGTGATCCTAGATATCTCAAAGCAATGTTGTTGAAGACTGTTTCTAAAGTGTCTGAGCAGTGGCCATGGTTTAATGGTTCGGTGAAGAGCCCAGAGTACATCTGTGTTCAAGATACTATTCACATTCTCGTAAAGCTGAAATCTCGCCTTCTAAAGCCATCATGAGTATTACCATATGGAAAGTTTGTTGTAGCCAAGGGGCACATTGGCTCGGCACAAGAGCTCATTGGAACCCAGTCAAAAGACTTGCATGAGCTGACCATGTCTTTTATGAATCCAAAAGACAAAATGAACTTTAAGGCCGCTTAGAAGATATTTGACAGCAAATTCAGTTCGTTGCTCCGTCTTAAGATCCATAGCAGTGAGGCAAGTGCTAAATATGATGCGAGAAATTATGCTGTGTTTTCTGGATCCACATCTGAAACCTCTGGAGCGGATCAGGTTCATTTGGAAGTGGTTTTCCTTCCTCCGCATTCACAGACAGTGGATAATACAGTCAGATGGTTACAACCTAGCGAATAACTTCATAACGTCAAAAACAACGTACAGTTGTGTTGAAATCAACGCTCATTCTCTGATTCAGGCTGTAAATTTTTTTAGAGATTCTAAAAATCACAATTTGTTCTTGCCTTGGCTCTTGTCCAGCCAAGATTCTGAAGATCTTTTTAGAAAATTACGATCATTGACGGGGATGGGCTCGTCCATGACTACATTTTCCGTTTCTGACGCCCAATCAAGGGTAAGAAGAATTGACATGCTCCCTGATTTTCAGAGCAGTTTGGAGAAATCTGACATTGTTTTTTCTCGAGCCAAGAAAGCAGCGAATAAACAAGAGGAGTTGAGCTTCAATCTATTTCTCCCGGAGGATTATGAAATTGAGGAAGCTATTCTTGATGCTTACAGGGAAACCCTACAAATCTGTAGGAAGTGGGTGTCAAGCATGACTGTGAAAAATATCCTCCCCTCTGCGCTCTCAGCAGCATGTCATTAAAAGAAAATGTCACAAGCAACCATGATGATGATGATGTTGATGACAACCAGTTGACTGCTATGTATGACCCTGATGATGACAATCAAGATGCTTCTACTGCGGATGAAAGTGACCATTAAAATCTTATAGAAGATCTTGAAGTTGTAACAAGTGGGCAACTGGGCCTGCGTACATTTGATGTACAGGTCACTCCCACTTGCCCCTTTCTTCAAATCAAAGATGAAGAGGGGAATACATTTATTATCAGGAATTCTTCGTATGTGTGGCTTCTCATTTCAGGCGACACTAAAATAAGTAGCGACGGATTGCAGAGGGTGAAGACCAACCCCGTTAACCATAAAGTTGTAGTTTGTTCTGCTCCTTCTGCTGGAGTTCCTGCTCCTTCTGTTAAAGAGACTGTGTTCATTCACTGGTAATCTGACAAAGAGACGTAAGTCCACAAATTTTGAATCTGGAGATTCCTGTTATCTGAGACCCAGTCAGGAATGGCCTTTAAGAAAATCTTTCCTTTTTGTCAAAATTCCAGTTTGAGTCGGAGATACATACGAATTGAAACAACGCAAGTCCCGAGGATTTCTGACCAAACAACGCAAGTCCACACAAGTCCATATGTTTTCTGAGAACTTGACGTAAGTCTATTTGTTTTCTGAATAATCAACGTAAGTCCACTCCCAGCTGGACTTGCGTCATATGATCAGAAAACCGTAGGACTTACGTCAAACCCTCAGACACGAACAGGACTTACGTTGATAACTTAATGCGGTGCTTTGTAATTAAGTTTAGTCCCTTTCTTTACTATTATAACAAGTGACTCAGTTTCACATCTTAATTTCCTGCCAACCATCAATACTAGAATTTTATAAGGATTCACTTCCTTAAAACCATTTTAAAAAAAATAGAATATTGTTGATGGGAAGAATGTAGTATCCGATATAATGAAAAATCATTCAAGATCCTCCACCAGAGAATAACACACATGTCTAGTTCAGGTTAAACTGGTGATTTGTTGTAGAAAAGTCTCCATATTTACTCATATCCATGGCTCCGTCGTTTCATAAGCAAGGTTTTCACCAGACACAATTATAATAGAGCAACACAATGCATTAACGTATTCATAAAATACTAAATAGCTGAAGAGATTTGGTTGTGTCGCTTTACTGTCTGCTAGGTCTACTCCATCGCCTTACACCCTCTTTGTTTTTGTGACAGATTCACATTCGTGGCACTAGCTAATCTTTTTCTTCTTCTTCCACCACCGTTTCGTCCTGGAAGCTCCTCGTAATTATTCCTAGTTGTAGCCTCGCGCTGACCCTCTTCGCGAACGGGTGGAAATGAACGGCTCGCCCACCAGCAGACAATACTGCAGCAGCAGCACACTACAGACGGGAGTGTCAGATCGTAATGTTCTACAATATTTTATCAACGCACATCGCCCATGGCGTTTGCATTCGAGCTGCCTACCGCCGCCTCTCATATTTTTTTCGTTACCATTGGATGTCATTTGGAAGTCTCATCGCCTCAGTATTTACTTGAAAGGGGCAGGTACAGTTCTTTGTGTGTCATGGTTACATTCTTTGTTTTATTTGCATTTTAGCCCGGGTTCAGCTGTAAATCTATGTTTACAGGCCAACTAAATGCCATGACCCAGCTTATAAATATTCTCCCACACACAAAATAGACGTCTAGTAGACGTCTAGTAGACGTCTACCACCCATCTAATAGACGGCTAGTACTAGACCATCTACCGAACATCTACGATGGCCGTTTTTGCAACGTCTATTAGACCGTCTATCCATCAACGTCTAGTAGACGTCGAACGGAAGACGTCTAGTTGACATCGATAGGAAGACTAGAAGGAGGGTAGGGTCACCTAAAGGCTGGCGAGGTAGTGAACACGCCCTCAAGGACGCCCACCGATGGACATAAAGTGTTCGAATTAGCGCTGATATAATATTGGCAGGCTGAGCAGCGACTCTCCTATATACAAAAATGTTAGACACAACTGCACGTCGAACTACAGCGCAACACGTTCAGCCCCACGCCTAGAACCCTCAGATACACGTCATAAGCCTCTGACGGGCAGCGGAGGCGCCCGGGGTATATATTCGAGTGTCGCCGGAACAAACCAGCGCGAGCTAACTATATTCTCCATTATTTAACGCCGATGAAGAGGTTTTACCGGTTAATTGTTGTTTTACATTATGTGTGACATGTTTCTTTACTCGTACCGAAAAATCGCGTTAACTAAAACGCATACCGTGACCCGTGAGTGGGCAAAAACCCGTTGTCATGGAGTAACAGCGACACTAGCGCCATCTTGCGGACATAGTCACTATTTCGTTTGGCACGTCCAGAGGGCAGCGTATTCGACCAAGGAACTAGGTTTATGTGGCGAGAGTCATGCAAATTCTTATTTGACGTCAATTCCTCTTCTATTTTTCAGAAAGAAGTCGTTCAATTGTCAATTTAGATTAAAAGATGTGGGAGGGCTTGATATAGACATCTAGTAGACATCTAATAGATGTCTAGTCCTAGACGTAGATAAATGCAAGAGACGACCATATTATACATATGCGGCCTAGATGTTGAAACGCTATATCAAGACGTCTAAGTTACAACGAGAGGTAGATTAAGTACGCTTGCGCAATGGTTGATAATGTAGATGCACGGTCGACTATGTGTAGACGTCTGCTTAAAGTCTACCAGACATATATAGATGCAGTAGACTATGGCTAAATCGTCTAACGAGATCTATAGACGTCTATGGATTGAGTAGATATTGTGTAGACCGTCTACTAAGATCTATAGACGTCTATAGATTAAGTAGATTATAAATAGACCGTCTACCAAGATATATAGACGTCTATAGATTGGGTAGATTATGAATAGACCGTCTAACACGATCTATAGACGTCTATTTTGTGTGTGGGCTTTCTTCCACCGTACAACAAAACTGCATCTTCAAGATGTTGCGAGAAACTATTAACATTCACATCTCTCCTAGGCACCGTGGCTCAGGATTACAGTCCCAACGTTATCATCTAGTGCTGTAATGTACCTTTTGTGGCACCACAAACTATTCTGTTGTCATAGTCAGGTATATTAATGAAATACTACAACTGCTTTTGTTTGTATTTATTTACAGTTTTTGATGTCACTTCTCATGTTCCAGTACGGTGCAAGTAGTTCAGTGCGCATTTGCTGTGGTTGTGATCTGGCTTAGAGCTGCCTCTTCACAATTTTGTTGGCTGAGCGATAGCGAAGCCCTGGACCGACTGGGTCAAAAATGTTTTGTCTGTCTGTTTGTCTGTTTGTTCGTCCGCGCGATTTCTCAAAAACGGTTCGACGTAGAAAGCTCGAATTTGGACCACATCTTTCTTGCATCATACCAGAGTCAACCTCCCCTCAGGGGCACCGCAGCCCAAGCGGTTTCCTAGATAATTTTCACATGTGGACCAAAATTATAAATCCGCCGGTTGGGTTAAGTCAGTATGCGCCATGCGCCTGTCGTGGAGGGGCAGATCAGTGACGCGAGTGGGTTACGCTTGGGTAGGTTAGTTGGGGCCGGGGTAGGCTAGGCTCTGGCAGGTAATGGTAGGTTAGGACTGGTTGAGCGGCATTAATAAAAATAGGCTGATGTAAGATACGTTCGGAAGGCAGAACATGAGCGTGGTTGCGACCGTGCGGAGAGAGTGACGCCCGCAGGGCGTCCTATTGACTTGCCCCGCAGGATACTGCTCGTCAAGTGGCAGCCGCCGGCAGGCCAAGGCAGGCGTGCGCTAGGCGTGGAGTGGCGGAACAGTGATTCGCGATGAGCGAAGCCTGTTACGCCACGACGCGGTCTGGCGTACGCCTACCTTGTTGTATTCTAATCCATCAGCACCATGGTGAGACTGATTTCTAGTCACTGTTGCACTTCTATACAATTTGCCTTGCCTCTTAGGTAGTTCAGTAGTCTTGGTTTTGCTACATCTCAAGCTATGCAAGAGCAAGGGATTTAGGATCTAATCTGTTATTTTTTCTGGTTGAATATTATTTTGTTGTCTGTGTGCAACTAAAAAACAGGTTCCCTTTAAAAAAAAATACTGGGCCCGAAGTTTTGCACATGATTAGGCATTTTGTAGATTTGTAGATACTGTCTCACTCTGTGAGACACTGGTAGGCCCGGAGTTTCGCACGGGTTTAGGTTGCTTATGTTACCGTCTATTTAAAGTAGTTTGGTCGGTAAGGGTAGAGGTCAAGTGTCGGTCTGGTACACTATTTTTCCTGGCAGATTTACCCTCCAAAAAATATAATAGTGTATTTAGTAGTTGATGTTATTAATCAAAATTCATATTTTATGGTCAAACGTTTCACTATAGATCGGAATATATTTATTAAAGTAATATAAAGTTGTGAGCTTGACTAGTTTTGGACCTGGCTCAAACCTACGAGAGTGAAACTCAGAAGTGTTTCTCTTAGAATATTAAGGCGGTATTTGAACGTGAATTGGCTTTTTAAAGTTTCAAATAAGATCTCGTCGATATATTGAAACAATTTAAACACATCACAACACATGGTGCGGTAATTATTCTACATAATCGCTGTAGTGACTTTGGCGACGTGAAGTTGGCACATGGCGGGCCGACCACCATGTTGAAAAATACGGTACCACACGGTTCGGTCTTTCTGTTTGGTGTCGTCGACGAGTAAACATCGCGAGTATTTATCGTGTTTTAAAATGCCTTTCATGAAGGCCAAGGAGCGTGCTAGAAGAGAGAAGGTTGGGAAAGCGAGCGTCGAACGTCATGCGAAGAATCGGGTTTTGAAAGCGGCAAGAGAGCAAGCAGACTACATTCCAGTGTCTGTAGGCCGCCGTGTTGTTGATTTGGCCATGTTAACTTCAAATCTGTGGTGTACGAACTGCGACGCGGCACTCAGTCTCAAGTTTCTTGAGGAGGAGAAGCAGTACGGCCTTGCCTCCGAGTTCAGCGTGCGTTGTCCAACCTGCCTGGATCTCAAGAAGTTCTTCACCAGCAAGACCGTGCCGTGCCCCTCTGGAGACGGCCGGAGCCTGTATTCTGTGAATTGCAAAGCTGCCTTAGGTAAATTTTCTTGTTGGTTTCCTCGCGCGCACGTGTTCTGAGTTCCTGGGTTTTCCAGGACTCTGCCCACGTCGAAATGTTGTTCTGAGTGTGTCCGTAACCCTACTTTTCCACTGTTTACATAGGTTGCCTGGACTCCGACGTGCCTCAGTCTCCGTCCCTTGCTGCTCCTGTGGCTAAGAGTACTCCTAGAACTTCAAGTACTCGTAGACCTACAAGTACTCCTATACCTTCAGTGAGCCCCAACCTCTTGGCACTCATCGACCGAACTTCGCAACCAAACATAGTACCCACAACGAGTCGACTGCCTCTTCGAGGTCCTAGTGCTCATGTGTCTGCTGCATTATGATTTTACGAATGATGTCTGTTAATACTTTGTGTACTCAATTTCATTAAATCCTACTTGAGTGTTATTTTTTAAACAGCCTTTTCTTTGCACTTTCATCGTCCATTATATACCCCTTATAAACACATATTTATCACTTCACTTCGATTATCACTATGAGAAATGTCCTAAATATGATGCCAATTCACAGGTCAAATACAGCCACAGTTCTAAATATAAAAAAAGGATAAAATTTGGGAACAGAGCATAATTGAAAGCAGATTACCGCATGCATTGCTAAACTTGCAATAGTGCTAAGAATAAAAGTAGTAATTAATTTCATCCTGACAAAGTTCCAGAAATAAACTGTGAACTGGAACTTCTGGCCTGAGGTGATAGTAGCTCGACTTCTCCACCGGTGTCCCATTCCAGCCATTTAAATTTCGCGCCACTAGCGCTGGTGACTAAAAAGTCACCATAGTGACTTTCCACCACCTGGCCCGGTGGCCATCTTGGCCATCCTGACCACGTCTGGGGGCAGTTTTTTAGCGATTACTTGCTTATTATGTCATGAACATGTGCTTTTCTGCAAATCAGTCAAATCAGTAAGAAGAGAGGAATCCCTCAAGTACTTCTTTTCATACTTTTCAAAACTATTTTCGCAGTTAATTCCGGATTTCCCCCCTCTCGGAGCGCAGGTCTCATAAGAGCCCATGCAATTCAGCCGACTTTTTAGGTTCAAATATCTTTAAAACGAGTTCATGAACACCAGTTTTTGAAGTGCCTATCGGATAGAGGAGGTTTTCATGAACAATTTGGTCACAAATATTCATATCATTCATAACTTTGCGTTACCGACCAAACTACTTTAAGTTTTATGAGTTTATTTAATTTTGTTTTTTAACAAAGGATATTTGAAGGTTTGTATTAGTTTTGTAATGGGACGGGGCAGTTTTAAAATTATAGTATTATAGTAACGGTCAGTGCACCGCATTATTCTCATACGCGGGCCGCCCAGCGCTGGCCTGCAAGGTGTTGTCCCGGCTTGGCCCGGCGGCCCGACAATGCACGCCTCGCTCTGAGTCCCGGGTCCCTTGGCTTGTTGTGCGTACTCTAGGAGCCGTTACTTGTGTTGCCCGGCATAGCACTTCTGTTGGAGGTTCTTATGGTGACTCCGACTAGCCTGACGACAAACACACCTAACGGCTGAGTGTAGCTTCAGACGGGGGGATCAAGGCTTTGGTTGAGGTAGAGACTCGATTTTGGATATGGAAACCACCAAGTACTCACTTCCGAATGCTATTCGTTTGAAGGCCGTGACACGTCTGCCGGCGCGTCGCTAGGCGCGTCGCGGGCTCGGCCGCTTGCCGCTAAACGCTAGCTCAGCACATCGTCAGTTCGTCTTTCCGAGCCCGCGCTGGTTTGAACGCCAGCGCCTCCCTGACATCCTTCCCCTCTGGGAGAAGAACGTCCCGTTCTTGTGCTCAAACTAAGGGTTGAAAAGTCGAAATGACGATTTCAATTTAAACATTATGCAGATAACAATTTGGATGACTCTACTGTAATATATTTAAATTCACGCAAAATTTTGATTTCTCATTGTCCTTGTTGGCTTCCGTTTATTGATAAGAAAATATTTTTTTTTAAATCGTTACAAATCTAAGATTTTAGAACTACTTTCATAATCTCGATTTTCCCCCGGATTCCTGCACTAATTTTGAATTTATAAAACTTAGTAGCACCGAATTTTCAGTTAATCCAAAATTTATAGTCCAGTTGAACGCTTTAGTCTTCTTTCTTCTATCTCCCCGGGGTGCGGAGAGAAATGTCCTCATTTCCTTGCTGCAGTAGAGCCTCGCCCTGGTCAGGTCCTCCGCGTACAGAAGTGGATCCGCCGCTCCGCACTTTTCTCGGGCCTCCACCTCCACACGAGCGGTCGCCTCGGGGTTCAGACGTGACCCGTCGTTAGCGCCCCGGTCAATCGGCGGTTGTCAATGCATGATTTTCCCGGTTCGTGCTTCCGTGACGGAACCCTGGTCGTCCGGGTGAAAAATCGACGGATGTTGATGTTGCGCGAGAAGCAAACGCCAGCCTCCTTACGGACTCGGCATGCTCACGCGGAACTCGAACCAGGAGTCCAGGTCACGCACCCAGGCCCAGCTGATGGAAGCGCTGACGCCAGCGTGTTGGCCGGCAGCGGCGCGGCGCGCGGTGTTGCGAGCGCCCAAGCCGTGGGGCTGCGGCGCAGGGTGACGAGACGCGGTGCGGGCCCAGCGTGACCCGAACGCGGTCAGCGACCCAGGGTCAGGGTGCTGGCTGACTGCAAGCTCTCGCAGAGCTGGTTGCGAAGGGGGAAGCGGCTTCCGAGGCGGGCTGGTTGACAGCTGCCCGCTCGGGTCAGTGCTCGCGCTGGGGCTGTGGTGACACGCGCCGCGGCGGGAGTCGGACAGGCGCTGACCATGCAGATGTTGCCTCGCCATGGCCGCGCGCGATGTCCAGCTGTAGTGCGTGCGAGTGTCGCTGCACGGCGGTAGGTGGCAGCACCTTACGGGGGGCGCGCCTCGAGCGCTGCATCCCGCACAACGCACGCGTATCGCGGGTCGGGTAGTGTCTGCCGGAGCAGATGGTCCCCAGACGTAAGGCCGATAGCGCGAAACGTGGTTTTCCTTGGTGGTAGGATGGGAAAGGGAAAGACGCCTTACAAATTACCTTGAATTCTACCTACCTAGCCCCAAAATTCTTAAATCAACTTACAGAAAAAATAGCCTAACTTAGGAATAGAAAAAAATTAAGACGAACTAAACGCTAGTGATTAATTCTAGTCGAGGAAGCAGCACAAATCTGATGCCTGTATGGTATTCAGTTTACGGCAAGGAGAGGGCACATGCCTCTCCTGATTGCAAGTTAGACCTCACAGCCATCAACATGAGTCCTAACAAATTGTCACCTGACCTACGCCAGTGGCGATCACAGACACATGAACCAAACAAATTATCACAACTTTCATTTTCATAGATAATAAATTTATCTCCTGTTTTTTCCAGTTTTTCTGCCAAAAGAGGATTTGAAGCAAATTTAGCAGCTACCAATAGTTTCACAAGATTCTTTCTTATGTCCGCCCAATTTTCTCGGATTTCAACCTCCCGAGCTCTCTCTCTGGCAATTTTGTAATTCTCTGCACCTCTTATCCATTCAAAATCCTTAGAATTTGCTGCTTTTTCTGCTTCATAGGCGTGCTCAACAGATGTAAACCACTTACCACGGAAAATAAATGGACTGTAGAACGATTTAGCCAAGAAATCATATTCCTTGTGGAAATCATTTATAATTTTACAACCATTGGAAGTAAAATGATACATTGAGATTTGAATACCCGAATTTCGAAACACTTTTGAAAGAATTCGAAGTACTGCGGTTAGCTCCAAAGAGTCACGGCCACAACCAATTTTTGGAATAGCCAAAAATTCATGAGTATTTGCTAGCATTTCTGTCTTTAAGGCAACGAGAGTTGTTTCCAAATTTCCGTACGTCGGTTTGTCAAAATGCAAGTCTTTGGTAACCAGATTGTAGAAAACCACCGTGGGACTCGACACGAATTGCATTTCCCACTGTACATTGCTGCGTGGGTATAAGATATTTAATTCTGAAATAATCATTTATAGCCTTTGCAATACCGGCGCCCAACTTCCTGTTGGCTGAAATACAGTTAGCGATTACATGGTCCAACGGGGCATTCAGCACGTTACCAATGACATGATTGATGATTATGTCACTCATAGGTTTGATTACCTGGAGCTGCAAATCAGCTGGTCGATTAAAATATGGCCTGATATTGAGAACATGGTACTCCTTTACAACTTCACTCACTTTTTCAGTTTCATCTGTATCTTTGAGGAGAAAAAAATAAAATCCATCAGATTTTTTTTCCAATCACTTTGTAGGGTCCAAGCCAATTAACTTTTTTCTTCGGCCACCATATGTCATGAGATTCATTTTTCACTCCAATAGTATAGTGTACATCCTGCCTGCCATTGTCATAGGCCTGTTTATGGTGAACTTGAGGTTTTTGTATCCTAGACTTTAAATCAGTTAATACTTTTGAATGGCGTTTGAGTTTGTCTGCAAGTTTCTCATCAGTATTTGGCAAAAGTTGTAAGATACCTGAAGTAGTAGGATTGTAACCGTGAACCGCGAAAATCGGGCTGCATTTGATAGTGTCGTGATAATTGACATTGTACAGGAAAGTAGCAAATTCTAAGTAAGAATCCCAGTCTTCTTCAAACTTAAGTAAAAATTGACTCAACATGTCTTTAAGCGACTTCACTGTTCTCTCACATTGACCATTACAATGTGGAACCCTTCTGAAGGCTTTATGAAAGATATCCCATATATTGAGCATTTCTTGGAATGAAAATGAAGTGAAATAAGATGCACTATCGGTTGTATATGAGTCACACAAGCCAAAATTCAAAGTATATGACTCTAGACACTCTAAAGCAGTTTTTGTATCAGCTGTTTTGACAGCTCTAGTCCATGCAAATTTTGTGTAATAATCAACAATTATGCAAAAATGCTCATTTTTTCTTTTGCTTGCCTTTAACTTTCCTACGAAATCGCACGATATTTGTGAAAACATCTTGTCAGGTGGGGTAGGTGCCAAAAGACCGGGTTTATGGGGAGGATTATTTTCAGTCATCATGCAATATTGGCAACTCCTCACATACTCTTCTGCATCTTTCTGCAAATTTCTCCAACACAGCGAAAACAAAATATTCTGAGTCAAATGCCTAGTTTTTCTATGCCCTCGGTTGTCATGAAATTCTGCTAATACATACTTTCTGCACGAACGAGGAACGACTAGTAGAAATTTAGAATCATATTCCCAGTACAGTAATCCCTCTCGAATCCTGTAATTGCTGTTCTTTGCTGTCGAAGTCTGCGATTGGACCTGTTCAGTCACAGCTGTTAAGGCCATTCCTTACGGACCCGACTCCGAGCACGGCTAGAGTCACTTATAAAGTGTATCTACAAAAGTAGCTTTGGGGATACCCCCTGAAAGTTTTTGTTCAGCCACTTTCCGTAGGATCGCGCCACTGTCGACGAGAATTTTGGTTACAAAGCCACGTATCTGCATCAACATTCCGTGTCAGATGATGCACCTAGTTCCGTGCAGCTGCAGGGCAGTAACCGCTCCCGCAACCTTCCTTCCCGGGTGTGAGTCGTAAAAGGCATATACAGTTAAGCGACGCCTGGCGACGGCGTGAGCGCAGCGCTGAGCGCCCGCAGTTGTGGAGTGATGGTGGGGGGCTTGGGCCGTGGCTGTCTCGGGTGGGTTCGGGAGGGTTCGGGATTCGGCCGAACCGGAGCCTTCGGCTAACCTCGTCCTGCAGCACGAACCGCAGCGCGCCCTCTGGCGGCGGATCCACGACAAGGAATAAAAACAAAACACTGCTCTGCCTCTCTACGGTGTTCGCGCGTTTTTGTTCCGCACCGCGACCGCGATTCCAACATCAGTGGCGAGCAGTTGAGATCAAAGTGGGAGGTGAGAGAAAGGGCATGTAAAATGGAGAAGAATATAGATTATTCCGTGTATGATTCGAACGGGGACGTCCACACTGTCAAAGTGACGGAGAAAGAGGCGGCTGCTTTGGATATTGGTAAGTACACTTGTCTCATAGCCTACGTTTAGCATCGCATTAAAGGTCTCGGTTAATTGATGTGCATCGTGTCAGATCACAAGAGAACCTTTCGTCTTCTCAATAAACTGAAAGGAAGTGCCGAGGTGAACAGACGGTGGACAGAGACCGCGACTTCACCTGTGTTAAACAGCGGTGACAACACTCCATGGATGCCTCCAGGATCCACTGGTAAGTGTTGCCTATATTTGTGTGTTCATGTGTGTGTGTGTGTGTGTGGGGGGGGGGGGGAGGGGGCGGCACACAGGGTATATGTAATGTGTCTTATTTTACTTTCAGGAGCGACTCTACTAGGTCCAAGTGCCACATCAAGCCCTGTGGCTACTGTGGTCCCTCCTGTTTCTCGGGCCCAAGGCAAAACCGGGGCACAGTGGAATAAAGAACAGACACGTACATTCCTACATGTTTGTGGAGCCTTCAGGCAGTCATTGCGCCAACGAGTCACTCCCTTGGATGCGTATCAGAGAATGTCTGACACCCTGTTCAGTTCACATGGCATGGACTACAGTGCCCTTCAATTGCGAGAGAAAATCCGCAATATGAAGCGCTCATTTGCAGAGGCCAAGAACGGAAAACACTTGGGGAGTGACTGGGACTTCTTTCGTCAAATGTCATTTATTTTTGACTCGCTCATGGGTAGTGTTGAAGGTAATGTTACTTGCATTTCATGAAAGTTAGCTTAGGTTTATTTTATTTGGTTAAATAATTTACCCACTTTTTCAGTTGATGAGAATTGTGCTAGTGGCCTGGAGCACTTCGGCTCCTTTCAACCCGAGGCACCTGAGGCACCTGAGGCTAATGCGGCCAAGGTGGTTTCTGATGAAGAAAACAACAATATTTCTATTGACTTCGACTTCCACCAATCTGTTGTCAATAATAATGGTGAGAGTATTATCCCCCAACAGTTGGGTGCAGTTATGAGAGTTGATACCTCTGTAAATTGATTCTTTTATCAAGAAACGGTTAAGAATTTTCGTGTCTGCTATTTCTGAGTATGTTTTGAGACAGTGTTCTTCTCTAAATTATGTCCAGGCGTTCATCAGGCAAATGGACCGACTGCTGTCAGCTCTGCTGAGGGAGAAACTGATGTGCAGGTTGGTGGTAAGTATTTTGAAGGTTTGTTGGAGGAAGTAAAGTATTGGCACCTTTCTGTTTTCATTGTCATGCTTTGTTTGTGTAGATTTGGATTATTATCCCTTCTTGATGGATGATGATGATGACATTGTGAATGATAGAGATTCAGGGCATATTCCTGAGGGGAGAGTGGATGTCGACGACAAGCTTACTACTAGGTCTCCTGCTGCCAAGCAGAAGAAAAATAGTGTGGTATACTTAATTTATTTTAGCTTACATTCAATGAATTTTGTGGGCACAGATTGCCATTGCATCTACTCAGACTTTGATAGTAATTGAAACACATTGTTCATCCAGGTGAAGGCAAGCAGCAATCACCAAGGAAAACACCCCGGAAAACTCCAACTCCCAGACGGAAGGTGGCTGGGCAGTGCCACCTTGTGTGGCCTCTATCAAAAACTAATGCATTCCTGGAAGAGTGTGTGACATTAAAGGAAGAAGTCCAGAAGGAGAATGTTGCAGTTGAAACATGGAAGAAAATTGCAGAAAAATTGACAAAGAGGGAACATGATGTAACTTGGCAACAGTGTCGATCAAAATTCGTATTAATGAATCAGTTTTTTGCCGATTCAATATTACCTGTGAACGGTATTCTCGGCGGTGTCCAATGGCCTTATTATCAATGTTTCCTCAAAATTCATGATTTGCCCGCTGACTATGAAATTCCCGTCTCTGTCGCATCCCTAAGTGCCAGTGAGTGTTTAATCAGTTTTGTGTTGCTCTTCGATCATGAATTCAAAGAAATTTTCACCTTATTTATAATTTGTTCTCAGGTGGCACCCTGTGGCAAGATGACAAAACTGTGTTGTTGCTCATAAATATTTACAAAGAGAGATATCACCTCTTTAAAGGATCTCAATCGATGATACGACATTCCAGTTTATATCTGGAGATATCTACTATTATGCAGATGTATGAAATAAGAGCTTCTGGTGAGCAGTGTAAATCAAAGGAAAAAGAGCTGGAGATGAAGTTTAGGCAAGAATATGACAAAAAAAGGAAGACAGGGTCGGCCCCCAGCTCTTGGACGTTTTACGAGCCCATGTTGGAGATTTATGGTAACAATGCTTCTTTGGAGGCAGTGTTTGCATTTTCTGTGGGAGGTAGTAACCATTACACACACAAAGGTAATGTGGTCGAGGCCGAGGAGAGACAGTCCAGATCAAGGCCACCAATCCAGCCACCCAACCACAAAGGTGCTGTGAAAAAAGATAGGAAAAAAATTTATAAAACGGAGGCTGCTGGGTTCCATTTAAGTAGTTAAATGTTGTATGAAGCTCCGTGTGAAGCTAGGACTAAGTTGGAAGTTCTTACTGCAGCTACTTATTTGGTTTCTTGATTTAGTGTCATGATTTTAACATGCAAATGTAATTTTTATTGATCTGTAAATGCATTTTTATTTGTATTGATAGGTAAATGCATTTTTATTTCTGTTGATCTTCAAATGCATTTTATGTGTTGACCTCTAATACAATGTTCCTCTAGATATTTTCCATTTTATTCTTTCCCACTCCAAATCTCTCTTAGACTTATGAAAGCCAGGAAAATACAGAAATTTTCAACTTCACACAATACTTATATTACACAAATGCAGTCATATCAATTCCATAACTTATTCAGACAAGCCAATGCACATCAACAAATTTTACTCATTCAGCATATGATTCATGATAAAAATTCTCTTCTCCACACCCCTCATCTCTGCAGCATTCAGTCTCTCTTGATCTGCGTGCTGAATGTCATCAAGATTTGCAGGGTCTTCCTCTTCATGGTCAAAAATTTCATTTCCTAGCACTTCATTGCATCTGATAGGTCTCTGCAACTCATCTTCCTACCGGGAGAGCAAAATGTTAGCACAGGCTCAAAAAAAAAAAACTTAATCAACAACAATACAATTTACCTCCAAAAGAGCTTCTCCGTTGAGAAGCAGGAAATTGTGAAGCACAAAACAGGCGGTGATGTGGTCTGTAACAATAGCTGGATTTCTTGCATGGAGGAATTTTAACCGCCTCCATTTGCCTTTGGCTCTAGCAAACGCATTCTCCACCCGGATACGACACTGAGACAACCTCCTATTAAACTGCTGCTGCTCCTCAGTCATGCGAGCATCATTCTCTAATGGTATCATCATCTACGTAGTGGAAATTAAAGGATATTATAAAGTTGTTTCAAACAGGAGAAAATGTGATACATGAATATTCAGAAATACCCACAAAATCAGCCAGTGTGTACCCTCTATCACCCACAAGATGTTCATCTCCATGTAGAATTCTTTCATCACCAACTATCAGAACATCACGGCATAAGGGGCTTCTTCTGAACACCCTTTTATCATTCATACTGCCTATTTCTCCAACATGAAGGCTACGGACTAGCAGGTTATTGTCGACCACAGCCTGAACATTAATACCATGGGTATCATGCCGGTTCACATACAATGCTGCGTCTTCAACTGGGGCACTTAAATTTATGTGAGTACCATCGATACAACCAATAGCTCCAGGAAAACCTGTGGCTGCTCGAAATGCATTTTTAATTGCAGCTCTTTCAGCTGTGTCAGGCCATACAATAAATCTTGGAGCGAGCTCTCTCAGAGCTTCAGTCACATATGAATAGAAATACCACAGAGTATTGGGGTGCTTCCCAAACCTCAGCGCAACACTCCTGAAAGAGTCCGGAGTAGCCAATATCCAAAGCACCATTAATACTATGTCACAAAGAGGTGTCCTCGCTCTGCGGAGTCTTCTCTTCGACACAAGATGTTCTCGTAACGTTTGCACAAGGGCCTGAAACAAGTAAACAATCAGAATTTTGGCCACCAAACAAGATGTGAATTCGAGCCTTGGGCATTTAATTAGTAACCTCACCTGGAACGTGCCTCGTAACATTCGAAAATGCTTTTTATTAACTATTTACGAGTTACAGAAAATTGCAAGTGTTACGAGAACTATCAAAATGTAACAGTTGTTATCTCGGATAGTTAATGAACTACTTTTTAAATTAACCACTTCACACAGGCGCAAATAAATGCCAACAGCAAAATTCAACAATACGTGAAGAATTATTCACAAAATTACCAGAGAAAGACTAGCAGCAAAACCTTATTGTATTGTGGGTCTCTAACCCAACACACTTCTTTTCTTAATTATGAATGTTTTTTTTATATGCTGCTTCAGGTGAAACTGTCCACCTGCTCTTTTCTCTCCACACACAGGGCACACTAAAAAAGGTGATTTCTGGTGGGTTAACTGCATGCAGCTCCTCCACAAGTTCTGGGTGCCCTGGATGGTTCGATCCGATGTGCTTAAGCATCCTTTGGAGGCGAGCTCTGCCACCTTCCAAAGTTTTTGAGCAGCCTTTCATTGGGCACACCAAGACACACCGTGCTCCTTTGAAAGCAGATTTCAAACGTGGCTCATCACTTGTGCCTGCATTGACCTCTACAACTTCTAACTCATCCGCCTCCCCCGAGGTGTTCACATGCATGTCCTCAACATCGGTCTGCAAAAAAATAAAGAATTCATTACCTAAATGATAAAAACTACACACAATAATTTTAAATATTATTTGTGCATGGACATATGACAAAACCTTTAGCTCGGGAAGTTCAGGAAACAATTTCATGATTCTCACAAGTTTATTACTTGCCACAGCTCTGGCTAACCCAATGAAATCTTGGTTTAGATACAAAGACAAAAGATCTGGCCTCACACCAGCCACGATTTCCCTCAGGTCCATGTTCACCTGATTAGGCCTGATGAGAGAGTCAGAGAAAGGGTATTACTATGATACATCACACCCACACACAAGACCACTGATCCTGGTGCATTTACAATTGAATAACTTACAAGCAATGACAACGAAGTGTGGCCATTCCAGCCTCCAACCAGAAGGGATCAGCAAAGTTAGAAGCTTGGGAAAAATTGAATCCAAGCTTGAACCCGCTGTGCGCAGCAAAAGGGTATGTCACAATGAGTTCATTTGCACTCTGAAGAACCCTGCAAAGTTAATTGTATAAGGAACAAGCAAGTTGTGATTAAAAAGATGAAACATATGCAGCCATGAAAAATAATTATCAATATACCATGTGAACATCAATGCCAAGTTTCTGCAGGCACTCCCTGCTGACAACTGGATATTTGTGGACTAGACAGAAGGCACAAGATGTGTGACCAGGGTCCAAGGCAAAGTGATGAACCCAGTCTGAAAACAGCTTGTAATGTTTTGGGCCCACAACGAACCTGAAACTTAACATACAACCATAAGCCATGATACAAAGTGACAATAGCCGGAACCAATTGACTCTGCTAGGCTATCATTAAATATGTAGGGAAAACCTCACCAAACACATGGGGCACCATAATGGAGGAAGTTTATGCTAAATAGCCCCTGATCTTCTACATGCCCCGGAAAAGAAGCATGCCCTGCACCTATGTAAAAGTAAGGGTACGACAACCCGGGTACCTTTTCGGAATGGAGATCAAGAATTGTGCCCAGTTCACCAAGTGAAAATTTTCCACACACTGTAAAATTTTCGTTTTCCAGCGGAATCCCTGGGCAGTATAGAATAGATTTCTGGCCAACTTTTCTTCTGATTACTCTGGAACTTGTTCCCCAACATTATCAACCTTGGAGTATGGATATATTTTCTTGATCTTTTCCGAAGACTCCTGGATGAGCTGTTTCACTTTTGCCTTGGAAAGATTGGCATTCATACCAGAAGATTTCTGTGAGCACTTGCTGACTTTACTCCAATAGTGGGACTCGAGTTCGTTCAGTGAGACATTAAGAGCCTTCTGACTGCAAACAAGGAACAATTTGTAACATAGGACAGGGATATTATTATTCCTGAATACAAGGACCTCATGACTACTTACCAACAATCACAATTGGATTTGAATGTCTCTGGATCAGACACCTTAGATCAAAAATTCTTGTATTGGGGTACACTGCATATGTTTGTCAAAAGGCCGAACAAATTTTCATTATGTGAACCATAGAAAAAATTTTGTTCAACAGGGTAGGCGCCCAGGTTTTCCTCCCTCTCATGAAATGTCTCTGGACGTTTTAATCCAGTAAGAAAATCATTTGCGAACTTACAGAGTTGAACCAGGGTGGTCGACTGGACTGAACCAACGGGACAAATCTAACACAGGAAAGGACCAAAATCACAAACAATTTCATCAGCCCTTCAGGCACTTTATCTTCCAGAACATCACCTTACCTTAAAGAAGCCTTTATCTAGACCAATTTTGTCTTTGATTACAAAATGCATGAACTTAGGAAAATTCGATAAGTTCTCCTCCGACCCGTAGATTGTTGTCGTTCCTTCAGAAGCTGTATGTATCCGAAGCCACGGAGCCTCAGCAGACGATTCCATATCGACACAAAGACAGAGATTTCGCCAACAGTAGGGTACCTCACCATACACAGAAACACCAGTCGGGCGCAATTTACCCTACAACGGTCAGTCGCAACTTACTGCGACTGCCATCTGGTGCCATCCGGCGAATAGCCGTAAAGCCCGTACACTATTTACACGCAGTGTGTTATTTGTTTCGTCGACTGCAAGAAGACAGAGGGTCAAAGCCTCATCTGTTCGACTGCTGTTAAAAAATATGTAGAACGCGAAAAATGGTAGATAATTTATGAAACTTCGTGTGGCTATTTTTTACGCGGCATTTTTTTTTTATTTCTGGCGCACGTTGGCAGATTAAAGATTTGTTATGGACTTAGCTTTCTTCTCCCCACTTTCCTCTTACGGATGGAATACCTCATTATTGACCTCGGGCTCGGGAACCTTCGGGAAGTGGTCCCTTTGGTCGGCTGCTTTAAGAGGTTCTCAGGCAGGGTGCAAGGGAACACCCCCGCCCCGCGCACCAAGACGTCATAGCGAGTCACTGTTTTCCACCTCCTTTGAGGCTTCGTATCGCTGAAGGTTCTTTCTGTGCTGCTGGAAATGGTATGTTGGTTTATGCATTATGGCTAATGTGCGGAGCACCGGCTACCCGTCAGATTGACCGGCCAATATTAGGAACAGCCAGGCGACGGTCCACCTGCAATCGGCTGACGTTCTACTGAGGCGTATATGACCGGCCCAATGACGCTTTAGGCACCGGCCCGTACTCGGTCAACATCGGGGATGGGGACGGACACTGCGTCGCCCGCGTGGGTGGATAGGAACTTCAGCCTGCTCTGACACAGCATTGCGCAGCATCCGCTGAGATTAAAGACCTTGGCGGGCAAGACTTTGTTGTATTGCAGCGGCCTGCGAGGTCCTGAAAATCGAGCACAGAGGGCCCTGGTTCATCATTAGCCTGTCGCCAACGGTTAATGTTTAACTCAGACCACGCGTGCTGGGTACTCTTCAGATTAGCCGGCTAATGGTGCGCAAGTCATGTCTCATTGATTTATCAGATTTGCCTCATTTCGAATAGTGACACTCTCAACCCTTGCTAAAATATTGGGCTCTATCGTGGACATCGGGGCAGAACCTTCACTGAAAGCAACCTAGCTGCAGCTGTCGTACCATCCTAATTATTTTGTGCCTCTGCAGAACAACGGCAGTCGAATTGATGTCGCTGCCAGGCGTGCGAGATGGCTGGATGATGTCGGAAGGAGTACAACTGCCATAGCTACTCCAATAGCTTCGGTTACATCATCTCCCTGCACTTCCACTGCCTGCGAAGCTGCACCTGTAACTGTGGCTGCTGCTTCTACACCCTGCGCTGGTAGTTCCATTGAAGCTGCATCTGCAACTGCTGCACCTACACCCTGCGGTGGTACTTCCATTGTAGCTGCATCTGCAACTGCGGCTGCTCCACCTACACCCTGCGCTAGTACTTTCATTGAAGCTGCACCTGCAGCAATAGCTTCATCGGCTCCCTGCACTGCCTCATTCACTGGCGATCCACCTAGCGCAGTTGATGAGGTTGGGAGCACTCCTCTTATTACGAGAGGTGCTTCTGATCGAGTGGAAGTGCTTCTCCAGGGTAATTGTGAGATACCTGAGCTGGCGCCTGTGGGCATCAGATATAACTTTTTGTTTTGTTTGAAGGGAATTTTAAATAAAGCTAAAACCATGGTCGCCTTCATGCGGGCATTTTGTGGCCAGGCTCCAGGCCAGGCTCCAGGCCAGGCTCCAGGCCAGGCTCCAGGCCAGGCTCCAGGCCAGGCTCCAGGCCAGGCTCCAGGCCAGGCTCCAGGCCAGGCTCCAGGCCAGGCTCCAGGCCAGGCTCCAGGCCAGGCTCCAGGCCAGGCTCCAGGCCAGGCTCCAGGCCAGGCTCCAGGCCAGGCTCCAGGCCAGGCTCCAGGCCAGGCTCCAGGCCAGGCTCCAGGCCAGGCTCCAGGCCAGGCTCCAGGCCAGGCTCCAGGCCAGGCTCCAGGCCAGGCTCCAGGCCAGGCTCCAGGCCAGGCTCCAGGCCAGGCTCCAGGCCAGGCTCCAGGCCAGGCTCCAGGCCAGGCTCCAGGCCAGGCTCCAGGCCAGGCTCCAGGCCAGGCTCCAGGCCAGGCTCCAGGCCAGGCTCCAGGCCAGGCTCCAGGCCAGGCTCCAGGCCAGGCTCCAGGCCAGGCTCCAGGCCAGGCTCCAGGCCAGGCTCCAGGCCAGGCTCCAGGCCAGGCTCCAGGCCAGGCTCCAGGCCAGGCTCCAGGCCAGGCTCCAGGCCAGGCTCCAGGCCAGGCTCCAGGCCAGGCTCCAGGCCAGGCTCCAGGCCAGGCTCCAGGCCAGGCTCCAGGCCAGGCTCCAGGCCAGGCTCCAGGCCAGGCTCCAGGCCAGGCTCCAGGCCAGGCTCCAGGCCAGGCTCCAGGCCAGGCTCCAGGCCAGGCTCCAGGCCAGGCTCCAGGCCAGGCTCCAGGCCAGGCTCCAGGCCAGGCTCCAGGCCAGGCTCCAGGCCAGGCTCCAGGCCAGGCTCCAGGCCAGGCTCCAGGCCAGGCTCCAGGCCAGGCTCCAGGCCAGGCTCCAGGCCAGGCTCCAGGCCAGGCTCCAGGCCAGGCTCCAGGCCAGGCTCCAGGCCAGGCTCCAGGCCAGGCTCCAGGCCAGGCTCCAGGCCAGGCTCCAGGCCAGGCTCCAGGCCAGGCTCCAGGCCAGGCTCCAGGCCAGGCTCCAGGCCAGGCTCCAGGCCAGGCTCCAGGCCAGGCTCCAGGCCAGGCTCCAGGCCAGGCTCCAGGCCAGGCTCCAGGCCAGGCTCCAGGCCAGGCTCCAGGCCAGGCTCCAGGCCAGGCTCCAGGCCAGGCTCCAGGCCAGGCTCCAGGCCAGGCTCCAGGCCAGGCTCCAGGCCAGGCTCCAGGCCAGGCTCCAGGCCAGGCTCCAGGCCAGGCTCCACCCGCCAGCCGGGCACTGGGTGCGCAACCACAACAAGGAAATCTTGCCGAACTACAGGGTATGTGTGCTTGAATGCTGATATGCAGCATTGTCACCTTTACTGCGGTTTAATACTTCATGTCCAATGAATCCCACTTTTCTTTTAGATGTAGAACCAGCCCACATGTGTGGGATATGCAAGGAAGAGGCCGAAGAGGACATAGCACTGGACCCATGTGGGCACTACCCGTACTGCAGTGGATGCATAGAACTCTTGATCAGAAACCATGGGCAGGCGGCAGCAGGGAAATGTCAGTGCCCGCAATGCCAAGTTCTTGTGGTTGCCACTTATGTTGTTAAATATGAGGATTGAGTTTAAACTAGTGCCTCATTGCTTACTTTGTTCGGTGTCAAGAAAATAAACATCTTGTCAAATGCAGTGCTTTCTTAAACTATCTGTACGTCCCCAATTTATCGTATTAAAAGAAACTAATGCCCACACATTTCTACGCCTCAGACCTCCCCAAGTTTCAACTTACCATTCAGTAGACTAACAACATTTGATGCAAAGCATCTCGTGGCGCATCTTTTATCGCCATATTTCATGATGCATGATGGTACCATTTATGTGTCAGCACTTCGTGCGGTGTGAGTGGGTAGAGCCTTAAAGTTGAGGTGGTTTAGGTATATACAGATCATTTTATTCATAAGGTTTTTACAGCTACTCAGCTAAGGGAGAATGCTTCAATGACCACCAATTTATTTCTCAAGTATTGATAGTTTAAGACATTCGTTTCACGAAGTGACTGGCTGTATCAAGTCTGAACCAATTGACGTCCAACTTTAAGTGACATCTCTGTGTGCATGGCCTCCAATATCAAATTTCGAAGCCATAGAAATCTTCTTCACTGAATCTCAAACAGTTGGTGCATTTAAGCATGGCTGGAGATAACAATATAAGACTAAGCTAATGGCATCAGTACTTGAATACTTTATAGCAAACACCAATAAGGAATTAATTTTGTCTAAAAATAAAGCTCAATATTCTAAGATTTAGGAATGCACTACCAAAGCACAAGAGAACTTAGCTTATAATAGTCCACAAGATTTATAACTAACATGGTGCTGGAAACTCTGAACATACACAGCAATGACAATGTATCCTAAACTGAGGGGCAGCAAGCAAATCTCAAAGCAACTCAACTTCAATCGTGTGTTTGGACCATCACTTGGAACTCCCACAGTAGTAGCAGGGAAGCAGTGAGATGGAGGAGGTTCGACAATTCACTTTTGTGATCAAAAAGGTGTATGCACAACAAAAGATACAATGAAAGATGCCTAAAACATGGTACAGAAATGGCAACTTAAACAAAATATTTGGAATAGTAAGGTACCACGAGAAGTAAGTAGTAAATTTGGGGTATTACAAATTAAACGAGACTTGAAAGTACAGAAAATCACACAAGGCAGCAGTGAACCAGAAAATAACAAAGCACCCTCAAGAAATTATGGATGGGGGATTCCCATGGAACACATGAAAGGTTCCTAAGCTTTCCCAACACTTGAGAACCCGTTCACCGGAAAATTTTGTTGAACACATTCTGCAGCCTCCTTGAAGCATGGTGAAGGAACTCCAGGCAATCGATGTCACCATTCTGGTAGTCGATAGTTAGATCCCTGATTTTTGTGTCATTGCGTAGAGCTGACACCTTCCTGCGTCGGCCTGGATTAATGTTCGATGCCGAGGAACGGAGATCCATTGTAGCTCTATCATTACAGACCACAAAGGCACCTGCAAAATAACAAACAGCAATTTGACAAAGACCAAACACACTACAGTAACATTAGTATGGTAATGCAGTTAGCAGACAACAGGAAGAAAAGCATTTAGCACTTACGGATTACATGAAAACAACTAGGTCGTGAAACGTGTATTTCCTTGTTAAAACTGCGGTTGGCAGATTCACTGGCATTGTTTGTACGATGAATGGAACCCATGACACTTAGAACATCAATTAATAAAACCCATTCTCTCTCCATGTAAATAAAAAATTCTCTTAATTCTGGCATCCATCCTGCAGTGTGTGCTTCCCATCCAAGGGCTTCTTAACCATCCTCTATGTCCTCTGTAGGCAGCAATGGGAGAGCCCCAACAGCCCTGATGATGGAGGCCACCAGGGGTTCTTCCATGATCAATTCATGAAGGCGCAGCATTTTCGCTTTGCGGTACACTGCCTGCAAATCACATCAAACCAAGACACTGTGCAGACTCACAATTTTCTACCAATTGTGAACACAAATATGAGGCAAACTAACAAAGTAATGAGAAAAATATAATTAAAAAAGATAATTGATTTGCAAATATAGTAATTCAGATCTCGTGAATGTAATCCTAGAAGGTAACCAGCAAAATCATTGGTGGCAATAATAAATACTGAGTATAATGCAAGTCAACCACACAAAACTGACAAAACATCATACCACTGCATAATGCCACAAGTATCCTTCAACAACTGCCCGTGGCCAAACCATCCGCCATGCGTTGAACTGGGCCTCTTCAAAATCACATTTTACATGCATCGGTTTGAAATTGGGCATAACCCTCCTCAGGAATTGGAATAAACACACACAGGCCTCTGTGGTTCTTCGCAACATTATTGCACGCAACATAGGTACAACCTACAGATAAAACGTTTGTTGCTAGAGGAGTACAGTTGAAGCGGAAATTCAATTATTAAGGTAATTAGTATACTCACATGAAATCTCCATACACTATTGATTGAGAAAATCTGCGACATTTTGGGATACTTGAATTTCTTCCATTCAGTGCCATCAGCAAAAATCTACAGAATTTCTGATTGAAGTGAAAGGACAGTAAAAACATTACATACCGAACATACATTCCAGAAATGAAAGCCTGCATCTCTGGGCTGATAAATATCAAACTCAGAGTTTGCTCAGGCATGCTCCCACAAACGCCTGCAAATATGCTCTCATTAGCATAGGAGCATTTTTAGCGAGCGAAGCGAGCTCATGTCCTCAAAACGGGCCCCGCGACAACTTTGGTCGTGACTCTGTCTGTCTGTCCGTCTGTCAGTCACGGACTTTCCAGAAACACCACACAACCGTTTTAGCTCCGCTTTTAAGTATCGGTTCTATCATAATCGGCCCACAAAATGACGAGCCATTTTTTCGATTCATTGCGTTTGAAATATTTCGTAGTACTAGCAGATGTAGGACATTTCAATCCGTGCGGTTGGCACACTGACGGATCTCAGTGACGTCACGGCAGCCGTTCGGCAGGCTGGTGGTTTGGCTTTGCTGCGACATATTTTGTCGTCGGTTGCTAGTTCGACATGATTTTTGGACATTCAATTCGAGATTTCCTGTTGCTGCGGTGTGGTGTGATGGCAGGTAAGTGACAAGTAAAGCAGTTTGCGTTCACGTACGTCTCCCCACTCCATGACGTAATTTTTTACGACACGGAATAAAATGTATTATGAAGTGGGGTTCGATTGACTGTCTTCATTCGTTTACGCGTTTCGTTATTAAAGCAATTTCGCATCCGCGGACACTTACTAGACCGCTGTGTTATCGTTACATAAGTAAAGGATGCAGTTGTTTACAAACAACGTTCAGAGGTTATGTTCCCCTGTGCCTGTCCTGGCTTTTGTTGATACAGCATTAGTATTCACGATTTGGACTACTTCGTAACCTTGCAAATATATTCTTTCTTAAACGAATTTCTTCTCATGTGCTACATGCCATATCCTAAAACTGTTCGGAAGTAGCTCTTACTGTACTGTTTGCGCTCAGTTATCAGTAGCATACTCTTGTCGCAACTAACTAAGAGGGAGTTGGAAGCACCGTTACAGGTGAAAGAAAAAGTGCGTTTCCTAAAACCATGACTTCAATTCGTTGCAGTGCTTTTTTCTTGCGGTGATGATGCAAATGTATGGCGAAACCACTTTGCTGTGACAGTGGTTCGGTTCTCACGTGGCACGTTTCCAATCTCAAGTCAAGAGACCATCTCAAATATTAAGAGGTAAGCATCAATTTAAATATTGTTTATGTAGTCTATTCATACACCTATTTGTTTTCATTTAAATTCCTGTTCTTCTTTCAGGTGACAAGGACAGGCTTTGAGCACATTGTTGTACCCGAGTGTAAATTTATGCTGGGCTCGTATTGAGCTGAACCTGGTCAGTAGTTCATTTGCCTATAAGCATTCTTTTGCTTGTGGGGGGAATGTGTGGCTGCAACACGCCTACAGCGATCTCTGATTGATTTGTTTTACGTTGACATCAACATGCTTCTGTAGCCAAACTAATTTCTAATTATTTTTGTTTCAGAGCACATCAATGTCGACTCATTAAAAGGGGCATTCCATATGCTCTCAAGTGTTTGAGTCCGCAATCTTTATTGTCAAGCACCCGAAGTTCTAATGTAAGTTGCCTCTAAACTTCATGCGAATATGGAAATGCTTTCAGATGACTATTTAGACCGATACGTTAGATGTATCATTATCATGCTTTTCCTTTTTCCAGACATTCCAACTGTTGCTAACATCAGGCGGCAGTGTACGAAAGTTCATGATATATAGTGCCAGTGCCTCATGGAAATGGTAGACCGTTCCTGTCCACTCCTGTTACCATTGCTTCCTCGTGAAAGCTCTCAGCTGATCCCTGTGTAAAAGGTTCTTTTGATAGTGTCTGTTGATCCCATTCTCATTTATTTGGAACAGTTCAGATCTTTATTCTGTATTTTTTCTATTCATAGAACATAAATTGTTGATGCAACTTTGAACACTTTGCCCTTATGTAACACTCTTAATTTAGCTCAACCGTTCTCGACAGCTGTATTGAAAACTGTTTCCTCAATTAGTTTAGAGACTTTTCAGTGTTATTTTGGCTTCACCAATCTCTATGAATTGTTTACCTGTAAATGAGATGCCCTGAACTTGATAAAATGTCCAAAATGTGATAAAAATAATTGCCTTCTTGCTACTTATGCATTGTCTTTCCCTAGATCAGTGATGCTCACAGTGTGCGCACACTAGCTGTGCCTGATTTACTTTCGTTTAGGACTCTGAAATTATTTTGGGCTTCTATACATGGGTTTTTGCATCAATGCGATTTGTAAATTGTTTATGCAATGCTTATTAATGGCTTACTTTAACTCTGCTCAGTTCAAAGCAATTATAAATTGCAATAAATCATCTTTATGTCTGAACCCAACAAAAACTACTTTTCTCTTTCTTTAAAAATTATCATTTCTTTCACGCACAGTCTTACAACTTCACTTTTTGGGGCAGGAAGGAGAATAATCCAGGCAACAGTGAAGGCCAAGGGGAGGGGGGGGGGTATACGAGTTGTAAGAGACCCTACATCACCGAACAGGGCAAAATTTACAATAAGGATAAAAGTGGATGGGTTGTCTCCTGGTGGTGGCTTTGGTCGGGTGATGTTCTCATCGGAATATAATCTGAGGCTAGGTTAGGCACTGAGTAGTTGAAAGGAGGATCAGAGGACGCTATGGGTTAGGTTAGGCCGAGGAGAGGGGTGCAGTCGTGCCTATGGCATCGACGCCGTTCACATACCACGCAACTGGCAGAACACCGACACGTACGCATCGGGTTGCACCTCAACCTCCCTCCCCCCCCTCAACTAATTGACACATTTTCATATTTTACGTAACACGTAGATCATTCGTTTACCTCAAGACCTGTTCATCCCCGGCGCAAGTAAAACAAGAAGAAAATCAACCCACATTAGTGGGATTGCCATAGTCTCGTTCTTTACCCTAGCACGTAATACAAAAAGTTTAGCACGAAGTACCCACTTCAGTCTTCACTTCAGTCACCCCCTCTCCCCACACACACACACCTTACTTTTTTCCGCCGCTGCCTGACCCTGACGAGCGCCTGGGGCATAGGCAAGTGCACGCGTGGGTGTATTGCGGGCTGGCCTATCCCCACCTAGGCAGACGACTCAAGCATTGCCCATCGCGATCAGCCATTATTTCATGTTAATTTTGAAATGTCTTTACGCTTCGCTCGCTACATTACGCGCAGCGTTTCGGAGTGTACCCCTAGTGTCAGATACTCATACTGTGGGAGCAGCAAACACGCTCCTAGAACACCAAGGGAACGTGGTACATTTGGTCTTAATGAGGAACGGATCTGGTTCAAACGTCCTTCAATGGCTCCCACAGGCACTAGAGCACGCACTTGCCATAGGCAACTGGGAAACAAAGAAACTGTTATTTTAAGGCAATGAACGCCACAACAGGAAAAACTTCAACCAATGATATGTACTTTTGACCGTCCTGTTGAATAATAGAATGAAATGCGGTCTGGTCGCCATTCCTAACCCTGTTCATGACTGCTCTTCGCAACTGAACAGCTTGAGGATGCCACACATTTCCTTCATGGTTGTGAGGTTGCATGTGATAAAGAACACGCCTATGAAACAAGGCTTTAGCACTTCCAAAGCATGGATTATTAATATTATTAAACTGCACGCAGCGCATGTAAACAAAGCGCCTATCGGCACGGTTGTTCACTCTGTGGTAAAATAACCCATCTCCCCCATGATACACCAAACTGCCATGCCTTTGGCCTGAAAAGGCCTCCAGCAGAAGCGGATTCATTGTCTCTTGCAAATCACAAGAGATGCAAATGAGGTCAAACGTTGGGATCAGGAACACGCAAACCACCAACAATAGATGTTAAGATTTCTGCAGACAGGTTTATGAATGAGGAACAACTTCTTTGACGAAATAGTCCGATGCCATCATTTTCTCCTCTTCATTCGTGGATTGATTAGTCCTTGTCGAGAGACGAAATCTATATTCTATTCAATATTCAATATAAGAAGAAACTTGAGGACATGAAAAGGGAGATAAAACGGCAGGAAGAGGAGAGTAAAGAGGAACAGAACATGGAAAGAGGCAGATTGAATTTATGGCCAGACTAAAATTCCTATGGTACCTATGGGCACCATAGGAAACTTTGCTATAGGAAATGGCCCACTACCCATAGGAAACGACCCTTTTCCTATAGGAACGGACCTCGACCTATGGGTCAGGGCGGAGTTCCCATAGGTGGAGGCGTAGTTCCTATAGGTCGAGGCCAAGTACCTATAGGTGGAGGCGTAGTTCCCATAGGTCGACGTCAGCTGCCTATAGGTCCAGACCGGCTGCCTATAGGTTCAGACCGGCTACCCATAGGTCCAGACCGGCTGCCTATAGGTCCAGACCGGCTGCCTATAGGTTCAGACCGGCTGCCTATAGGTTCAGACCGGCTACCCATAGGTCCAGACCGGCTGCCTATAGGTCCAGACCGGCTGCCTATAGGTTCAGACCGGCTGCCTATAGGTCCAGACCGGCTAACTATTGGGAGGTGCCGCGCTTCCCATGGGCTCCAGCGGGACGTCTAATAGTCTACAGTAAACTCTCCAGGCAGCGTCCGTGCCCCCCCCCCCCCCTTCCGGAAGTACGACGGCTGCCGCCGTAAGCAGGGGCTCCGCCAGGAGAGTCTCAGCATCTGACTGCGGTGTGGCACAACGGCCGGGGTGCCGTCAATACCGGAGTACTTAAGAGATGAATACTTTTAACTAAATAGGGTAGGGTATGGAAGCCGCTTATACACACGTACGCGGCGTCGGAAGGACAGAGAGCCGACTCGGGCGACGGGGACGACGGCCCCACGTCGCTCTGTGGCGTCGGAACCGCGCGGCGCGAGCTAACTCAGTGCCCGAGAGACTGCGGCGAACCCAGCCACAGCTCGCCTTCCCCGTGACGGAGCCCGGAGCCCAGAAGGAAGCGAGTGGGGATGGTTCACAGTCGGTACGGGTGACGTCGGCGTAGCCTCCCCCCCCCTCTCCACAACCCCCGGCACTCCCTTCGCCTTGTGCTGCTGGGTTTGCCGCAGCGCCGCAGTCTCTCGGGCACTGAGATAGCTCGCGCCGCGCGGTTCCGACGCCACAGAGCGACCTGGGGCCGGCTTTCACCGCTCACCGCGCCCGGAGCGCTCGAGTCGGAGACCTCGGCTCTCTGTCCCTGCGTCGGCAGCGCTCAATTTTTGTAGAGGATTATTAATCCGCCCTCCGGCTCCCGCACTGCCGATGCGGAGGCAGGACTGCTTTGGTGTGGGTGTGATAGTCGTTGGCTCATTGGGTTAAGCATTCAATCGACTATTAATTGTGGACATGGTCGGATAGAGATGACCTAAAGTCAAGTATACACTGTAAGTTTTTAGAATGTCCCAAACTTTACCAAAATGTCAGCTACTTTTTAGCGAGCAAGTCATGTCAGAATATACAACATATTATATAGCAGTATTTTTTTATTATCGTCAAAGTTATAATGCGATATCACAATAACACAGAGGACTTAGCATTTACAAACTTTTGGAACAAAAGGAATTTTCTCTTCTTAAATTTGCAATTGTGTTACAAGTCCATACTGTAAGAGTAAGTCAATAAGTAAAATATACAATTAGAACTAAAATACATTATAAATATTTGGTATGGGAGATACATAATCACCATGCTGAAATGTGGAACGGAAACACACAACTTTCAGTTGATCACAGGACAAAAACTTTTTCTCTTCTTCAATGAACGTAATTTTTCTCAACAAATGTTCCGATGGATGGAGATTTATAACTTCAGCACCATTCATTATGATCATCAAATGAACATCTGACACAATTAGGAAAACTGCATCACTTGATCTGTCATACACTATTTTGTGAATTAAAACTACCCGATTGTCCTTCAATAGAGCAACAGAATTATTTGTTTTCCTCTTATGATTATCTGTGGCATAAACACACTTGTCTTGAATCAACCTCTTGAACACTTCACATGAATCAACATCAACATTTTGTCCTGAATTCTCGCACAGCCACCTCTCGTTTTCATCTGGAGAGAAAACTTCTGATTTACCCACCAAGACGGATAAAGATTCTACACGAATACCTTTATCTTTTGACTTGCTTAGGGATTGTAGGCCATTTTGAGTAACTTTGTATGTTCATTTTCTATGTCTGTAACTAAAGAAACAAACACAAATCTTTACGTACAGTTTTAAGTATGTTTCAGGTTTTATTGGAGATTCTTACCAGGATCATTCAGAGCGACATATCGTTTGAACAGCTCAGCTAGGAATTTCGTCTTCGCTGTGTCATCTTGAAATTCCAGCTGTTCTTTTG
>CM049602.1:305370-322344 GCA_026979955.1 Megalurothrips usitatus
CACGCCCACCCATGGCCTTCCCCGTCATAGTTCAAACATCACCCGCTCGACGGTAGCGCCACGCCGGGACGCAGTTCCGATGCCATCCGTTTGGCGCTAGCCCTAAAATAGGTTTCTCGTTTTTTCACGAATAACTTACATTACACAAAACATTTCGTGATTCACATACACCCAAAAAATTAGAAAAAAAATCTTCTTTTAAATGAATAGTTTGAAACAATACTTGAGGTACATTAATACTAAAACGAGCCTCATCAATTTACACCCATATAGCCCTTTACTCGGCTCTGGACTTAGAATAAAAATTTAGTTTCAAAATTAAAGTTTATAGTTTTATGTCTTTCGTGATATTTTTGGATACATATTCAACCCTAATTCAAGTTGCAACATGCGATCCGCTTATTTTTAGTTTCCTTCGTGTACCATAACCTTTCAAAATTTTCAAATTCAAATTTCTTCTCAAAATGCATACATAACCGAAAAAAACCTTTATCATTGTTTTGTCACGTGAAGAAGACCTTTAAAATGATACCCCACACTCCACTGTAACTGTCGTACTTTCGCAGATGAAAGCGGGGATCTAAACAACACATCTACCGGGTACAATACTCGTTCTTCTTACCCACATATGTATATATGTATGTGGTTAGGGGTAAAGAACGAGTAAAAACGGAGGAAAAGGCCCATCAAACTCAAAATTTATCACGTCAAAGTCTGCATGGGTTTCTGGGTTATCAGGCCGACGCAAATTTCAACCATTCCTTTATTTTGTGGAGTGCGGGGGCTAAATCGAAAATATGAATAAAATTGTTTCAAAAAGCTCGGCCTAAGTGGACAGGAAAATGACAGCAGTGACACGAAACATTGAAAAACACTGGAAAGTAACGCACATTTCAACGTTCTCTTCACCTTATCACATCGTCGTTCCCTGTAGGGGAAGAAACAAGTGTGTGCCAGTTTTTCGGAGCACTTCCGTAGAACACTCACAAACTAAACGCAAGATATAGATATCGAGTTTTCCGTTTGGGGCTTGCTGTAGGGTTGAGCCTCTAACTAGGGGCCGCTCCGATTGCTGCTCGTAATGTAGCGAGCGAAGCGTGCAGACATTTGAAAATTAACACTTTTTCAACTTTAATTGAGAGAAACCAAACACCACAAATCCGTCTGCTACGGCGGTTGTGCCCACAGCGACGCTCGACGGGTGGAAACCCTACGCGGCCGCTGCGCTACCGCCGCGCCGGACTGGTGGCCGAACACGGAACCCCGTCGGCGCCGGCGTCGGCGGCTCTGTCGGGCCGACCTGCTCTACGGTTCGCACAAGCATTTCCCTTTGACACCATCACCTCACAATCATCTCCTTTGAACTGTCACATTCGCGTACGCTATGACAAGGACTCCGACCTGCGCTACGGTTCGCACGAGCATTTCCCTTTGACACTATCACATCGTACGTCGCGTCTCTTACACCCATACCTAACATCACAATCATTTCACTTTGACACCATCACCTCACAATCATCTCCTTTGCACTGTCACATTCGCGTACGCTATGACAAGGACTCCGACCTGCTCTATGGTTCGCACAAGCATTTCCCTTTGACACCACCACAGTACGTCGCGTCTCGTACACTCATACTCACGCACTTTCATACACATCTCCCTTTGACACTGTCTAACGATTCATCATGGATGATGTTTTCCATCACATACCCCTTCATATTGTTCAAGCTTTTGAAACAAACGTTCTGCAGTGGATTACCTTGAAACAGTGTTCAGCACCTCGATCCAGTCTGGATTACAACAACGGCTGTCTCCATCGCCTCTTCACTTGCTGTAAGCACGGGCTTTCTATTGTACAGTAAATATCCACATTTTACCTTCAAAGAAATGAAAAATCCCAATTCGGGAATTCGGCCCTGAGGTGCAGTGAGTCATTCGGTTGTGGGTTTACTCTTGTGTGCTGTATTTTCAAGCACTTTATTTCAAAAATTATATTTTTCACATCACTTGTACCCACTTGGGTTATTGTGGGCTTACCCAACCTCTACATAAGCAATTGGCCCATGGGTGGTTTTGGTATACCCCTTAGACAAGCAGTATGAGCCCACAATGTGACTGAGTACTTACATTTTGGACCAAGGTACTTTCACTCGTGATCAATGTAGTGTCCGGTTGAATCAAGGTGTTTTTGCCTTCCTGCCAATGTGGTCGTGAAATACAATAGAGCCAATTTTGGACCAAGGTACTTTCACTCGGGATCAATGTGCTGTCCCGTTGAATCAAGGTGTTTTTGCCTTGGATCGAGGTATTTTCATCAACTCACACTCTGAACGACACAGGAAACCATATTGAAAGTGGACAACCGTAATCCACATTGCAATACCTTGAGTTAAGTTGTTCAACTTGTAATTTAGAAATGTTTTCCAGTCCAGTACCTTGAATCAGTGTTGAGTACCTCGATCCAGTGTGGATCGACTGTGGATGACTGCAATTGTTAAGCGATGCAGACCTGTGGTTGGGGTGCTGGAGGTAAGGTGAACTCATGAATGAGAATGTCTTTGTTTTGTAATTAAGAAAATGTTTCATTCTGAGACAGTAAAATTTATACAAATTGGTATTTAATTATGGTTGAAATAGAAAAAAAAAGAAAGGTGAAAGAAAGCAAGACAAAGGCAAGGTGCATAGCAGCCTGCGGAAGACAACCAACTGAACATAACAGACATATCATAAGCTTTTAATTACAGTCTCAATAGCAAGAGTAAATGAAACTGTTTATGATTATTAAAAACTACACATGAAACAAAAGAGTTTTTTAAAAATATTAATTAACATTTCGTTTACACAGGGAGTGTACCGATATTGAAGAAACTGGATAAACGGCAGTAGTAATAACATCATTCAGAAAAGATACTCTCATATTTGAATAGTTGTTTAGGTACTAGTGGTATAGTGAGCACAGTCAAAAGAGTTACATGAACGAGAAACAGTACAATTAAAAATAACACAACAAAGATTTTTTTTTCATTACTGCGGTTTCACATCCCTGCAATAGTAAAGAGTATTTGCAAAACCAAAAGACCACACCACATAAACCACATGAGAAGAACAGTAAAATCATGTTACATAAGATATGAACAAAACAGAAATTGTAACTTAAGATTGTGGCTAGCATCATTTTTAATAATACAAGCAGTGTGCCTAAATCAATTTCACATACATGAGAAGAACAAGAAAATCATGATTACATGAAATATGAACCATACAGAAATTGTGTGGCACTGCACTCGGACTCGGACCGCAGTACTCCACTCCAACTGCTAGACCCTGCTTCGTGGTTTCGCCACTCGCGGCGCTATTAGCGCTGCGTCGGCTGCTCGCGACGCGCAAACAAACATGGAGGAGCAGGGTAAAGTTGTTCACGCAGGTCGAGTGGTGTGAAAGTTATATGGGACTTATTGTAAGAAGTATACCTGGCTTTCCTCACACAGCTTTCAGACATGTTGTCTGTGGAAAATCAATTCTATGTATGGTGTTAATTTAAGTATTTTTAAATGTTTATTTTGACTATAGGTTAGTTATTCCAGGTGGTTCAATTACTTCATGATCACTTCAAATTTCAAATTTCAGCCCTTTTTCTAGGCTGTCATAACAATTAATAATACGGAAAACAGATAATTTTTGTTATGTGGTGTTGCTGATCCAGCACAGATATTCCACATTTTATGATTAATGGCATATCTGGGAAAATTGCAGGTTGATGAATCTGATAGTGTTGATGTTAGGTGACACAGAAATAATTTCCTATCAGCTTCAAGGCTCACCCAATATTAAAGGAAGAATGTTCCACTCGTGTTACTATTCATATCACTTGCTGAGATCAGAAAGTGATGGAGACGATTTTGAATGAGAGCATTTGCCCTCTTGAACGCGAACTCAGCCAGGTAGCCTATCATGTTGTCCGCTTTTCTTCCATATCTAAGCATGAATATTTACTGTGAATGTGTTCTGACAGGAATACGACAGTGCTGCTGATAAAAACAATGTGCGTACCTGGGAACATTTCTCCGTACTTCTCTCCACAGTCTCTCCATGTTTTGTATGTGTGTACCACTTTTCAGGTCAAGAAAGTAGAGATTGTGGTTGACCACCAAGTGAGTGTACCCTATTTTACCCAATCTGGCATACGCCTTCCAGCCTTCGGATAAAACTGTTGTACCTGTTTGTAATAGAATATGTAAATGGAATGGAATGTAAATGGAATGATGTAATAGAATATTACATTAGTTTAGTGAATGTGGTTGTATCTTAATGTATCTTGCTGCTCAATTCACCGCATCACCTGGTAATATGCATTGTTTAAGTATTTCGATTAATGTGGCTGCATCTCGTTTTTGCACAGGCTGGAGGAAGAATTTCTTGTATGTTGACCCACGTTCAACCCCACCAAACACCCATTGCACTTGCCGATCACGCCCAAGCCTGTCCTTCCTTCTTCCAAACACGGCTTCATCCACCTCCACCGTTTTTCCTGGACCTCCAATTGGCTGCATTTGGCGTTGGTTCCAGTGGATGCAAATTTTTCGGCACATACCGGACCATTCCACAAATGTTTTCCTTTCAATGCGCAACTCAGCAGTCATAAGGGCCTGCCTAGGAGGTGCCAACATTATCCAGTACGCTGCAAAAGAAAGAATCTGCCCAGGTGACATGTGGCTAGGTGACATCCAGGTGCCTCTCCTGTTGCTTCTTTTGTAGTTGCAACGTCCCCAAGGGTGCCGTCTTTGGCACCTCCACCACGTGCCACCTTGGGACAGTTTGCAGGGGCTTCCACATCTGTCGCAATCAATTGCAATCTGTGTGAAAGACGAGAGAGTGTCAGAATGATTTCAACCTTTGTCAAGATGGTTAACCTCGTCAGGCTGTTCATTCCACTTTACTATTGTATAAATAAATAATCCTTTATGCATTCCTCTCTCGTTTACACTGCACATGGTTCATGTTTAAAAATTGCCGCCTCACTGACTTGTGGCATAGGCTATGTATATAACAGTTCCTTCCAGTACCCTGTGTCATGCTTATGAGAAATAAAAGGAAAGTCCTGCACTTCCGTTTTACACTCGCATGAGTCTAGACGTGTCATTAATTTGCTCCTGACGAATTCCAGGCCTAAAAAGCAAGCCATTTGCCAGCACCTCACGGATTTCGACCAAACTCAGTATTAATGACCCTTTTAACTCTCCAGCACCAGTGCTGCTGGCATCCTAGTGATTGAGCCACATCTGAGTTTCCAAACAGTATGCATTATGATAGAAACTAACTTTTCTTACTTCTGGAATGAATGGGCCATGTAAAATACAGAAGCCTGTTCTAATTGAGAGGTGTGGCAGGGGAAATTGACGGGTGCTAATGCCAAGGAGTAGTGACAAGGGGTCCCTCCGGGTCTTAATCATTTTATTTACATTAGATTGTGTCAGATTGTATAAATACTTCTTCTATGTGCTGAGAATAAAAAAAAAATATTGAATTTGGGATTAGTAGCTTTGAAATTAGTCGCTCTTAGCTATGAATTTTTTTTGGTCCCAAAATTTTAGAGACGGAAGCTTATTTTAGATTAGAGACGAGGCCTGAGTTCAATTGATTCAGAGTCAGAATCCTAAATTCTCAGTCAGCTTGTGCAGGGGCTGGCAACGCCCGGGACGAGCGGTGAAGCGATGCTGGCCGCCGCGGGTTTGAGCCAGGGCGCGAGCGGCGCGGCTGCACGGCCACTTTAAAATCGTATTTCAATCCACTTTAATGTCCAAAATAGCACAAACGAGGGTAGAATCTGATTCTGCAAGTGTCAATGTCTCTTTTGAGCCCTCCCCCGTGACAATACACTCGAAATTGTATTTATAATCGTAAATATAAGATACAGACGGGGTACGGCGAGAGCCGACTTCGTATTTGCCTTTCGCATTTAGACCACTTTCCGTTCATTTATAGCCCAAAAATGTAGGAAGACAAAATTTCGGAAATAGATTTGCCTGTGCACTGAGCCTATCCGCATGTCAATACGACAACAATTACGGGTTTGGCAGAAAAAAAAGTGATATGCCAAAACCGACCCGATTCTGAAGTGTCGACTTTGACAATTTTTATAAAATGTTTCCTCCGCCAAACACAGGTTATGTTTGGTACCAGTACACCCGGCATATAATTCTCCGTCATTGGAAAACTCGAGATTTGCAAGATGAAGCTTTGTTTACGAGAATAGGAAAAAGGCCCGACACACTACAAGACACTGCTAAAACAGCCACTAATTTGTGGAGCTTAATGTGCGAGAACTACTCACCCAATCGTAAAAATCCACACACGGATCCAAAGTTTAATTACTTGGGAAGCTCCATTGTAAGTTTCGTCGCAATATAACATCACTGCAATTTACAAGAAATAATTTCCTGAATAAACACACACTTGCGTCCTTTCGGCTATTTCGAAGCCGCGTGTTGCTGCGGTGGGTATGAAAAATTACGAGTTTGGCGCACCTCGTCGGCAGTTCGGCTCGGCCATTGGCTCGGCTCGGCCAGGCCCGGCTGCTCGACTCGTGCCCCGTTCGGCTCCAAGCTCGGTTCGTCGCGTACGCCTCGTCTTGTCTGCTGCTGTAAACAAACAACTTGTATTTCTTCAGCGTCTCCCGATTTCTTCGTCCTCTCTTCTTATTTCTGACCGTGAGTACTTTTTGTAAAATGTTTGTCCATGAGGTGCTTCATGGAAGCGAGCCGCACCATGTTTCCTTGACGAATGAGGTTCGTTTTCTAGTACACCTATGCCGGCTTCTGATTGTGGCGGGCACTCCGTCTGGAACTTTTTATTTTGTCTTTTCAACGTTTCTCTGTTTCGATTAACTTTGCTAGCCCGGCCCATTCCAAGATTTTACTGAGCGGTGCGTTCGTTTTTCACCTCATTTCATGTTTCATTGATAAAGTGGCAATCTAGTGAAAGGGTTGGTTAGTTGTGCAACCAAAATACAGTGGGGGGCAGCCATGTCTGGCCATGCCCCACACACACCTGTTTGATTAATTCGGTACAGTCCACCCCAAATTTAGCTCAGGTAGTTTAGGTATGTTTCAGCCTGATGTCAGATCCCTTTTATAAACTTCTGCAACAACTATAGATAGATTTCCAAGTCTGCTTTTGTTGCACTGTTTAACAAAATAACAGCATGTACTGAGTGCAACAAGTGCCTTAAATGTGAAATTATATTTTGCAGTTGCTGTCCACCATGAGCTCAGAAGATCTGTTCGCTGATTCCCTTCCTAGCAACTTATCGCCTGGCTCATTGGGTTCTACGCCCATTGATGCAAGTGGAGTGGTTGGAACCGCTGCCCCTGCTGACACCGCTGACACCTCTGCTGCAGCTGGTCAGGGAGGACAGACATGCCCTGAGTGTCGAAAGTTTCTTAAAACCAGATCAGGTTTTACAAGGCATATGTTTCTTCATAAAATTAATGGTATGTTGTCAACTTAAACCACCTTAGTTTTGGCACATTTACTTGTTATAGTGCTTCATAATTTATTTTTTTTTCTCTGTCTATTCAGATTACAATTCAAGGAAGCCATTAGAAGAAGATATTGAATCTTTTCTCTTTGATTTTTTCAAAGAAATTTTGACTGAAATTAGTAAAGAACCTGCTGTAGGCATAATGGGTGCTCAGAAGAGGGAATGTGTGGCAGCTCTATCACAAGCCAGCAGTACAGATGTGTCCCTGTTACTGGAAGCAGTCTCTAAACCTTTAATGGAGTGTGTCCTTTTGAGGACCAAAATAATGCCCTCAGCCCAATATGAAGAAGCCTTGAAGAATGTCAATAAGTTATTAGCAAACCCTGTATTCTGTGAAGATGTCAAAAGTAAACTGATACTCTGTGCACCTGAAGTCCTTAGTGGCAAATCTGACAATGTCCTTCAGAGACTGGTTTGGAGAATTACTACAAAGCTTATGAATGCTATTCAAGAAAGAGTCTTTCGTTACATGAGAGCAAAACATTTGGCTGCTTATGAAAGTTATACTATGAAAGAAGATGAGATGGAAACCTTTAAGAACCACATTGGCAATATTCTGAGAGCAGTGTACAAGTTTGGATTAAAAACCCAAAACAGTATCTGGGCTCTACGTGTTAAGTGTCTGCAAGAAAGGTTTATTGAGTCATCAAAAGCTATGAACAGTGACCTTTTTTTAAATTCCAACCTTTGGGAGGAAAATATTATATCTGTTAGCAGTGCTGCATTCAGTTTCTTTTTAGGTGTTGAAAGAATCATCCAAAGCCAGCTGGATAGCGAGTCTGCTTGTACAGCTAAGTTTGTTTTTGATTCTCTTACCAACGTTAAGAATTTAATTCTACTTGATCATGTACGAGAACTTACCCGTGGCATATTGTCTGAAGATTTAGCCATGGATTTCACTCATGATCTTTTAAAAAGTGTAACTGAATTGTCCGGGAAACTAGATGCCAAAAGGAAATTAGATAAAGTAAAACAAAAACAGAAGGCCTCTCAGGTGTCACTTAGAACAAACTTGAAAAGAAACCCAGTTGCTGGCATTGGCCAGCTGAAGGCAACTGAAGATGATCCGGATGACCCATCAGCTGCCTCTCCATCATCAAGACCAGTGGCTCATCATCCCAAAGATAGTGCTTCAACCTCAAGGCGCAAGGTTGCACAACACAAGAAGACTGCTGCTTCAACGTCAAATCCTGCGGCCAGCCAGCCTGAAGATGGTGCTTCAGCCTCTAAGCGTAAGGGTGCCCAATCAAAGCGGACAGCTGCACCTACCCAGTCTGAAACTGTTGCTTTGGAAGGTAGTAAGGTTACCCCTCGACAGCAGACTACTGCGGCTGCTAAAAACGCACCACCAAAACGTAATCCAACTCGCACTTCTAGTAGAAAGAGATCTTCAAAATAGTGGGTAACTGTTGTCACTTTTTTAGTCCTTTTAGAATTATTTTCTTTAATGTGTTGTACTATTTGTTTCAACAAGGTACAGTGTTGTTTCAGTATATTATTATATAATTTGTTTGATCTTTTTCTGATGTTTATTGTAAAACTTTTTGTTGGTAGTAAATTCATATTTTAAACCCTGTTCTTTATCAGTATTTTTTTTTTTGTAAGTATTATTATTATTATTTTGATGAAATGTCATCTTTTCTTGGTTTGCAATAAATTTGATCAGTTGTTCTGCTTAAAATCACACCTGTATCTAACTGAAAGGACAATAAATTTTCATCACATTATGTACTTCACATGTTTGTTTTATTCAGCAATCATTTACACACTGCCACACCATGAAGCAAGATAAAGCTCCCGGACACATGTTTTACAAGTTCTGAATGAAACTGAGTAATTACTAATTTAGCTGTGCTTACAAAAAGAAAAAGATCAAATAACTATAAGTGTTACAAGAAATTGTGGATTTTTGACATGACAGGTACCACAAATTAAAGAAACTCAGAAATTACTATGACGAGCATTTCTTTACTCTTTTTTTTGCTTCTTCCTCACAGGTAGAGGAGAAGCATCCACTGCCATTTGCCTCAAGTCCTCAGTATTTCCCCGCTTTCCACCTGCAGCCATTTGCCCATAGCCTACTGCCTCAATACTCAGTCTTGTATGTCCAAATTGCTTCAAATAGGGATTGTTATCTGCTCCTCTAGCTCTCCTTTGGTCTGAGAAATATTGTTCTAATGGATCCTGATTGAAGTTTCTTGCAGAAACGCTTGGTGCCTTCTTTTCCAATAGAAATTTGGTGATTCCTATGAATGAATGAATTGTTATTTTCATGGCCACCAGTGATTGATAGCTGATTATCATTCTTGACCTTTTCTCTTTTGAATAGGTTCCTTCTCTGCTAGCTACAAAATTTTCCCACTTTTCCAAATATTCAAGGAAATCCTTTTGGAGAAAGTCAAAGCGGGGATCTTCAACAGAGGTATACTCCAATAAATCACAGTTCTCACTTTTTTTTTTACTGTCCACCCCACCATTTAAGCAGTCAAACCACCGGTTCATATTCAAAATAAAGCGCACAAGTTCCTCATTATAGAGACCTTTTTTGATAAGGATATCCTTATACTTGTCCAGGGCTTTGGCCACTGATTTGCTAAACACTTGAACTGCATAACCCACTTTCATGCAGCTGAAACTAGTAAGATGAACATGAGCATCAGTGAGTTTGGTTTCTTTGTATTTTTCTGCCTTAATAATCTTCAAAAGTTCTTCTATGGATTTCCAAGAAATCTCTTGATCGTTATTACAAAGAGCCCTGGAGTTCCGGTGGCTGAAAGAATTAGCAAAACAGTTGCGGAATGTTTTTATCAGGTGTGGAGGGTCAAGCATGAAAAACAGATTTCTCGAATCTCCTGAAGCTGAATTAACTGTGACATGAACAAACTTAGTATCACCCATGTTTGTATGCATGTTTATAAATTTCCTGTTGACACTTGCTCCATCACAAATTACAGCTAAGATCTTTGCACCTGTCTCTTCAACACCATAAATCACATCCCAAGATCTTGTATACAATTGGGTTGATGATAGATCATCAGTGGAGTAAAATGCTGGGACAAAGCGAATTTTATTTGCTGATCCAGTAACCATAAACACCAGCACTTTCTTTGCCAACCGTTTTTCATGCGTCTTTCCTTGGATCTCTGATTCAAGAGAAGCCAATGCCTCCTCTAAAGTTGTAAGGTTTGTAAAGCCCACCACCTCACCGGTCCGAGAATTGTAAACAAGGTCTGATCGTATACTCATCTCATCAACTAGTAAGTTGAAATATTTCTGATAATCATCAGGGCATTCACGTTCTAAAGTGTCATGGAACTTTTGCAGAAGATCTTCTTGAAGTCCCTCCTTAACTTCTATGAACTGAGAATAATCAAAAAGCCGACGTTTGGAAGGCAGAGATAAGAAACCTGACATGAAATCATATGCTGCAGGCGACAACATTCTCAGCTGTAGTGCGAGTCTTATCATGGCTGGGTGCCACCGCATGGTTTTTTTAGCTCCTCTTTTGCTGAGAGCAGTTCGCTGTTGTTCCCAAAATATTTTTTCAATTCCAGTCAATTTGTCACTATTTTCATTCATGATTGTTTCAAATTCTTCACTGAGGCCACTATCAATTACTTGGGAATTTTTTTTCAAAAGAATGTCAATTCTTTTTCTCAGCCTTCTTACTGCTTGTTTTGACAACTTCTTTTCTTGTTGGATCCTTCTGCATTTTTTTTCTAGATCTTCTTTACTTAAGTACCGGTAGTTTGTCTTGCTTTCATCACGGTCCTCAGATTTTTTTGAAAGCTTCCTCTCATGGTCAAGCATTTTTGTTAGAATTCCATGACAGTTACTGCACCTCCCAGCATACACACGGAGATAACAACACTTGCTAGAACGCATTACAGGTGACCCTGAATGATTTTCGGTACACGTGCCATTTGAAAATTTACTCCAAATGTGTTGGTGTGTCTGAATACCACTACAGACCTCAAAATAGTCAACTCGGTTTGCTACAGTTGTTAAATAATCAGCCACGCTCCCAAAATTTCCTGGATCTGGCCTCTTAATGCTCCAGCAAACGTTTCTTGATGGCAGTGGTGTGTTGTGCACTAAGAAGTTCACTTTCTTGCCATCCCAAGTAATTGCTCTCTCTACATAAGGGTTCAAAGGATTGATAATTTTGCAGAGCATTAGAGTGCCATCTGATAGTGATACAACCCAGTTGTCAATAGTAAGTTTCAAATAGTCCGCTACTGTGGACAGAATTTGCTGAAAACATAGAGGAATACAGAATATAAATGCAAAAATAGAAATATAAGTTAGAATAGTATCCACTGTAAAAATACAGATACATACATCTCCTGACAAACTGGATGATGCATATTCCAAAGACATTTTTAAATCCTTTACTTCAGTTGAAGTACCAAAGTCTTTCACACTTTTCTCTGTATGAGTAACCTATTAATGTAATAAAAAGAAAGGAAAAGGATTAGTGGTCATTTTGAGGAATACAAAACAAAAAACAATGTCACCTTTAACTTCAAAAGTAATACATACTTTCTCAGATGGCTCTGTTTCAGTGGCCTATTAAATTTGCATATGTAAAAGTTTCTCTCTTTTTTTTTTTTAAGGAGGGGGGGATTTTAAGGAGTAAAACAAAAAATAAAATTTACAAAAAAATAAAATAAAAAATGTCACCTATTACACAAAAAAAAATAATACACACATTCTCAGGCGGGTCTTTCCAGAAATATTTTTTTTCCTTCCAATCATTTTTGATTTCCTTCTTCTTTGAACAGTGGGTGAGGGCTTAAGCTGTAGTTGAAAATGAGTGTTAGTACTAAAACAATTTAGTAAGGCAGCTGTATTTGCAGCAACAAAGGTCAATCTTACCTTCCCTTCTGTCTGCTCTATTTCTTGTTCCCTATCATCATCATCATCATCAACTCCTACAGTCATTTCTCCCTCTGATGGCATAGTGGAATAACAGGAATCTCCATGATGAGATCCTACATCACCATCTGTGAGCTCCGCATTTAAGAACTCAGAAACTGCATCAGAATAGGAACCCTAAGAAAGAAGAAAGAAATCAATTAAAAATAACAGACTGATGCTTTCAGGTTTTACACATGTCAACTCCTGCATACCAAGGATGCACCATGTAGTGCGAGTACCCCGATCCAAGCTAGGGTACCTCGATCCTGTCATTTCTAAACCCGTCCGCCGGATCTCCCTTCCTCTGCGAGTACCCTGATCCAAGCTATACTACCTCGATCCTGTCATTTCTAAACCCGTATGCCGATGCCGGGTCTCCCTTTCTCTGCGAGTACCCTGATCCAAGCTAGGGTACCTCGATCCTGTCATTTCTAAACCCGTCCGCCGGGTCTCCCTTTCTCTGCGAGTACCCTGATCCAAGCTAGGGTACCTCGATCCTGTCATTTCTAAACCCGTCCGCCGGGTCTCCTTTTCTCTGCGAGTACCCTGATCCAAGCTAGGGTACCCTGTCATTTTTTAAACCCATTTTTTAAACTGATCACACTCGACATCCGGTCTGAGTTTCAACGAAATACCCTATTTAAGTCGCCTTTATGGATTTTACAACTCCTGGAATTGGTGCTGTAAAAAAACGGCGATGGCACAGTGCGAGCGGGCATTTGAGTAGGCACCTTTACATCACTGGTGAAAATTCTATCGAAAAATCAGGAACGCTTTCAGGATTTTCTGATAGAACCTCTGATTTTCCAATGGCGTTTCTGACTCCTCATAGGTTTTCTGATAGCTTTTCCTAGCTGTAACTTCCACATGGAATAGGCTATGAAAAATGACCATGCTGAATTTTACTTTTTCCATTCTGAAAGATATAAGACTCAGTTCTGACATCTGCATGTTGATTTTTTTTTTATGACTCCTAAGTTAACAAGTCTCAGCTCATAACTTTTTGAAAGCAATTTTACTATCAGGAACTGCTTTCAGCACCACTGCTTTCAGAGCCCTGCTATCAGATACTTGCTATCAGGGCAACTCGGAAGTTTGCTGTCAGAAGTGTGCAAAAATTGATCAGAAATGAGGAATTTTCTGAAAGTGTTGTGTCCCGCGGTAAAAGGCCTCAGGTGTAGGAGAGACGACACGACTGATTGCTGGGGAGTGTATTTCGGAACTAAAAAGAGCGGGTGACAGTAGGCTGCGCGCAGGCAGGCAGACAGGGCGCTAGTGTGGCAGCAGGCGGGATAACATAGCAGACAGCAGCAGATAGCATAACATTAGGAGGGACCGTGGATGGGACAGAAAGCTCAGGTGGAATTTACACCACTCATTTTAAAAATCATAAGAAATCAAAACGATTGTACCCCGTGAAAAGTGTCGGAAAGTAACTTCGTGCCTCAAAATTCGGTGTAACCTCTCCTCCTGTGATCCCTTTGGAGATCAAATTTTAAGAATTTACCTCTATTACAGTTTTTGAGACATGCAGAAGTAGCAAAGCAAGGATAATTTAGGGCATGACTTCACTCAACAAACAAAACGTTTTCTTAAGGATGAACCTTTTTCATTTTGCGATTAAAATATATCATATAATTCCTTTTTATACATACAAGTTTTTGTTTTGTTTCAGAAATCGAACATGGTATGTCCAAACTGTGGCAATACATTGAAGAGGTCTCCAGATGGCTTCTTTCGTTGCTATGGGAGGATCAGCCTTGGGAAGAAAAAAAAGGGAACAAGAAAATGTGATTACAAATGCAGCATCCGAAAAGGCACCATTTTTGAAGGCAAAAACCTACCTATTAAGAAGATTATTCTGTTCATGACAATGTCTCCAATGACTCCAACCACCTCGCCAGATGCATATCATGACGGAACTGCAAATTGACAGGAAAACATACGCAAGATGGGCAAAGTTCTGTTCCAGTGTGTGCATTTTGTGGTGCAAGGCACAGTCCACTCCATTGGGTGGACCCAACAAAATAGTTGAAATTGACGAAGCCAAGTTTGGAAAACGTAAGTACCACAGAGGAAGAATAATTGAGGGCCAGTGGATATTTGGTGCCAGAGAACGAAACTCAAGCAAAGCATTCTTCATTCCTGTCGAAAAAAGGGATCAAAACACACTAGTAAATATTATCAAGGAAAACATCTTACCCCAAAGCACTATAATATCAGACTGTTGGAAAGCATACAATTCACTAAATACAGAAGGATACACACACCTCACAGTCAATCATTCTAAGAACTTTGTAGACCCAACTACTTCGGCCAACGCACAAACAATAGAGAGAATGTGGAGAGATGCAGGAGGATTCATTCCTCGCTTCGGGCGGAAAAAATCAAACTTCCCAGGTTATATAGCTGAGTACCAATTCAAGCGGATACACGACAGGCCAGAAGAACGTGTTCATGCTTTCCTCATTGCATGCAATGATAGTATATGAAAATTCCATTTGGGCGGAATTTGCTGGTGATGCAGTAGTGCATTTTGGTACAGCTCTCTACTGGCTTTTCTACACAAATGGATATATGTAGCTTTTTAATTATCGTGGAAAATTCTGGGTGAGCACCCATTTCAAAACTCGAATCTGAGTTAATTTTGGCTTTAGGATTGAGCAATATTTTATTGTAAGGCATATTTCTTGTTTATTGTTTCACATTTTCTTTTTTTCTGTTGTACCATTTGTACCCCTGTTTATTTGACATCAGTAATCTCAAATTTTGTTACAGTTTAATGCGGGCTTTTAGAATTGGAGATCAATTCAGTTATGTGAATGGCTTTTGTCACTGTTCACAAAGCTGCATTTATGTCCTATCTGAATGGCAGTCTCAACCCTGCAGAAAGGCAGAGAGAACTGAAAAACAGTGTGTTGCCGTTACAGGCACATGACCCAACAAATACGTAAATTAAGGAGGAATATAAGTACTCAAAAACACCCATGAAGAAAAAGGAAAACAAAAAACAACTCACTAACCACCACTAAGCCATGGTTGTTACAGACAAATCTGTAAGGGTGGATTTAGACAGTGAAGGCCCCACACAACATAAATTTTGGGTAACTGATTGTTCTTTATTCTGATTTGTTTTCAGGTTTGCTCATGGTGTAATTAAAATTTTAGTCATTTGAAATAGTGGATACCTGTGGAATGAGTCTGTTAGGAGGAGCCCAAAACAAGGTAAATCATTTGACTTCAGCTTCATACAGATTGGGCTTTAAACATGCAAGCTGTGTGTTCAAGCATGTCTTTGTGCAATATTAAAGCTAATGTGTGTGCACTCTTTTTCTTTTTTTTTTTTTTGTAGACACTGAGCTGTACCCAGCTTGTGGTCATAGTCTTCTGATGTACACATGTGTACAAATACCTGCTGTGCTACAAGATATAAAGACTGCAGGTGTATGTAGGATGTATTTTGATTGTAGAATAAAGACACAATTATTTATGAAGTATTAGATATTCCTGAAGAATTCCTGGTACCTTCAGGATGATAAAAAACAGTACACTCTCAACCCAAAAGTATGTCTTGCTGGAGAGTGCCAAGTGCGTGAGTGAAATTAAAATTGTAATTTGGGGAGGAATTTATTACGATTAAGGAGTGTCCAGCTAACGAAACAGTGTTTTTCTTGGTTTTCGTGCCAATGAAACCAGCATGGGATATGAGCATTTACTACCCGAGCCATACACATTCGGAAACATATGGTTGGTGTAAGTGAGAACAAAAGCGGGTTTGAGGGCATCATTCACTGCTGCTGTGCTGCTTTACAGGGTTACACATTTACCATTGTCATCAAATTACTTATTTACTGATGGCAAATTGATGATTTGTAAAATCCCAGCGTGCACGTAGTTCCCACAGCCACCGCCGCGCCACTTTGCAGCTTCGTTTTCCGAGCCCGTCAGATTCAAAAGAGGCAAAACGCGCCTCAAACAGCCTATATTTCTGTGACTAGTGGGGCCTAAACTATGGGTCGCACAGGAAAACCGTTGGTACCTGCGTGTTGGGGAAAGGCTGACTTAGGGATTACGTCGGGTCAGAAATGGATCGGACAATTAGCAGAGGGCATAAGAGTTCTATGCATTTGCCCGTCAAAAGGCCAAACTTTGAACGGCCAAATCATACATTTCCGTACTGATTCCGGAATTTGGGCCCGACGTAATCCCTATGTTACGCCTTTCTCCACACCTTAGTGCCATCGGTTTTCCCGTGCGACCAATAGTTTAATCCCAACACGCCCAAGTATTGCGCAGGAAGCATAACAAGCAGAATTGCCAAGAAAAGCCAATTTTGCTTCACCGAAGAATTCAGAATTAAGGATGCGGTGTAATCCTAATCGGTCTCTTCGTAAAATCTAAAGGCTTGGCCTATTAGGTGTGCAGTGTGTCTGCGTGGACGCGTGATGCGCAGGTTGCGTGGCCTCCGGTGCGTGGCCTCTCTCGTTAGGTTCGTCGCAATTTCGTAGCTTTGC